>CM050423.1:26395980-26955980 GCA_027564155.1 Gymnocypris eckloni scoliostomus | reverse complement strand
TGTATCCTAATGACTACACACGGCTCACACACATGGAGAGCGATAACAAATGTTTCTACCGTGAGAGTCCATACTACCTGGAAAGGTAGATACACAAATACTGTACACTACCGTTCATATGTTTGGGGCAAATACTGTACACTACCGTTCATATGTTTGGGGCAAATACTGTACACTACCGTTCATATGTTTGGGGTTGGTGTGGCTTTTTATAGTTTTTGAAAAAAAAAAATATGTTGTGTTTTCCAAGGCTGGATTTATTTGATTAAAATAAGGAAGATCAGTAATATTGTGAAATATTATTACAATTAAGGTACCTGTTTTCTTTTGAATGTATTTTGAAATAAATTAACTCCAGTCGTTAGTCACATGATCCTTCAGTAAAATGTATAATATGCTGGTTTATTTGAACATCATTTGAAATAGAAATGTTTTGTAAAATTATAAATGTTTACTGTCACTTTTGATCAATTTAATGCATCCTTGCTGAATCAAAGTATACATTTCTTTAAATAAATTCTTGAACGGTCGTGTACATTAGCAACACCCACAAATCTAGCTCTCTTTGGTGCACCTTGTGTATTATGATCTCAAATCAAATCATTTATTTTTAGATACGGCTTCTCAAACTACATTCAACTGGATTTGCCTGAAAAAGAGGAGATAGTCATCAAATACAAAGGTACAGCAAACAATAAATGTGCTTTTAAATAAAGGACAACATTTAAACAACATTCACAATACATTTAACTTCCTTAATGCAACAGGGAAATAATGATCTGGGCTTAATTTTATGACGTTTTGAAAATAAACATATGTGGCTCAGTGGTAGAGCATTGCATTAGCAGTGCAAAAGGTTGTGGGTTCGATTCCCAGAGAACACATATACTGATAAAAAAATTTATAGCCTGAGTAAGACACTTTGAATAAAAGCGTCTGCTAAATGTAAATGAATGAATGAATTGTGTGCAATAAGATTAGAATAGAATAATTAGATTACAATAAGTACATTTATTAAAACATGGTCAGTTTTGTTGTCTTCGACTCTTCGATGGTTCAGAACTTGAATCACTCTGAAAAAAGTGTTTATTCATTCCCCATTTCAAGACACTTAATGCCTGTCTTTGTCTTCCTGTAGGAGATGGCATGCTAGCAAGAGCCATGAACGTGGGCAGAGATGAAGATGAGGGCTTTCAGAACGCTGGAAAGTATAAGAAGAAGCAGCAAATGAAAGCTATGGAGAAGAACAAGGTTCTCCTGGATTATGGAGATGATTTTGATGATTATTCAATACAGAGACATCGTAAACTGTTTTCTGTTCAGAAACATGGCAGAATCAGAAAAAAAAGGGAAGACGGGGAACTAGACAACAGATTTAAACAGATGGACCAAGACAACCAACCTAAAGAAATCCAGCAACCACCTGTAGAACCACAGAACAACTTAGAGGAACCACAGCAGCAACCAAGAAAGAAGAAGAAAAGGAGACGTCCTGAACAAAACCAACACTACCTCCAAAACCCACCTTCGGAGGTAAAGACCTATGACCAGGGAAAAGAAAAAGACTCAGAGCGGTTTCAGAATAACGTCGTGGAGAAGATACCTGACCAGCAGGATCCAGGACCAGCTCAAAGAGAAGATCCCTTGAGGTCAGAGGTGAAACAGCAAGTGGACCAATCGGTTAATAAGGACGGGAGAATTGAGCTCCGCCTACATAAAGCCAAATACCGCAACAGTAGTGATGGAAATCCAAATCCTGTTGCAGTTAGAGACCGAAATATTCCTGTGGAGAACATACGAGAAGCCAACGAGTTGAAGCAAATATCAGTGACCAACCCTGCCATGTTTGATGAGGTCCAGAGAGAACGATGACCTTGTGAATCGGATGGGTAATCGAAAAGTCTATCTAGGAGAGCATGTGGACAAGGCACCCAAGACCTCATTAGATGAGGTGAAAGTAAAGGCAAAGCTGAAGAACACTGCAGATGAACTGCCATCCTTGAATGGGAATGAAGTCAACGCTGAACCGAGGCAGAGGCTCAAACACCCAAAACATGAAGCAGATGAAGCCGTGCATGTTTTGCAGGACAACTCTGAAAAGGCTGTAGTAGATGACAACAATATTCCCATCAAGAACAAAAATGTGGCTCATCATGTCCAAATTACCCAACATCCACACCAAAACTCATCGTATAACGAGGCCAATGAGCGTAAGGCGCTGGTCATCGCCGCTCCATCTAACAAAGAATATAACAAACACTGGGGTCGTGTGAATGATGCCAGAAAGGAAAAGGAGATTCAGGATAATGCAATACATATAGAAGAGGTTGAAGATGGAGGAGAGGAAAAAGACACTTGGGTGAATCAGGGTTTCCCGGAGGAAGAAGACTATGACCTCCTCAGCAGGGCTGTGTTTGACGTGGAAGTCAAGTGGTCTCAGACGTTCCAGGTCAAACCTCTAGATCTGCACGCCTTGCGCTCCGACTGGATCGATCTGAAGTGCAATGTGTCTGGAAACCTGCTGCTTAAGGAATCGGAAGCGATGTCTGTAGTGGAAGCTTTCATGAAGAAACTAAACAAGAAATTTCCAAGGTAGGCCGACTGTTAAACTGAATCAAATATTGAATTATATCAGCAATGCATTCACTCTGTGAGCTGCGTTTGGGATGGGATACTACCTTACTGAATAATACAGTTTATACAGCATTCAGATTAAAAATATATATATTTACCAGCATCAAAAGGGTATTTATTAATACTTGAATTCAGCAAGGGCACATTAAATTGATGAAGTTGCAGTAAAGATATTTATAATGCTACTTTCTTTTCAAATAAATGCTGTTCTTTTATAAAAGAATCCTGAAAAATAAACATTGCGGTTTCCACAAAAATATTAAGCAGCTCAGCTGCTTTTAACATTGAGAATAATAATAAATATTTTTGAGCAGCAAATCGGCATATTTGAAGACTAGAGTAATGATGCTGAAAATTCATTTACATCACATGAATAAATTCCATTTCAAAATATATTAAAATAAAAATGGGTATTTGAAATTGTCATATTTCATAATATTACAGTTTCACTGTATAACATTTCAAAAAATGTTGCATCCCACATTTTTGAACTGTTGTGTGAGCTTTTTTTTATATAATTGTATTATTTTTTAAATGTACCATTTTAAATGTTATGCAATATGTCTCTGATCATTTGGCATGCTGATCAAAAATATTAGTTAATAGTATTTTCAGATCTGCCATCATCATAATGGAAATGTCATCTCTGACATGAATTGGTACTGTATGTGTGTCAGGCAGTTCTCTCTGGAGCGTATTGTGAACATTGAGAAGAAGCCTGATTATAATCGTGGCAGTAGATATCTACTGGAACTGGACTTGCAGGAGACTTCAGGACGCCACCTGCGCCTGGTTCAGTACATCTATGTGAAAAGAACAGAAGATCGGGGTTCTCGCAAAAAACAAAAGTCTCTGGACGCAGAACTTAAACTATGCAATCCATATAGCTTCTACTGGAACCCGACTGCCACTGTCCACTTCATCGTCCCAGGTACCACACTCATATAGAGACAGATTTTCTGAAGTTTATTTAAGATGCTTTCTTACAACCCCTGGTGATAAATGACTTCTGAGTGGACTGTGTGAAACATCTTCACAAGACATCGTGCGTGTGTGTGTGTGTGTTTGTATGTCTGCAGTGAAGAACCAGGCCCGCTGGGTGCAGCAGTTTATTTCAGACATGGAGGAGATGTACCGCTCCACTGGAGATCAGAACTTCAACGTCATCATTACAGACTATGAAAGCACTGATATGAACATAGAACAAGCACTACAGAACTCGTATTTACCCAGGTACATTTACAAGTTTATAAATACACACTTCATGAGTTTCATGATCATATGGCACATTGTCATCTCGTGCTTCTGTAGCTATATTTCTCTCTCTTAACTGGTGGTAAAGTCACTTTACTTCAGCTTTGTAAAACGAGACCCCACTTTGAGTTCCTTTCTATTGTGTATCCCGTTTCAGGTATCAGTACCTCAGGTTAAGTGGAAACTTTGAGAGATCAGCAGGACTGCAGGCAGGAATAGACCTCATTTCTGTAAGTTTACCACAAAATCACACACCGTGCTTGCACAAAAAGACTTAGATACCTGTTCAAAACATGGCAGGATCTTCATTTAAAACAAAGGTCTGTCTCTTTCTCAGGATGATCACAGCATTGTGTTTCTTTGTGATCTGCACATTCATTTCCCTCCTGGCTTCATCGACACTGTGAGAAAACACTGTGTGGAGAGACACATGGTCTTTGCTCCGATAGTCATGAGACTGAACTGTGGTGCTACACCCCTGGAGCCTGATGGTACAGTTTTGCAAGCACAAGATAACCTGATAACACCGTCATATACAACATAGAATTAAATTACTGTATACCAACACATATTCTATTTTTCAAGAGTTTGGGGTTCACAAGATATTTTGATGTTTTTGAAAGAAAGCTGAATTTTCAGCGGTCATTACCCCATGATCTCTCAGAAATCATTCTATTGGTGGTTTAGTGCTCAAGAAACATTTCTTATCGTGCTGGTTATGTGCAGGTTATTGGGAGGTCAATGGCTTTGGTCTTCTGGGCATTTATAAATCAGACCTGGACTCCATTGGGGGCATGAACACCAACGAATTCACTGACCGCTGGGGCGGAGAGGACTGGGAACTACTGGACAGGTCAGTCATGACACAATACACTAATATCATACTAATAGAGTTAATACAAGTAAACATTTGCAATATTAATCATTTACTAGCTTTGTCAATATGCTTTGTTATACTGCACAACTCACTGTCAACATTTAAAGTGATTGATGTTTTTTTTTTTTATAAAAATATTTTTTATCACTTTTATTACCATCACATACAGTATAAAATGTTCTATATAAATAAACTTGCCCTGTCTAGAATATTAACCCTTGTGCATACATTTGAAAAAGTTACTTTGAGGTCCTCAGAAGACAAAAATGTTCATGTCCAAAAACTCAGTCATAAAAATTGTAAGCTTACAATTGGTCTCATTTCGATGAAGACCCTTGGTTGATCATTGCTGACGTAAAAAAAAGTTTGAGGTTTTAGTTCATGAAAATGATTTATGAGCTCATTTTTATAATATATATATATATATATATATATATGTATATTATAAAACATTTTTACTAAAAAACTGCTAGAAAATCAAAGCCATAAATGTAAACAAGTTGTGTTCCATATTTGAGGTTGATATCTCAAAAATGAGCTTTTAGTGAGATTTATTTGAGCCCAGTACCAAAGTTTTTCTATTCGATTCCAGCAAAGCTCTGCTGGTGTACACAGCGGTAGAAATTTGGGATTTGCAGTACCGTATAATTTTTTTCTGTCAGACATACACACACATTTTTGTAGTACACTCATGCAAACCACACTCTGACATCCATACCAACACACTCACACAATTATAGTTGTATAATTGATCCAGTTTGCTCTAAAATACAGAAAGAACGAAAAAAGTGAGAATTTGCTTTATAGCCAAATCTGAGAAAATGGCACCATTTGGGGGAAAAGATTGTAAAAATACTAATTTTGAGGTCTTGCCAACTGAACGAAAGCCTGATTACAAAGACGGCATCATTTTGTAGTTATTTTGAATAGTCTTCTGTGGAGATATTTTTGTCCTTAAGGTCCTGAGTTGAACTATTTTGTACACCTAGGAACATTTATTTATTAAAGGAAATGAGGGTGAATTATTCTAATAAATAAGTTCTAATAAAAATACAAAATTGATGCTGTTGGCATTAAAACTTGCACAATTATCAAAAAACAACAGAAATGTCCATAAGAATGCACTAGAGTTAATATTGGCTATTTATTGATTAATGTAATGTGAAAATAATGATGATGACCAGAACTGTAATAACCTTAAACAAACATTATGTGGTGTGTAAAGTGCTTTCTGTTTTCTGTGGTCTCAAGGATCCTTCAGGGTGGGCTGGAGGTGGAACGACTCTACCTGAGGAACTTCTTCCATCACTTTCACTCAAAGCGTGGAATGTGGAACCGCCAGATGCTGCGCAACACGTAAGCATGTCAACAGTCTCGGCGCTGCTGATCAGCGGGTACCACGGCACTTTAAACCTCAGGACATTCCAGATGTGTTCCAGATCCCATCTGACTGAAGGTGAATCGTTTAGTGGAAACACACAGAGGCTCAGGACAAAGACGTCTGTGATGTTTGGGTTGAAGATGAGTTGTGTAACACTGTTGCATCCAGACCTCTCTGGATCATTTCAAAACTTGTAATGCTTCTCTAAAGCTAGCTATGCTATCAAGAGTTACAAAAACTAACTTTAAAGGAACTGATACAAGTTATTGATGGCTTCAGCATCTCTTTGTTGTTGTTGCTCACTTCCAGGTCAATAAAATGCCTTCAGTCACGTCTGGTTGAGTATTCTGTTCCGCCAGACAGACATGTGACGTTCAATGAGATGTATATACTGAGAAAATGTGCATTTATTCAGGTAGGGAAGTGTCTTGGGTGAGGATTGACTTTGCACGTTGTTATGTTTCACTTAGGGGCTGAAAGAATCAGTGGCCAAAACCAAAGAGATGTGCAATATTAAGAGTGATTAGTCTAAGAAAGTCAATTCATTCAGGTTAGAAATGCTGTTCTGTTTTCAAGACAATCTCACAGAGCCCGTCAAGAACATCATATCATCCTCAAAATACAAAAGAAATGACATTGTGTTAAAATAATAGTTTTACAGTAATTTTCATAAAAATTAAGCGTTGTACTCCCAAATACAGTAATGCAGACAAATAGCCATAATAAATTCAAAGAATGCATATGTCATGGTAGCATTGGCCTTTATGCTGATTTAAAAATTTAAATGTCTTCATATTATCATTACTGTAATACAATACATGAAAATGATTTGTATAGATGTGATTAATTGTCATTTAACATATGGTCATAGTACCTTCATTCACGGCTTAATTATCATTATGCAAAATGTAATACATTTTTTGAAGGAGGGTGTGAAATGACCTAGCCATGTTTTCTGTGATATTTGCCAGGTGTTTTAAAGCTGAAAATGCTCTTTTTGTACAAATGAAAGGGGTTTTCCATCTTCATAACACATTCCAGTGAATAAACCTGACTGATTCAACCCTGTACAGTATTACTTAAAACAGTCCTAATATTCATCAAACACACAATCAGTTTCAGTTCTTCTCTAAAGGGCTCTTATTTGGTTTATGAGGTTTTTACTCTTATGAATTCCATGCAAAAATATGACATGCTCGCTCAAAAGTGCCTTCTGCTGTATGTATTTGGGAGGAAATCAGACGGATATATCGACTGTACGCTCTTTTGTGTAGGTCTTTGGCGCTGTTTTTAGAGGTTTTTTTAACCCTTGTGGCTTGTTGGTTTTTTGGTGTTATTGTTTTGTTAAAAAAAAAGGATGTAATGTATTCTAGATCTGACCTTCACATAGTGTGTTACTTAAAAATCAAGTTATTATTTATTTTTCCACATATTTTGTAAGCAACAAAATGGAAATGACCTTTAATTCATTTATGCAAATCACCAGCAACCTTAAAATAAAATGTTTCTTCAGGTTTCGTCAGTGTGTTTTATTTGTTATAATCAATATCAGCATCACCTGTTTTCGAGCATTAGTCAAATATATTAGTTTAATGTCTGACCGCAATATAAACGTTTGATGTTTATTATTCTCTTTATCGTCGCTCTGTTGGCATGTTAGCTTCATCATTGTTCCCTCACTCCGTTGTTACGTAGGTTAATGTTTGTCTGCTGTGCCAGACTCCAGAAATAGCGGCTTGTGAATGTGCATCGTGGCTGTAATAAATAACTAGACCAAAACCTCGAAGAACATTTCTCATTACCGCAGCAGGATTCTCAGTACTGCAAATGTAAATGAAACGGGTACATTTCTTTTGAGGAAAATGAATTACATTTCATGCTTGAACAGCTGTATTCATTTTCCACTGTACTGTGTTTTTCGACTCTGGAGCCTCCTACAGTCAAATCAAAGCGTAACTAAACGTAGAAAACGTATCCGTGTGGCGTAGCTGACACAGAACAGCGTACACAGTTTGCGTCCAGTGGATACTCTCCAAAATAGCACTACACTGATTTAGAGGAGACGAATTGTTGAATAATATCATTATTTTTATTTTCTTAGCATTCAAAATTATTCACTTCATAACATTCATATTGAACCACTGATGGCAGGTGGACTATTTTGACGATGTCTTTCATACTTTTCTGGGCCTTGACAGTGTAATTTACTTGGCAGTCAATGGGACAGTCACAAGCCTCCCGGTTTTCATCAGAAATATCTTAAATTGTGTTCTGAAAAGAACGAAGCCGTGAAATTTCATTCCAAATATTCCCACTACTAGAGAAGACGTTTTGAAAGAAACAAAAACAATTTGCCCTATTAGAAGTCAGTGTACCATCAGAATGATTTTAAAACGCATTAATAATTCAAGGTAAAAAAAACATGCATTTGTTTTAAAGTGGACAAAAATGGTCACTCTCGCATATTCTATAAGTCTCTACAGCAGTTATAAATTGTGGAGAATGATTAAAATTGTTTTAAAAGGTAAGTTCACCACTTTAAATCAGACACTGCATTTAACATGTATAGTGTTTTAAAACTGTATAATGAAAAAAAACTTAGCCCCCATATAGCCCCTAATTCCAGAGCGTCTACAAAGCTGAAAAACGAGGGCCCTCCATCTGTTGGTATGAGCTTGTGAAGGGTTCAAATAAGAACAGGAGACTCTGGCTTCCCTCTGAGCATGTTTAAATTCTACAGATGCCTTTTAATTGTATACGTAGGGCTATATTTAGCGAAGGCTCGCGTCTGTGCATTTATTTGGAGCTGTGTATACGTGCATCCTCAGGCTTTCAGTCAGCTGAGCTCAACACATTATCAGTGCAAAGTACAAAGATAGAAACGCTCAATATTTAACTCAACTGTTTAAACTTTGACATGTTTAGAGGAGGGCTGACGTCTATTATCAGTGTTGTTTGTACATTCAGAATGGAATATTATGTTTATTTCCAGCTGCATAGTATTGAATAGAGACAGCCAACATTAAAAATATGTGTGTGAAAATACAGCGGGTAAAAGTATTGAACACGTCACTATTTTTCCCAGTAAGTTAAATATGTTTCTAGAAGTGCTGTTGATTTTCACCAGATGCTGGTAACAACCCGAGTAATCCTACATACAACTAAAACCAAATTAAGTTATGTGAAATAAAATTGAATGACACATGGAAAAAGTATTGAACTACTGAAATGTATTTAATACTTTGTACAAAGTCTTTGTTGGTAACGACAGCTTCAAGACGTCTCCTGTATGGAGAAACTAGTCGCATGCATTGCTCAGGGGTGAGTCTTCAAATCGTGAAGGATCCGTGGGCCTCCTCTATGAACTCTGATCTTTAGTTCTTATTTCCTGTTGGATTTGAGTCAGGTGATTGGCTGGCCATTCTAGCAGCTTTATTTTCTTTCTCTGAGAGAGTTTCCTTGGCTGTGTTTGGGATCATTGTCTTGCTGAAATGTCCACTCTTGTTTCATCTTCATCATCCTGCTTCTGTAGGTGTTGGGACTGAAGCAGCTAATATTCACTTCCACTGACGAGAGGCATGATTGCTTTCTAATTACTGATAGATTTCCATGTCTCTTGCACCTACCTTTCTTCATGTATTCAATACTTTTCCCCATAACTTAATTTCTGAACGTATTTGTTTTGTTGTCTTTGTATGTATGGATTGCTTGGGTTGTTACCGACATCTGGTGAAAATGTGAAGTCAGCAGCACCTTTAGAAGTTTATTTTACAGAGAAAGAAATGTGTGATTCAATACTTATTTTACCCAATGCATCAGTTAACAAATTCATATTTGTATTTATAAAGAACGCATTAAATTGATCAAAAGTAAGAGTGAAGACATGTCTACAAATTTTAAGTAGCACAAGTGTTTTGATAATAGTAAGAAATGTTTATTGAGCAGCATATCAGAATGATTTCTGAAGATCATGTGACTGAAGACTGGAGTTATGATGCTGAAAACTCGGCTTTGCATCACAGGAATAAATTATATTTTTAAATATGTTCTGATGAGAAAACAGTTATTTGGAACTGTAATAATATTTCACTATACTACTGTTTTTACTTAATTTCTGATTGGATAAATGCAGGTTTGGTGAGCAAGACTTCCTTCAAAAACATTAAAGAAATGTCTTATAGACCCCTTGTGAACAATCTGTTTGTCATAGATTGTCAAATAAAATGTAATGCAATTGTAGCCTACATGAAAGATGTCTCAACCCTTTGTACATGCAGTCTAATCATGAAAAATGAGTCAAGAAAAAGGTATTTGCATACTGTCCATAATAAACACTGTGTACTGCAGAAATATGAAATACTGTGGAAGTGTCATCAGATATTTTGAGGTGATAAACTATTCTTTCTCCACTGCAGTACATCCACACCACTGTTCATACAGCGTGTCTGCCAAACGTCTATAACTCGTCAGACAGGTGCCGGAGACACTGACTTCTCTTGTCCTTGAGCACAAACACACAGTCAGTCACACAGTGTGAATAATCTGAATGAGTCAGTCGTCATCTGTTAGTGGTGAACGTGACCTCACCACCCTGATATGTGAGAGGAACCCAAACTGACAATCACACAAGGTTGTGAAGTTCTCTCCATCCGGCGTGTTAAAAATATCATGACAGTCTTAATAAAGCAAACACATTTAGCCCAATCTAAATTTTATTAAGCTTAAATGGGCAAATAGCATACACTGAAGTAACATTAAACATTTCCATATTCATATAGCCCTTTTGATTTGTATTTTTAATATTGCATATTGTGAATTTTTTTACTGGTTACTCGTTTCAGGTCATTTTCTTCATTTTGATTTTACACATCACTAATAACAAATGCTCACGCATACATATACACAATCATACACACTCTTCTATACACTCGTATTACTGTCCTCCACCAGCAGCATCGAACATCTTCTTCCTGCCCTCCATACCAGACATGGCCTCGACGTTCTTACGCCAGTCGCTCACCTCCGAAATATCCTGACAAAACAAATCAAGTGTGCGGTTACTGATAACTGAAAATGTGTTTCCTTTATTCTCTTGTATCTCGAAAAACCTGCAAATTATTATATTATATTATATTTAAAGTAATGATAATCACTTTTAAGAAAAAAGAGAAATATCTCAAATGGATGCATTAGACTAAAGAGGGACAATTAGCTTCTACATATAAAATATATTGCATTAAATATATACTGTATATATATATATTGATATGAATTTTTCACCATGGGATAAAAAAATTCTAAAAAGGACTTTTATCTCAATTCTGACTTTAAGAACGCACGAATCAGACTTTCTCACAATTCTAAGTTTATGTCTCGCAAATCTTTACTTTTTATCAGTTCTGAGTTTTATATCTCATATATATATATATATAAGGGTAATTGTGACCACCTCCGAATTCAGACTTTTTTCTCATATAGAGGTAATTGTGACCATCTCACAATTCATATTTTTCTAACAACTGATTTTATTTCTCACAATTATGATTTTATATCTTGCAATTCTTGTGAGAAATAAATCTAAATTTTGACATGATGGAGTCAAGCTTCCCTTGTAAAGTGCCTTGTTTTGGTGAGCTTCACACATTGCATGCAGGCGTACCTTCTCTTGTTTAATGTCTTCTTTCTTCACAGATTTGAGGTTGGCTCTGAGATCCATGGAGCTCTTGTGTTTGGAGCCCAGCAGCGCTCTCATCATCTCATCCGCAGACACACGCACCTTCCTCAGGGCAGGTTTCTTAAACTTCCCTCCTAAATCTTGCACCTTCAGCTTCAGCTCATGGATCTTTGACAGACACAGACGCTGTGTTCATTACAGAAACCGTTATCTGTTATTAGTGCAAGTTTAGGAAAGGTACATTTTATTTACTCACATCTTTGTTGTTTTTATTCACTTTGGCCTCAACGTCGTATCTCTCTTCATCCACTACGTCAATTTTGGCATGGAGTTGCCGACACAGTTTCTGGACACATACAGAATTATGATTACAAAATGACTAGTTTTACTATTTAACATGTTTTTAGGATTTGTGTATTCATTATTTAAACCATCAAATCACTAAAATAACACAAATGGAAAGTTGTGAGGTGACTGAATAAAAACTTCTTTAGGAACATAAATTCAGTCAAGTGTGTTAAAACAGTAATATAATATTGTTATTTTAAGTAAATTTATAATAAACATTATAATTATTAAAATGTCCAATAAATATAGAAAGAAGAACATAAATAGTTTGACCTCACTTGCTTTGGTTCGTGTCTGTATTTGTTAATGAAGTAATCTTTCACTAACCTGCAGCTCATCCATTGAGAAGCCAGTCATCTGAAGAGATGGAAGATTCTCGCTCAGATATTTCACCTTCTCCTCATCACGACTGACCTTCTCCTGTTCAAACTCCTCCATGGCTCTTTGGAGCAAAAGAATCTGAGAAAACAGAATGTGCTGTAAATATGCATTCTGTGGGTTTAAACAGCAACAAATACATACTGGTACTCCGTTTATCTACCACATGAACGTTTACTGAGATCTCAAAGTATAGAAAACACACACACACACCACTATCATACCTTCAGGGAGAGTTTTCGAGATGCAGAAATCTTAGACTTCGGCTAAAAAAAAAGTTAAACAAGTTTAATCCTAGTTTTTATTCATTATATTCTGTCATTCAGCAATGTAGAGATAAATGTGCATTTTACAATATACTGTTGAATACCTTGGCATGCGCATGAGGGGCCAATGGAGTAGGAGGCTATTGATGATATAAAAAAGTAAACATTTGAATAGAATACACAGTATAAAACACATTATCCTTATAAGAAACTTATTGTATAATGTTATTAAAACTTTTATCCCTTTAACTAATTATTGCATTAATTTAAGTCTTAAAAGTTGCATAGACTGTTTTCTTACATTGCTGCAGATGTTCATGTTTATTGGTGGTTGCGAAGAGAAAAGAGAAGAAAATATTATCAGATAAAGAAATATACAAAGATGTTTGTTCAGGCAATGTTCACAAAAAATAAAATAATGCATAAAACACTTACTCGTCTGCCATTGTGAAACCTGTAAAAATCAAAAAGAAATAAAAAGAAACAGTTATGAATAGTTGCAATCACAATACTAAACTAAATAAATCTCTTGATCTGCATTGAGAGATAGCTGACACGGAGACGTGTGTTACCTGAGGTGTTGCCCGTGAGTCAAGACAGCTTCTGAAAGCACAAAGGACAGAGACAATTGTTTTTATGTGTGACAGGCAGCAGCTTTATAATTTTAGCTCACAGAGACAGGAATGAGAATGAATGGGCAGCTGTCCTCAACATATCAGAGACTGGGTGGTGTGTGTGTGTGTGTGTGTGTGTGTGTGTGTGTGTGTGTGTGTGTGTGTGTGTGTGTGTGTGTGTGTGTGTGTGTGTCCTACGCCACAAGGACAAAGCAATTCAAAGCCTAATAAAGTAAATGCCTCAAAATAAATGTTTGTATGCATCTCAAATACAATATATCAGGCAAGGCACATCCTATAATGGGAAATTGTGAAATCAAACAGGTGAGTATAATGAAAACACCATCATCTAAAAATGACAGCCAGACACATCTGTAGATTACAGGACACGCCGGGTCATTACGTCTTCACCTCTTTAGAGCAAATATATTACAGTCAAATAACAAGACATTGCATAAAGGAAACATTTCCGTCCATTAGTCATGGGTCAGAACAATCAGCACCTGCTTCACATGTTCATAAGCAAACCTCACTTCCATAAATACTCATTTTAATGACCCTTTGCCCACCAACCCAGGACATGAAATATTGTTTTAAACACATATTGTACTTTAAAGGATTGGTTTACCCAACAATGTTAATATGCTTAAACTTTAATCTCAGGTAATATAAGATGTAGATGAGTTTGTTTGAGATGAGAACAGATTTGGAGAAATGTAGCATTACATCAATTGCTCACCAATGAATCCTCTGCAGTGAATGGGTGCCGTCAGAATGAGAGTTCAAACAGCTGATGAAAACATCATAATAATCCATAAGTAATTCACACCAATCCAGTCCATCAGTTAACATCTTGTGAAGCGAAAATCTGCTCGTCTGTAAGAAACAAGCCCATTATTAAAGCATTTTTACTTTAAACCATTGCTTGTGGCCAAAATACGAGTTCGTAAAAAACACATCCCCTGTTGTCCTCTCACATCAAAATCCAATAGTCTTTAAGAACTGCTTTAGCTGAAATTGTATTTGTTTCATAATTTAAGGACTTTGCAACACCAATACAGTTATTTTCTTGTTTATTGCCGTGAAGCTTCTTTGTAACAATCTGTATTGTATAAGTCCTAATATGTCTTGACTTGGCTAAATCCTTGATTCTTGATTGTTTTGAATACGAATCTGCTGTAAGGACCATTTGGACTGTTCATCTTCATCTATAATCAGGTCATGAGATCTCGCAAAACTTATGCATGCAGGTTATTTGTTTACCAAAAAGTCCTTTAGGATTCAGGGAAAAAGAGCTCTGTGGTGTATGATCTATTTATTCAGTAACCTTTCCATACGGAGAGCTGAGGCACGTCTGCTTCCCAGGCCATGTATTACTCTGCCGCTTCACACTGACCGACAGACTCTGGATGAACAATTTCAGCAGCTAGGGGTGTCAGGAATATCTCTCATGCATCCCCCTTGCATCTGTGTTCCAATAATAGCGCATTTCCACCTAAGGCAGCTCAATGAGGTGAAAACCCCTGTGATCCGAGGGGTCATTTAAAATGAAGCCGACATTTATTAGATATCGAATTAATCCTTAGAACAGAAGCACACAAACATGCTACTTATCCTGCTAACACACACATACAAACTGCGTACACACAAAAGATGCCACTCATACATATCCATACAAAAATAGTCTTTGATGACAACAAGTCAGGTGTGGATTTTATGTAACGTGATGCCTGCTTATGTAAGGGTTAATGTTAGACACAAACTGGGTCATTTCTGTAATGCAGTAGGCCTGTCCACACCAAGAATGATAACTATAAAGATAAACATAATGAAAACTATATTCCCTGCAAACAGATGATAACGTCCTGTTTATTATAAGCGTGCACCACAGTTTTGTTACTTGCCGCTTTAAATGCTTGAGCTCTTTAAAACAGGATGGATTCTGATTGGCTGTCTATGTTCATCAGATGGAACAAAATCTGAATGTGAATTATTTGGTGATTTTATATATATTATTTTATTTTTTAAACCTAGCTGAATGGGGCCAATCTGCGAACAATGAGATGACTGCAGACATATTTTACATATATTAATTACATGCATAAATTTATTTATTGTCTTAGAATTATGCAGAGGTCATGTTTTCATGTCTAATACTGCTGTGTTTTTACATGAACAAGGTGCCTGCGGTTATGCAGATACATTATTTTTTACAGTATTTTTTATATGATGATACCAGTTTTTGTAATGTATCATCCATCTTTTAATTAAAATGTGAGACAAACTAACTAATATTACAAAACATTAACAGATTAATAAAATCTGTTGCTAACAGAGGTGTTTATTCAGTAGCCTATGGTCCAATTAATACAAATAATATATTAAATATATACATATATATGTATATATTTCTGCTGTCAAACATTAATCGCATCCAATATAAAGGTTTTTGTAAAAAATATATAATAAATATAAACATAATAAATATGTGTGTTCTGTGTATATTTATTATGTATATATAAATAAACACACACACAGTATATATATTAAGAAAATATTTACATGTCTAAATTTATATAATTTATATTATAAATAAAAATATTTAATATGCAAAAATAACATATTTTTCTGGAATATATACATGCACGTGTCTGTATTTATACATAATAAATATACATACATATATTATGTAAACTAAATTTTTTATTTTGGATGCAATTAATCATGATTAATCATTTGACAGCTACACATATTTGAATGAGCCGTCCATTAGTTAGACTTAGAATTAGACTTATTATATTAATAAGTGCAAGTATGCCTAGGTGCTTATGCTTTACAAAAGTATGTTTACACATGCTACACGGGATAGCTGTGGATCACCCAGTGGGGTAGCAGTGTAATAATAGTACACTAATAACAGGCCTGGCTGCACCTTCCACTGGTTTATTTGGCTCTGAATGCAATGGGATTAGGCTTTAAGACTCTGATTTTTAATCCGCAACACTTGGGAAAAGTTCAGCGCTGATTTGTGCAGTAATTTTATTAAGATTTAATATGGATTTTATAAAATGACCAAAACTTTGGATGAAAGTAAAAAATAAAATAGCACGACACGTATCTGGCCCAAAAACACACGTGTGAGTGTCGTGAAAGTCCGTGACCCGGATGTACTCTGACGTTCCCGCCCCTCCCACCTGCGCGAGCTATGCGCCTGTTACTGTGTGTGTCGTTACATATGAGGGGCGAATTCGTTTTTAAAATTAGCCGCATAAACATCAACATTTTGATATGATTGCGTTCAAAATGGCTCACAGAATCGACGATGCGCCTTCCTGAGATCTAATTATGACAGAGGAAACGTTTTAATCGTCGCGAGGATCGATGGAGAGACTTTAATGTCAGATTGAACCGCAAAGGTGAAACTCTGGTGAGCTGACGGGATCAAAAACACAACAATAATCTATATTAATTTAGCTGAACAGTTTATAAGCAAATCATTAATTGAATAAGTCTTTGTGTCTAATATAATACTGCTGTGATTTATAAACAATGTGAATGCAGCTAACGTTAAACTGCTTAACGTTACCGCCTGATCCATACAGATAACGTTATGCGTAACGTAACGTTATATTCAATATATAATAATTATTATCGAAATACTTATTTGATGAATGGTTTTGGTGTTCTAGTATAATATAATACTAAGGTGATTTTATATAAAAAAACGAGTGGTACCAATCTGCTAACCACACGGTGAACCCAGAGATATTATACATAATTTAATTACGTGTAACGTTACATTAATTATTTTATCAACCTTATGCACAGATCATGTCAGATCATGTTTTCATGTCTAATAGTACTGTGGTGTTAAGTGAACAAGATGATTGCAATAATTCAGATATATGCATTTATATGTCATTTAATTGGTTATTTTGGTGAATGTGTGGGAAATTAATACTTTTTTTTTGACTAATCTTGTTATGTAACGTTAACGTTACATGTATTTTATAATTTGAAAGGTTTGACTAAATATTTGAAAATCTTATCTAAAAAAGTCAATTCTATTGATATTTATTTCTATTGAAAATACTATGTTAATATATACTAATTATATAGATCTAATTATTTATGTGAGTGTGTGTGTGTTTATTTTATATAAGTCTTTCTGTCTGCATCTCTAGTCTCGGACCCTTCTGTCCACTCTCCAATCTGTCAAAGCACCTGTTTCAAACATGTCAGTGTATGGATGTGGGTCAGCTTGCTTAGTGGCTGTTTTTTGTTTTTATTTTCTACTTCGTTTCAGTGTGCAAACTATATGTTTATGTATGTTTAAATAGACAAATAATGCCTGGGAAGTTAAAGGCAAAGATTGTTGCCGGGCGGCACCTGCCCGTCATGGACCGTGCCAGCGATCTCACAGACGCCTTTGTGGAGGTCAGTCAAGCATCAGTCTGTTAATGAAGTCACTTGCCTGCACATTAGATTAAAATGCTTTCTAAGTTGGATATTGCTTGTTTTATCATAGAGCAGCACTTATGAAGTTTCTTTCCACAGGTGAAGTTTGGAAACACAACGTTTAAAACAGATGTGTACCCCAAATCCCTGAATCCTCAGTGGAATTCAGAGTGGTTCAAATTCGAGGTAAGGTCATTCTAATTGTCCTGCTTTGAGTTGTATTTTTGTAGAGTCTATTGCCTATGTTTATCTGTCCTTTACCCCTCAGGTGGATGATGAGGATTTGCAGGATGAGCCGTTGCAGATAACGGTTCTTGACCATGACACATACAGCGCTAATGATGCCATAGGAAAGGTGTACATCGACATTGATCCACTGCTATGCAGTGAAGCTGCTACTGTCATCTCTGGCTGGCTCCCCATATATGACACTATCCACGGTGGGTATACGCAAGCAAATTTAGTCTGTAATATTAAGGAGTTCTGACATGATTTGTTATAATGACATGCTTGTGTTCAGGTATAAGAGGGGAAATCAATGTGTTGGTGAAGGTGGATCTCTTCAACGACCTGAACCGCTTTAGACAGTCTTCATGTGGGGTTCAATTCTTCTGTAGTAAGTATCTAGATCATCTGCTTCCATTTCTTCCTGTACTTCTTTTCTTTATTCCTTCGACATGTTTCCTCCACTTTCTGCCCTGCTCTTATCTCCTTCCTGTGTTTATTTAGTCGTTCTCAGTGAATTTTCACTCACTTTCTGGTTCTGTCTCTTTTTTACTTCAGCAACCTCCATTCCCCGATGCTACCGGGCCATTATGGTACATGGCTTTGTGGAAGAGCTTGTGGTAAATGAGGATCCAGAGTACCAGTGGATCGACCGTATCAGAACCCCTCGAGCTTCAAATGAGGCCAGACAGAGACTCATCTTTCTCATGTCAGGTACTAAAACACAAACAGTGTGAATGAACGACTGAAAGTCTATGTAGAAGATATGCATATTTTCACATTTTTGGATATGTTGCTAGAGGTGCTAGTGTTTTTTTATGGAATTGATCACATGATTACTGCAGGGCTGCTAGTTCAGTGGCTGGTTACCAATTTATACTGACTAATCGGCATATATAAACAATACTTTATTTCAGCAAGGGTGCATTAAATTGATCAGAAGTGAAAGTAAATACTTCCAGTGTTAAAAAAATCTATTTCAGATAAATGTTGTCCTTAAACAAACCTAGATTTAGGACTTTTGGAAAGCTCAATATAGGCCTATTGATCTACTCTGACAAAGTGTGCTTTAAGTTGCTTTGGATAAGATCATCTGCTAAAAGATGACTTACCAGAAGAATGCTTTCTGTGTCTCTGGAGACGTATGCATGTGCAATCTGAGACACTCCTGTCAATATTTTCTTGGCTCATGTTGTGCTTGTCTAAATGCATTTGTGTTTCTGACGTAGGTGAATTGCAGAGGAAGATTGGTCTGAAGGTGCTAGAGATGGGAGGGAACGCAGTGGTGGGGTACCTACAGTGTTTTGACCTGGAAGGAGAATCAGGCCTTGTGGTCCGTGCCATCGGGACAGCCTGCACACTTGAGAAAATCAGCACATTCCCTGCCACAGCCACACACCCCAGCAACTACTCTCCTTCAAAAGACATGAAGGAGTGAGTGTCATCTATGCACACACAAAGCCCCTGTGCTCCAAATCAAGGATAAAGTGTGTGTGTGTGTGTGTGTGTGTGTGTGTGTGTGTGTGTGTGTGTGTGTGTGTGTGTGCGTGTGAGCGCGTCAGCATCGTTTTTAATGAGATTTAGAAATTGCAGTTTTTTTCTTACAGCTATCCTAGTTCATATGCAGTACATAGTATTATAATAGTATTATAATTTTTAAAACTGAAGATAAGATTTTAATTTTAGATTAAAAATGAAAGTATGATCTATGGGATATTATTATAGAAATCACAATGATTCCATTGAATTTTAATGAAAGTAAAAATAGAGGCTCTTAGTTTAGAATTTTAAGTCACTGCTCAAAAAATTTGGGGTCTTTAACATTTTTGTTGAAGTGTTTTATACTTATCAAGGTTGCATTTATTTAATCAAAAATACAGTAAAAAGAGTAACATTGTGAAGTATTATTACAATTTAAAGTAACCATTTTCTATTTGAATATATTTTAAATTTAATTTATTCCTGTGATGCCGTTTTGGTGCTCAAAAACATTTAATTATCAATGTTGAAAACAGTTTTGCTGCTTAATATTTTTTTCAGAAATTTTTGATGAATAGAAAGTTCAAAAGAACACAACAGCGTTTATTTAAAATTGTGACATTATAAATGTATTTACTGTCATTTTTACTGACTCCAAACATTTGAATGATAGTGTATCATGTTTTAGATTTTAATCTATTTTAAGCAGACATTTTTATTCAAGGTGATTTGTTATTATTTATGTAATTAATATGATCTAACATTCCTTTGGTTTTATTAAACAGGTGTTAATGCAACCTGAAAAAGAAGAAAATGCTCTACAATTACTCTGTTTTCTGTTTATATTAGTAAATGAGTATGAAGGTGTGTGTGTATTTGTTTTATGAGTTGCTGTTTTATAAGTTCTACAGAAATGCATTCTCAACACACAAACATACCACACCTCAATCTTGTTCTCCCCTGCATGTCCTCTATGTCCCTCCTGCTCTTACTGTCTTTTTCTTTGGCTTTCCAGCATGCTGCATCTCTCCGGCACCAGCATGTGTTTGTTAGATGGCTTAAAGTTTAAATGCTGTTCAGTTGTGCATTTCCAGACTAGGCGTTTTTGCATCTGGACTGCTGCCTTGAGTCTGTTGTGATTTGTATTTGTGCTGTCACATCCCGTGCCCTCTTGGGAGCTAAGAATTAGGGCTGGGCGATAAATCGATTTGATCAATTAAATTCGCTGTTCATTTGCATAAAGTTGAGCAATCATCGTGATCTCCACACGTTCCCCAAAATCCGTCGCATGCCAATACCGTGTTCGGAAAGAAAATTACGTGTTTTTTGAGAGTGCTTAAACTCGCACTAGACTTAAGTCAGTCATAATGTTCTTTGACAATGTAAGTTCTTTGCTCTCATTCTCTGTATTTGCTGTTTAAAAATAACTGTGGAAGGTACAGATAATAAAAACATAAATCCATTACCTCATGCATGAACATCCTCCTTCATTATCAAGCTTCGCCTTTGTTATTGTTTTGAAAACGCGACCTCTAATGGAGAAAACTTACATATTGTCCCTTTAATTTTGAACAATTTCTTTGTCATCTCCAGATTGATTTTAAGAATAATAATCGATTTAAATTGTAAATCAATAATTTTTCTCAGGCCATATCGCCCAGCCCAACTATGAATGTTTGAACGGCTGTGACCTGCCTAACTAGACAGCATTTTTGGCGCCGTCTAGCTAGTCAGCTCACTAGGTTGTGAGACACGGCCAAAAAGGACGTTTCCTGCTGTCGGTTCTCTATGCGGTCTGCCTTGGATGTGTATCGTGCATGTTTCTGTATGTCATTGTTAAATGTGTGTTTGTGTTCTCTGTGAATGTACAGTACATTGTGTCTCTGTGTGTGTGTTTAAATGTATGAAATATTTGTGAATGTGTGTGTAGCTCTCCGCAGGCTGCTCCTTCCACTCTCGGATGTCGTTCTACACACAGCAGTCCAGTTCACAGTGCGAGCAGTCGTCTTTCTCAGGGCTTCTCCGTTTCCGTGCCAACACTGCTGTTCGCCGGTATGAAACCCAGACACAGGAGCTCAGAAGCCCCCAGAGCCAGGCAGTGTAGGCAGGTACCCCACGACCCCCATGACCCCGTCACGACCCGTCACGACCCTGCCACGGACCTGTCACCCCGTTCTTCATTGGCAGACAGCTATGACATCACCAGCCCCCCTCCCCTTCAGCTGCCAAAGCAACCTCGTTTACAGCTTAAAAATTCCTCTGACCAATCAGTAAGCTGCATTCAGCTGTCATTCACAGAGTATATCCAATCAGAGGTGTCGGTTGGCTTCTGTGTTTTTAAGTTGTGCGTGTACGTACCTTTTTTATTTTTAGGCAGAGTTGTAGAATTTTTATTTTTGGCTTTGTGAAGGCATTAGTCGACCCTTGTTATTAAAACGTTGTGCTTTGGTTGGCTGAAACACGCCTCTTGTTCATCTCATTTGTGTCCTGCCACATTTTTGGTTTTCACTGTTAAATTTTTTTTTTTTCTACCGTAATGCGCTTTGCTGTCTCTTCTTGACATCCTCACATGCTCTACCCTTTCAGCAGCAAGCAGTCAACACTTTCTTTTTTCCTTTCTTGCTCGCAATCTCTTCCTCCATGTCACACACACACAAACATGTACATGCTCAAACACACACATGGGCACAGTCCTCATGTATGACCCTGTGAGTCCGTGTGTGTTGATGGAGTGTGTTCCTCCTTGCTCTGACAGGCCAGGGTTTGGGGAGGATGCCCCAGGTGTCCCGTTATCCTCAGGACCCCCCACCCCTCTGAGAGCACAAACCTTCTCCTCCTTCTCCCCCTCCAAGTCCTACAGTCGCCAGTCCTCCTCCTCTGACACCGAGCTCAGCCTAACCCCCAAAACCGGTAAGATACCCGACCCCACCTGACCTCTGGCACTCTACCAGGCTCTCTCTCTCTCTCTCTATGGGCCTTGATTTTAATCAATTTCAGGACACTGACTCCAGTGTCAAGTAGGGCTGTGTATCACCAGCAAAATCACGTCACGATACGTATCACGATACAGAGTCTATGATATGTATCACTATACGGGAGTGCACTGAATTTCATCTCAGAATAATTGAGTAAAAAGCTGTTTATTAAACACAGCATACTATAATAAGAGCATGCAGTTGACCTCTGCATTATGAAGGGCCTCCATAGTCTGTACCACAGTACAATATAGGTAATGGCATATGTTTCATGTTTACATTGCGCACTCCCGTACAATATTCTGATTGCTTGTATCATGTTTTTAAGCCCATAAATAATAATGTACTCATTCTAATACATTTATATTGTAATGTACTCATATTAATGTTTAAAAAAATCATCTTAACATTGCTGGTAGTTTATCATTGGACAAATTAGCAAACTCTCTACATTTAAAAAATCTGAATTAGAAGAGTAAACTAATGCCCTGTCTTCACTCAAGCACACACGTTCACTCAAACAGATCACATTGTGGCCGCACACAGACATTCAGCAACACAAACTTTTAAGCGCTGCCCTGCAATTTTATCAATAAAATAGCTTAATCACTCAAGAGCTAAATTATCAATCTCAACAAAGTGCTGTTAACATCATTGTCTCTAAAGGAATTAACGCCACTGCTTCACTGTTACGGTGGTCAATCATACATTGACAACCTCTCTCTCTCTCTGTCATAAATGAACAGTTGATGAAATACACTATTATGAGAATAGATTATCGAAGATCGCTAAACTGCAAGCTAACCGGTGTTTTCAGAAAGCAAGCACATTTATCCATAGTGGAGAGCGCGCGTACACATGGTTGCCAGGTTGAGAAAGATAAGTAACACACTTAGCAGATATTTCCGTATTGCACAAGTGGGAATCTCTGTTTCAGGGTTTACGCCTCTTTAAATCAGGCAACCCAATAGTGTTCCTCTGCAGCCACATTAAACCTTGTTGTAGCCTAAATATTATGCTTTATTCAATATTTTTTTAGAAGCCTCGCAATTTTCTACTGCATTTTAAACTGTTTTCTTTTATTCAAATTAAGCGCGGCCCACTGCTGCACACGTGCCACAATATTGATACAGGGCCAGCTGTCAAATCTCTGTGACGATACATCGTATCGAACACCGCACTATTGTCAAGGCTGAGAGGCAGAGGGTCTAGGGCACAGTGTCTGTTTATTTTGGTCTAGTTTTGTGTTCATTTCTGTTTGTTGTGTTGTCCTTCCATTATTACTATATCTGTGTGTGTGAGATTTTTATTTGACTCAAGGCTGTGATCTCGTATTTTGTGCATTTGGAATCTGTGAAGAAAGTGAACTCTACCATGCCTTCCACATGTGAATCAGCCCCCTCTAAATGACATAAGAGCTTCAGAAGGGGCTGAATCTAAAGAACTTTAGTTCTGTTCTTTCATTTTCTATTTCATTCATGTTTTCCTCTTATTTTTCATTATCTTTCCAGGGATGCAAACTGCTTAGTTTTATTCATAATCCTCAGTGTGTTATAAAATAGGTCACTTATTCTGTTTCATCCTGAACCACGGAGCTATTTTCACTGCAATGTTAAATTATTAAAAGGATAGTTTAATCATTTTCACCCAAAAATTGAAATTCTGTCATTATTTACCCTCATTAAAGTTGTTTTAAACCTGCATGACTTTATTTTTCTGCTATGGAACATAAAAAAGAGTGTTTTTGTCCATACAATGGAAGTCGATGGGCATCAGTGATGTTTACCTCCCTACATTCTTTAAAATGTCGTCTTAGCGTTCTTCAGAATAACTTTGTGTTCCACAGAAGAAATGAAGTCATACAGGTTTGGAATGACATTAGAGTGAGTAAACGATGGCAGAATTGTAATTTTCAGTGAAGAGGTATTTTTGTGAAGTGAAGTTTAATATTTATCTGGGCTTTTGTCAAAATGCCAGAATCTTTGCTTTTGCTAGCACAGATAGTCTGCATAAATGCATGGGCTGTGTACTTGAAAAGCAAATAATAGGTGAAGTCAAAACTTGAAAACTTTTACAGTTGAATCTGTAAAAACTGAATTATTTTACCAAAATGGATCATACAAAATGCATGTTATTGTTTATTTAGTACTGATCTGAATACAATATTTCATATAAAAGATGTTTACATGTAATCCACAAGAGAAAATGATAGTTGAATTTATAAACATGACCCCGTTCAAAAGTTTACACACACTTAATTCTTAATACTGTTGTTCTCTGAATGATCCACAGCTGTGTTTTTCTGTTTAGTGATAGTTGTTCATGAGTCCCTTGTTTGTCCTGAACAGTTAAACTGTCTGCTCTTCTTCAGAAAAAACCCTCAGGTCCCACAAATTATTTTGTTTTCCAGCATTTTAGTGTATTTGAACCCTTAACTATTACTGAATGATTTTGAGATTCATCTTTCCACACCGAGGACAACTGAGGGACTAATGCAACTACAGGGTTTTTCCTGGGTCAAAAAAGGTCTTTGTGGTGGCTGACGGTCATCCACACAGTGAAAAGTACCCTCCCCACGTGATCTGCGACCCCACAAATGACCATCACTAAAATAAATGCAAAGAATACAGTTTGTGATTTTTAATTATATTTATTCATGAAAGAAAAACAGCCACAGTCAGGGAATATTATATGTAAGATAGGATCCTTCTTTGCTAGACCTCACATTTATAAATATATCAATATTGAAAAAGCATTTAAAGCGTTTGTATAATTTTCTACCATACATCTGAAAAAAAATGATCAGCTGGCTAGCAAATTGCTTTGTGGCTGGTTTCACCTCACTCAGTCCAAGTAAATGATTTTAACTACACATTGTCATATAAATAACCTGAGGCTACTGTGGATTATTATTGCTAAATATTTTATGATTATTATTAAGGTTAAATCTTTTTATTTTATTGAAAGTGTGTTTTATGTTAGTTGCATGTGCGCTCCGCTTGTCAGAGTAGATTAAGAATGTTTTGTTTTTTGTGTGGCACAATTCACAACAGTTTCAGTTTAATTCAGTTTTAAATAAATAAATCTCTGAATGCGCCGCATGAAACATGGATTCAGTCTTCTGACCTTTTACTCTCATGTCAGTTGATTTTGTGGGAGGGAGTGGAAAGAGAGTTAGGGCTTGTTTACACCTGGTTACTTGATGCGTTTTGTCAGATCGGAAATGCATCTGATTTGTTACTTTTGTCAAAAAAAATTATACAAATCAGATCTTGAATTAGGCCTACCGCACTATCACGTCAAAGAAATCAACAGATATGCGCTGCATTTTATTCATCATCAATTAAGGCTACTGATCAATTAAAAGATCGAAGAACGCAACCGGACAGAGCGGCATCAGCAGTGGAAAGATAAGCTAAGCTATATCCCTGGCGATGCGTGTAGCCTTAATGCTGTCATATAACCTACAACACGCTCTCACACTTTTGTTTTTTAACATTTTGGGAGGAGTAAAATGTACATATGTTATTTCAACAAGCAGATGCATTTACACTTGTCCAGTTTCATCTGTAATGAGACCCAGACATTAGTGGTTTGAGCGATCAGATTTAAATCCGTCTCGAAAGCGTTTTGAATTCGCAGGACTGGTCTTTTCACCATCGGATAGCTGTCCGACCAGAGAAAATGCATGAAGTGAGCAGGTGAAAACAGGCCCAGAGAGAGTGCGCGGGGAAGGCTCTCTGCTCTCTCTCCCTCAGTTAACATGCACTATCACAAGCGCAGCAGTCATTTACATCACTCATAAATCACATGAACCGATCAAATACGGCTTTGGCTGGACAAAAATTTGTTCTGGTGGCTGCCAAAAAAATTTAATGCAGGAAAAACCCTGAACTATTACAGAAAGTTAAAACGCTCGCTGATGCTCCAGAAGGAAAAGCGATGCATTAAGAGCCTTTTGAATAGAATGAAGATGAGTACATTTTTCTTGTTTTGCCTAAATATCATTTTGTTTTTCATTTAGTACTGCCCTTCAGAAGCTACAGAAGATAACTTGCATGTTTTCCAGAAGACAAATTAAGTTAAATTTACCTTGATCTTCAAATTCAAAAAGTTTTCACGCCCCGGCTCTTAATGCTTTCCTTCTGGAGCATCAGTGAGCGTTTTAACTTTCTGTAATAGTTGCATATGAGTCCCTCAGTTATGCTCCGTGTGGAAAGATGAATCTCAAAATCATTCTGACAGAAATTTCAGTTTTGGAAAACCAGCCTGCTGGGAATAAAACCCTTTTATTTGTCTCTCATCAGTTTGCATCCCTGTCTGTTGTGTAGTTCAGTCACCCCTTATTTTTTTCTCATATTATGTCTTCATACCTCTCCTCCCCAAACTTCTCTCTCATTCTTTCTCTGTCAGTGGGGATATATCTGTGTTCCAGTACACCCGCCCTTGAATCTAAATCATCTCCCTTCCCCTCTGCCCATCTGGCCCGTCATTTACGGCCTGGGATGACCTTAAGGAGTACAACTCCTCCCCCACTCCATGTCAGCCAATCAGACACAGCCATGCTGAGAAAGAGCGTGTCTTTCAGTGAGGAACTGCTGCTGGTGGCCTCTGGTAGGATACACCCACTACTGTCCCCATGACCTTTGACCCTTGGTCCAGTGACTGCATCTGGTGTGACCACTCGAACCCCTGTGCTGCTCCCTGGCAGAATATCATGCCCGTCGCTGAATAAATCGTACTAACAAGTGGATTTTTCTCATTTGCCCACACGCATCTTTCGGCAAATGCACTCTTAAGTGCACGTTATGATAAAGTGGTGTGGTTTAATGTCTTCTAAGCTCTCTGATATAACAAAACCCCACTTGCATGCGTTTTTTCAGCCTGACTGCACTTTAGATTTCTCTGCCAGTGGAAGAAGAAACTAGAAAAACAAAGCAGCAACCCTCTGTCGTCTCTTATTGGCTGGTTCCAAAAATCCTAGTTCCTGGGCTCTGAGCTTATGTGTCTGAAATTGTATATTAATTCTGTTTTAATCTGTGAAAGTGTTAAACTTGATGAAGTTATCCAGCTAGTGAATGATTAGAGCACATTTTTGCCATGATAAATGTTATTTCCTAAAAGTCTCTGAATGTTTAATGTTTTCATACATGGATTACTTTAATGGTTTATTCAACTAATGCCATTATTACATTTTTAAAATGGATGTGAACATATCCAATTCGAGTTGAGGTATGTAATACGATATAAAGACGCTGTCTTTATATTAGACTGCTGCTCTACCTAAAGTTTAGAAAATCACTTGTTGGCTAAAACGGCTGTGTCCCCCAAATTAATTACACTGTTGTTCAAAAGTTTCAGGTCAATAAGATAACATTAAAGACATTTATAAAGTTAAAAGTTTAAAGCTGTTTTTTTAAGAATCCTGAAAAACTATCAAGGTATCCAAAAATACTGCGCAGAATAACTGTTTTCAACATTGATGATAATAATAAATGTTTCTTGAGCATCAAATCAGCATATTATAGTGTTTTCTGAAGAACAGTGTGACACTGAAGACTACAGTAATGGCTGCTAAATTTGTAATCATATTTTACAATATAACTGTTTGTAAGTAAACGCAGCCTTGGTTGCTCAGCCTGAACTTTTGAACAATAGTTTATATTAACTATTTTTACATGCATATAATTCCCTGTTAAGGTATTCTGGTGAAGCCTTTATTTCCAAAAGAGGTCATTTGCTCCATAGGTATGAATAGCTTTCAGTCACGTGACCGGCTCGAAGACTTGGAGGGCAAAACATCCATTGAACTGCAGCACAAACTTGTCAATTTTTCATCTTTTTCCCAGCTGCAAGTATTTAGATCACCTCTCAAAAGAGTAAAATGGTGGTATTTCTGAACAGAATGCAAGTTTTGGCCATTTGCAATCCATATTAAGCATCTGCTGCAATATTTTAATCATTAAACAGTGTGACAAAACGTTGGAAAAACACTTAAAGTGCCGTAATATTTAAAAAGATTGTATTAAAAGATAAAATTCAGTTTTCACCATATGATGCATAGTTTACATTGGCAAGCAGTTGAGGCTGGAATATGAACCCAATCCGCTTAATGTTTCAGTGTTTTCCTTCTAATGGTTTTCTATGGGAAACCATTTAATGTGAAACTTTGCACATTGCGTTTATATTCTGGCTTCATCTTATTGTCTGGACAATTATTGAATCTTGCCTTTTAATATTTGCGTTTCACTACATTATTACTTGATGCAATCTGTGTAAAAATAACTGGCGGTCAGTGGAGCTAAGCTTCGTTTTGCCCTCCAGGTGGGCGTTCCTATAAAGGTATGTCACGTGAAAACTATCAATTGGATATTCCTGCATGCATATTTGTTTCCTACTTTTGACAACAGCACACAAGAGCACAATAAATAATTAAATGTAGCCTTGAGGCTTTTCTCTATCAATTTCCTTTTCACTCCAAAAAATCACTGAAAAGTTTATAAATGAGTGATTTGCTTACAAGTCAATAAATGCATATTAATGTTCAAGTAGCCAAAATCTTAATAAAGGCTTTATATAGGCTTAATATGGTAAATACGTCATTTTAATGAACAGTTTTAATTATTCTTGAGAATGTAAATGCAGCCATGGCCACTGAGAAGAAGTGAATGCATGTGATTGCATGAGCTATTGTAACATTGTGCACTGGGTTGTTTAGAAGTGATGTATTTTTTACCGTCTTTCATTTCCCCAAATTTCTCTCTTCTCCATCATGAACAGGAATGGGAAGTGGCGGCAGTGTAGGGAAGGAGGCGGGGCCTCTTAAAGCTCTTCTGAGGCAGCAGACCCAATCAGCACTGGAGCAAAGAGTAAGAAAAGACATTCACATGCATTTATATATTCACAATCAAGTTTATGCACAAAAGTGTAACTGGTGATTATGAGTGATGTTTCTCCGCTCTGTCATTCTCTCACTGGATTTCAGGGGGTTTCATCATCCTCTGAAGCGTTTGTTAGAACAGGGGTATGTCGGGAGAGGGCATGCCGAATGTTTTCTGATCTTTCATGTTTCCCAAACTCCTCCCTGTTTGAGAACTTTGGACTGGAAGACCCGCATCTCTTCTACTGTCCTAATGACAGTCCTTCATTATCAAACCAATGACACATCAGTATTGTGACTATTGGTTTGGGGGTCATGTGGTTATGCACCCATTTCCTTGGAGAATATTCTAGAACCTTTGATAGGTGCTAGCAAGCTCTCATGTCTACCTGTCTGTCACAGTTTTGCTGTGAACTTGGTCCAGGGGTGAAATGTCTTGAAAAGAAAGAAATGAATGTAAATGAAAAGCCAGAGATCTTGAAGTCTGTGTCTTCATATTTGTATGGTTGAGAAATAAACATGTACTGGTAACAATTTTGTTGAGGCTTTAAATCAGGATTTGATGTATTTGCATGCAATATATCAGAATGGTGAGTTATAAGTAAAGGAGACTCTTGTTGCTTTTAGGAGCATCTTATAACCACTTGTGAAGCCGCTTACATCTACTGGTTCATCCTGATGTATTGCACTTAACAGAGTTGTTACCCAGTAAAATAGCCTGTCTCCTACAGTGTCTGAGTCTCTGTATCTCTGCATGACTCTTGTGTTGTGATTGCTAAATGTTGACAATGTAATGGCATGACCCACAGGTTTCAATTTCTGTGCTGTAAAATCTTTAGCTCTGTGTGAACATTCCAGTACAGAAGTTCACCTGTCTTCATGACATTTGCTAGAATGCCAGTGGGTCACCCGTGTCATTTCTTTATGATCCCTCATCATCGTTCTGTGTGTTTCAGGAATACCCTTTCTTCACGTTGACCGCCTTCCCTCCTGGATTTCTCCTTCATGTGGGAGGCGTGGTCAGTGCGCGCTCGGTAAAGCTTCTGGATCGAATCCACAACCCAGGTAAGACGGCTCGTATTACACAAGCACAAACATAAACAAATATATGATACATGAACACAATTTAAAACAACATGAAATATAACTTAACTTCACTGTAGTAAGAACATAAATCAATCAGCAGGTGCATTTGAGGTAGTTTGGCTGTGTGCATGTTGTTGGTGAGACTTTTGTTGTAGTTTCAGTTCTTTTTACAGTGTATGTTCTGCATCACATGCACCATTTCTTGGCCTTAATGTTTTGTCCTCTCCAGTTAGGGTGCTCTATTACTTTTGGGATTTTGAGACATCCATCTCCCCTGAACATTATTTTTGCCTATAAATTATTGCACTGTTAGCACATGCACTAAAAATACCTTTTGTTAACCCGCATATACCCTTTCAAGTCTGTGCTAAGAGTAGGGATGGGTACCGAAACCCGGTATTTAATCGGTCTCGGGGCTAAATTATGAAAGACCGGAGTATCGATAAGCTCTGACGTTAACGGTTCTGTTATCGGTACTGGAGAAATTAAGAAAACACACATACATTTATTATTGCTATATATACGCATTATCTTGCAAATTCTATCCCGCCAGAGTCACCAGCTGTTTTTATATGGAATGATATTCAAACTCTTGTCTATGATGCATTTTTGCTATTCCCAAATCAGAAGCGCGATCGCTCACGTGGATGAGTTCAGCGCGCGCAACATAAAAGCCTTGTTTATGATAGAAGAGAGAACTAACCATTAAAACATGCTTACACTTTAGGTCTGTGGCTGTTATATTAAACTGAGTTTATTTAATGTTTTTTTAGCTTCTAAAGATTATAGCCGTGTTTCTTCTAGAATAACTTCCTTCTCTTCACAGCGGCGCGCATTCGTTCCTCCCTGACCAAAACTTAACGTCAGAATCAGATCAATAGTCTGTCGATTTTTGTAAAATGTCGTCTTTACAGTTACTAAATTGCTGGACATGTTTGATAATAAAACGTTGAAAGTACAATCCGCACAAGAGACGCTGTTCCCCAGGCTGAAGTGTGTGTGTGCGTGTGTGTAAGCGCGCTCTAAAACTGACAGGCGAAGTACACTTTGAGCTTCGGGCGCGTCCAAACGATCAAATACACACACAACATGTAAAAACGGACGGCTTGGAGAGTATTCACTTAAAACAGTTTATATCTTAAAGTGCACGAGAACAGTTGGGAGAAAATTGTGTGTCAATATTTTGTTTTAGTGACAGATTGGAGCTTCTTCAATGTTAATCAAAGAACAAAACACAGAGAAAATCACTCACAGCTCTTAATCTGAATAAAGTAATAGCTTTAATAAGCATTGATCTATCAATATATACAATGAAAACTATGCAGTGTTCATTTGTATTTGATCACTTTTAGATTTATTTTGTAGCTATTATTTACCTGAACATTAATGTTAGTAGACCATCATAGATAAATGAAAGCACTGTGTTTTTTTTACATTTGTACATTTGTTTTATGGTATGACAAATGGTATATTTGTCAGTTTATTTAACTTTGTTTCTTTGTTCATGTTCTTACTCTATCTTATCTTATGTATATAAAACACTAAAAATGCCTGCACACTGGTGCATTTACAAATTGATGTTTTATATTTATTTAATGAAATATTTATTTAACATTTCAGAATATAAAGCCATGTTAATTAAGCTGCTAATCTATCATATAAATATATATTTCATACATATATGTGTATGTATGTATGTATGTATGTATGTATGTATGTATATAAATAACAAAAAGTACCGATAAGAATACCGTTAAAGTACCGGATCGATAAGCAGTATCGATAAGAGTAGTAGTACCGTTAAAACCTTAACGATACCCATCCCTAGCTAAGAGCGTATTATACATTCATGTACACTAGTCGATTTTCGGCGAAATTCGCCGTTTTGAATCAAAATATGTTATTTATGTGAATCGTCTAGATCCAAATTGTTTTTTTTGGGGGGTTTGAGAAAGGGGAATTTAAAATGGAGATTAAATATTTTTTTATCATTATATGATGGATGTGTACACACACTTCCAACACACATTTATGTTCAAACAACTTGTAAAGTGAATTTTGCATCCGATGACCCCTTTAAGCTAACCAAGCTGAGCCATTACCTACTAATTTACATTTTGTTTCCAAATTAGGGATCTCTTAGAGAGGTTGTTATTTTGTATAGTATAGTTATTAAAGGGAGAAAAACGTTTAAGTTCTGAACTTATTTTCTTAATTGCAACTTATAGATGACTGCAAACACACACATACACCCACAGTTGTTATTCCACAACATACAAATGAAACACATCTACTACTACATCTGCATATGAATGTTTAACTAGTGTGTGCAGTGTGTGTGTGTGTGTGCCTTAATTAAAGCATGGTTTGGTTGAAGGAGCTGCTCATGTAGTTTTATTGTAGATGTGCTGGTTTAGAGCCTCTGACATAGTTCTGCTGCATGCTCTTTTTTAAAATCTTTCACCTCTTTCCCCCTCATTCTCTCTCCCAGACCTCTATTTTCTTCCTCTCTTTCTATCTCTTATCTCTCGTTCTCATAATCACGCTCTCAGATAATTCTTGTCTGACTTTGCAGTTCCTGTGGAGTGGTGTTGTCCAGTGTTGTGTTCTTGTTTGTAGTTGGTATTTGGTTTTCTTTTTCTTTTCTACTCTCTTTCTCTCTCTCTTTCTCTCTTTTTCTCTCCGCTCCTTTAACCGATCTACTAATGTGGCGATTTGGCTCAGCCTTGGGTAACACCAGATCATACAAACTGCTAGACTGGAATAGTTTCGCTGCAGGTACTACCCTACCCTCAGTCCTGCTTTTCACACACACACACACACACACACACACACACACACACACACACACACACACACACACACACACACACACACACACACATACACATACATGCAGCCCTTGGCAGCTCAGCTTTTACAAACTTTCCTAAATATTAATATGTATTATCGGTTTTGAGATAGTTTTGAATTTGTATTCAATTTGTATTTTTTATTTTTATTCAGTTAATCAACATTGTGATAATGCATAAAGGAACTTGTTCACACAATAATGAAATTCTTTCATCATATAATGACCCTCTTGTTTTCTAAACCCTTATGATTTTTTTTCTTCTGTGGAACACAAAAAGACGTTCAGCTGCTGTTTTTTGTAAAATGAAAAGCTTAGCATATAAAGACCTTCCACAACAGGTTTTGTGTGGATGCTGCCAAACACCACTGCAGTACATGGGAAGGTTGTCAGCAAATAACCTCTTCAGTGTCTGTCTGTACATAACAAATATTTCAGTATGACTTAAGGAATATAGTGCTCATGATATGTTTGTACTGCTTGTTTGGACTTAAGGGGCTTGATTTGTCCCTTATTTTTATGAAAAAAGAGCAGCTTGAACATTTTTTTCATGCAACACAAGGAGTTTTTGTAAGAAAGATACAAGGAGGGTCAGTAAATGACTTATTTAAATTTATAGTGAACTTTTCCCTTAATATGTTTGAAATATGTTATTGAGTGCATATTCACAATTAAGAAGATGAGTTGATTTTTGTCAAGAGTGATTACAAATACTTTTAAAGATGAATAAAATGTGAAAAAGGAGTCCTTTATGCCTTGCACGGGCAATCTCAGATATACACAGACTTGCACATACAACCTCAAGCCTTTTCTCAGTAGTGTGTGTTGCATGAGCTGCCATGCGCTGTGCTTCTGTATGAACGTGTGTGTCTGGCAGCTGCTGCATGTTTTAGCTGGATGCGTGGCTGTTCTCTGCTCTGGCTGATCGTTCTTCGATCTGCGCTTCCCCTTACCCAGCATCCCCTTCTCCCTGATCACATGACCACTTGATCTACCAATCCAGTGAAGTGGACTTGGGCAATGTTCTGCTTTCAGTCATGCAAGGTCTCATGACCTCTGTGCTTTTGGTAGTGCTGCTGCCTCTGTGGTCAATGTTGCTTCCCTCTACTAAAGTAATAAGGATTCACACATTATGGATTGTGTTTGTGTAAGCTTATATCACATGTGCTCTGATATTGATTTGTAGTCATTTTCACACACACAGACTTTACTGGAAAATTACCAGTAAATTGGCTTAAAGAGATAATGTGTGAACAGGATCTTATAAAAAATACCGGTAAATTTTTTCTGCCAATTTACCGAAATGAGAAGTATTAACATTACCAGTAAATTGCCGGAATGATGCTGTGTGAACGCAGAATGAAGATTACCGGTATGAGCACGTACAAGTTCAGAATGCGCTGAAGTAATACGTCTATTCTGGGCCAATCCAGAGCCATTGAAATTTAAAATTCAACAGCTCTGGGCCAATCATAACATTCTGAAGAAGATGATGGATTTACTCCGCGCTGTGTAGTTCAGTTTAAGGTCTTCTAATATGACGTCTCTGGACCAAAAGCGCTGCATGAATGTGTACGTTTGACACAAAAATGAAAACATGTTTGTTTACAAACACAACATCGACAGGCGCAGTCGTTTAGAGGTAATGTCTGGTTAATGACGTGACAGAATTTACCGGTAATTTGAAACCGATGTGTGAATGGAAAATATATTTTTTTGCCTGTTTGAATAGCGCATTTTTTAATTTACCGTTAAAGTCGCTCCAGTAATTTTACGGCAATTTACTGGTATTACTCTGTGAAAGTGGCTATTATCTTTGGTTGTAAAAGTCGGTGGGGGATTTTTAAAAAGATTTTTCATTATTGCATCATTTAGTTTTTTTTTTTAAATCTATATATAAAATGTGAAAAATAAATTGGTTTTGGTGAGTAAATAAAAATAGTCTGACCGTTCTGCAATACAAACCATTTGTCACAAATATTGAGATAATTAAAAAGCTGCCAGAGGTATAATACATTCATTTGATATATTTAAATAATTAATGTAATATAATTTAATATGATAAAAATGTATGTAGTTCAATAATGCAATTGATATTGATATAATGCAATTCTTGGATTTAAAGCATATTTATTGGCCTGTATATTTGATCTATAATTGGCAGAATTGGCAAAAGTTTTTTGAAGCTCTGAAAGTTTTTGAGCTCTGACAGGTGCTGTTTTTCAATGAATTGAGTGATTTATTTTTACAAAAGCAATTGAATGCTTGGTTTAGTTTAGAAGTGGACTTGTGTATTTTTAATGAAGTGTTTCTAGTCAGGCTACGAGTGATTTGAATCATGTTATAGCAGTGGTAAGGTGAGCATCAGGCCATCATTTTTTTCTGCTTCTGGTCTGTTTTCTGCAGTGCACTTCTCTCTTTGATATTACCATTATTAATCATACTCCCTCCTGCTGTTGGCTGTTTATCCAGAATAGGATGGATTTGTCCTCCATTGGGAAGCATGACTGCACCAGCAGGGGAATGCTCTGCCTACTGTTGTAGATTAGTTCATCATAAACTGTCAGTCAGGAGAATGGCAAATCACACCACTGTCCTCTTCATCCTCACAATCATCATCATCTTCCTCATTCCCCTTGACCCTCTCCTAGTTGTGGTAAACCGGCAGGGGAGTTTGCGCTTGTGAAATCCCGTTGCTCTCAGAGAGTGTGAGCACCTGTGCATGCATGTGTGCGAGTGTGTTTATGTGTGTGTGAAAGAGAAAAGCTCAGGTACTAGCCTTGTTTGCATTAGTTCATGGTTTGCTCCCTCGCTAACAATTTTGAGATCGGTCACTGTTGAAAATATACATACAGCTAAATTAATAAAACTGATGTTCTGATGATGTTGTAAGGCCTGTTTCACACCACATGCTCGCTCAAGCTACTGCTTAATTACGTTACATGTTTTCTGATGCATAACCAAACTCTCTAGAAGATAAAGAGATTTTAAAGTTCTGACTGTCAGCATTTTTATAGTTCATCATCTGGAAAAAATGACTCCTACGATAATTGATATAGAGCTAAGTCTTCCAAACTGGGATTCATGAGAGAACTGCAGGGGGTTTGCGAATTGACGAAAAGCTAATAATTAAATCATAAAAATTATGATAAATAAACAATATTAAAACCCTTACTAAAAATATTTACTATTTTGTTTACCCACGTCATGTGACCATTAACTGACATCATAGAACACGTTGTTCGATTTTTGAAATATTAATTTCAGTTTTCTGGTCAAAGAGTTTCAGCTGTCAAAAACAAACTTTGGGAATATAGACAGTAATAATAAACAAATACATTTTAGATTAAAATTGATTGCGAGTTGTGCCAGATTTGGGAGCATCAGTAAACCAGCTAACAGGGCTAGTATTTTGCTAAAGCTAGAGGGGTGTTTATGTGCCGGTGGTGTGCGTGATGATGTAAATACGTTTGTTTCAGATGAGCCGGAGACACGTGATGCGTGGTGGGAGGAGATCCGTCAGGAAATAAAGTCTCATGCCAAAGCTCTTGGCTGCCACGCTGTGGTGGGGTACAAGGAGTCCACCAGCATCTGGTACTTAAACACACACACACACACACACACACAGTACTCAACTCTGAGGATGTTACTTTCTACACACTGGTTCTCAACTGTTTTTTTGGCTTCCTCATATATCCAGGTTTTTCAAGATGGTTGAATTAAAATGATAAATGTGTTGATTTATAGTTGCACAGCTTTCTCATTCTGTCATTCAGCCGTAATGAAAGGCTCTGATTATGTGCTCTTTGTGTTTGCAGTGAGGAGGTGTGTATTCTATCAGCCTCAGGCACCGCGGCGATCCTTAGCTCCCGGTTCATGCAGGACGGCCCGCTGGACACCGACCACAGGTTGTCACGGCAACCGCCTTGTGTCTTTTCTACAGGGTCAGAGAGGGTCGAGGGGGATATGGGTAGTTCAGCCTCGCTAGGGTAGGTTAATGACACAAATAACACATACACACACACACCCTATACTAAGGGACTCTAAAAGAATAGTTCACCCAAAAATAAAACATTTGATTATTAACTCTCCCCTCATGTAGGATCAAACTTAAAAAAGGTGTACCAAGAAAATAATACATAATAATAATTCAACTTGTTTGGTTTAACCCCAGTCTTCTAAAAATTCATACAGTAACTTTAAAGATGAAATGACAATTCACCCGTCTGTTTTCGAAATTAATGTTACAGATCTTGTGAACATGAAATTTTATTTTGATAATCCGATGTAGAATATAGAAAAGATCTGTCAATGCTTTAATTTCATTGCGTGTTCAACGATAAAATGTCATTAACATAAAATAAAGTTAATGACGAAGATAAGATAAAAAATGTAATTATTCCCTGAATTTTTTCTTAACCCTCAAAGACAGAGACAGTCGCCCACGGCTAAAAATAACTCTTGTTCTTAAATGTTTAATAACTTTTAAACCGCTAATCCTATCTGAATGCGTTGTAAATAGGGATCTGTAGCGATTCACTCAACTCACGATTCGATTCACGATTTTATTTGAACAAAATTAGATTTAAGATGGATTATAAATTAAATGTGTCCTTTTATTATTGCTTGGACAAAATGCTGCACGTTTCTTTGTGAAATTGAAATGTAACACTATAATAATATACTAATAGAACACTTTATTTAATATTATTGCTGTTCTAACTTTTGTTGTTCTGATTGCTTCTATTGTCCTCATTTGTAAGTCGCTTTTCATTTTCATTGCTTATATTTTTGTTGCACAAGACAATTTGTTTCACAACTTGCTGCACTGTTTGTGTTTGTTCATACTCATAAAAAAAAGAAAGAAGAAATTCTACAGTATTTTGTTATTATATAACACGGTTTCTATTTTCTTTACACCCTAAATGTTTTTGGGCACATCTATATTGTTAGTAAAGTAAATAGTTCTTCACTGAAATGTTCCTATAACAACATGGATAATATAATATATGGATTATATAATAAATGGCTATAACTTGCTTGGGGAATGTTATATGTAGACAAGTTTATTTGGAAGTGTAAAACAACCAGATACAACTTTCTAAAGAAAACAATCCAAACTTCAGGAGTTTTTGTTCGAGTACAAGCACTTGCGTTTTTCTTTCAGTTCTGGAAATTCATTCATTCTTAAAGAAAACAACGGGAAAATTGGGACTAGACTGAAACTTCAAGTTCTCTTGTTTATAATGATATATGGCACTTGATGCTAACTGCTAGATTAGGTCTGAAAAAAGTACAGGCGTGTCAGGTGCCCCAAAAATGTTCTAGGTCTTTAAGGGTTAAGCTCTTAAAGTCAGCATGAACCAGAAATTGTGACACATCTGAGTGAAATGGCTTCTTGAACTAGTAGAAAAAAAAATATAGGATGGTTCTTGATTTTTAATTGATTTGTTTGTTTGCTTCGATCTTATGTGAAGGGATGTTGTTGCAAGGGGAGGAAAAGTTTTTTATTAAATTGTACAACAGCACATCAATAAAAAAAAAATGATATTAATGAATTCATATTTTTTTATAAACACTGCAGTATTGTCAATTTGGATTTCATGGTGGCATTAAAAGCCAAAAGGTTTATAACGACACAATTGTAAGTAAATCATAACTTAAATTTAATTTTGGGTGAACTTTTCTTTTAATCTCAATATTAAACAATACTAATTAAATCGGTGTGTGTGTGTGTGTGTTGTTTGTTTGCTGAGGGTGTTCTTTTACGGCTACTAACCAAATTAAGTCCTGAGGGCTAAAAACATTTACCTGTCTCTGTAAATGTATGTTTTATGTAAAAAAGTAATACCATCTTGACACATTTGTATGCTTATGTGATAACTTTATTCAGTTTGGGTCTGTGTGTGGCCTTGTGTTATTGTTTATGAACTAATTGCACTGTTTATTTCTGCTAGATTTGAAGAGGTGGTGTCCCCTGGCTGTGGGTTTTGTCACATACCATACGATGAGTTGAATATACCATTTCCTGCTCAGCTCACCTATTGCTACTGCTGTCGCCGCTACAAAGTGCCCGACGTCCTCTTCACCACAATCGACATGCCTACTGAAGCCAACGTCACCGGGAAGGGCTGCCTGATTCAGGCCAGGTATTACATGCACAGGACATCCTGTCCCAATGGTATTTTATTGTGCTGCGTACTGCAAAAACAAAAATAGTATATGAAACTATATGTGACCCTGGACCACAAAACCAGTCTCAAGTCGCTGGGGTATATTTGTAGCAATTGCCAAAAATACATAGTATGGGTCAAAATTATCCTTTTTATGCCAAACATCATTAGGATATTAAGTAGAGATCATGTTCCATGAAGATATTTTGTACATTTCCTACCAAAAATATATGAAAATTTAACTTTTGATTAGTAATATGCATAGCTAAGAACTTCATTTAGAAAAGTTTTTTATTTTTGCACCCTCAGATTCCAGATTTTCAAATAGTTGTATCTCGGACAAATATTGTCCCATCCTAACTATACATCAATGAAAAGCTTATTTATTCAGTTTTCAGATTATGTATATATTTTAAGACTGTTTTTTTTGGTCCAGGGTCACATATTTAGAATTCAGTGATACATTTTAAATAGCAGTGTGTAGGGCTGCACATGTGCTTGAAATAAAACAAATCTTGAATTGAATTAGATAAATATGTGCACTGCCTATTTCAGCATGAAGAACACCACTGTGTTCCTTTACTCACATGCAGCTCATTATTTAGGGTTTTTAGTTTCTCATTGTGACTCAGTTCATAGTAAATACTTCCATATAAACCCATTGTTGCATCTGCTCTGAGTTTGAGTGACTTGTGTGACATGCGTCAACCATCTTCCCAGACTTGTAATGAGACTCGACAATGTTGCATTTGAGTGAATTATTAAAACAGAAATTTGATAATTTTGTCCCAAGTGAATAATTACTTTGGATGAATGTAAAGTCAAGCCCATTGCATTGTCGTATACATATTTCTCACAATGTGCTCCATTCAGAAGGTAATCCGGGTATTCTTTGTATCTCACTATAGACTGTGCCGGACTAAAAAGAAAGCGCAAGGAGAAGGGAACGCCACGATCATTAGCAATCTTTTGCCATTTTTGGAGTACGAACTCCACACACAGCTGATGAACAAATTGAAGCTACGAGGCATGAACGCTTTGTTTGGTCTACGTATCCAAATAAGTGTTGGAGAGACCATGCTGCTAGGATTAGCGGTCAGTGTGCAATTACAAATAATGCTTTGTGCATTTTATGTACTTTATTAAATATGACTGTATATGCTGCTGTTTTCATGCTAATAGATGTTGTTTGTTGGCTCTAGTCTGCAACAGGAGTTTATCTGACAGCTTTACCCAGTCCTGGAGGAATCCATATTGCGGGAAAAACTCCCAGTGACCTCACATACGAACAGCATATGTCCAATATGCAGAAGAAAATCAATGACACCATTGCTAAAAACAAAGAACTACATGAAATCAACCCTCCTGTAAGTACATATACACATCAAGTGTATTTCAAAGCTTTTATAATTTATTTGATCCACCTGTTCCTCTTTTAAAAACACATCTAAAACATCCCCCCATTGTATAGGAGGTTGTCGAAGAGATCATTGGTTCGCCGATCCCTGAGCCCCGTCAGAGGTCTCGTCTCTTTCGGTCTCATTCAGAGAGTTCAGATGAGGTTTCAGAACTAGACTTATCCCATGGGAAGAAGGATGCCTTTGTGTTGGAGGTAAGTTGGCTTGCACTGGAGGTAGATGATTTAAGAGATGAACATGGAGAAGCTGGAAATGACTTTTGCAGACTGAAGGAACTTTTTAATGTTTTAATACACTTCTAGATTGATGACACGGACGCTGTGGAAGATATACATGCCCTTCTGACTGATTCCCCCACCCCAGCAGGTAAACACATGTGCTAGACCATTGTTGGACTCTGTTCTGTGTTTACTGGGCTATATATTCACCTGTGTATGTATGTTCTCTTGTCTTCCCTTCAGGATTCTACAGCTGCAACACTGAAGTAATGCCTGGGATTCAGAACTGGACTTCAGCTATACAGGTACTGTTCATCCCAGTGAACCTGTTGGTTTCTGTTGAGTTTTGAGTTCTTGAAGATGTAAACACATAAACACACCATCTGCAGTGTTCAGTAAACGGACAGTATTTTAATAAAGCCAGAATGACAGCAAGAGCCATTTCAAACCATGGCACAGATATCAATTTTATGAGCAGCATTTTATGTGCATGTATTAACAATGAAGACAGTTACTGTTGCCCTAATATATGCAGACAGATGAAGCTAGTTTGAGAGATGTTCACTCTAGAAAAACATATTTATTGTCTCTATAATGTTGATATGAGTTTATATGAGCTTATCGTTGTTTGTGTGGAATCAAACTTTATTTTTTTTCAGATGTTTACCTCTGTGAGGGTCTTCCGCCTTAACACCAACTTAACCAATCAAGGACTGAATAAGATTTTCGGTGACCTCTGCGAGAATCTGCTGAAGGTGAATACATTTGTCCTATTTTCTGAATACATTTATCAATTTTTCTCAGTACAATCATGTTTTGATATGGACCACCTAAACCACATGATTTAAGTGTTTGGATATCACTGCTCTAACTGGATATGTGTGCTCTGTAGAGTTTGTACTTCAAACTGCGGTCGATGGTCCCCTGTTGTCTTTGTCACTTGAACTTCACAGTAGCCATACCTGAAGATGAGCTCATTCAGGTGAGAACAGACCTGACCTTATTTCCGTATACACATTAAACATTCAGTTTGTGATCTTATTTCTTTTAAACAACAAAAAAAGTAAGAACAAAGGCATTAAGGTCTGTTTGTCCTGTTTAGTAGGGGTGTAACGGTTCACAAAATTCACAGTTCGGTTCGATACGGCACAGTGGTGTCACGGTTTGGGATGTTTTCGATACGGGGGGCGGGGCAATTGGTTACGTCGTAATGTTGGAAATATTTCCATTTTAAACCATGAAGGTAAGCCAATGGATATCACACAACCACGCATTTGCACACATGCAAACTTTGCACAATATTTATGCCGGTGAACATATTAATCTCACTATGCAGAAAGTAAAAACGGAACGAGTAATGACGTAGCTTTCAGCATCTGATGCCGCTTATTCTCTCAGAGATGGCGAGAGACACATCTACTTTATGCTGATAACGATATAGGCTATAGCTGTTTCCTTTATTCCCTTAATATTTCTCTTACACATACTGAAAAAAATTAGAAGTGTATTTTGTATTAAACAGGTTGTTTTTGAAAGTCGGTGCTTGAAATAAAAGCTTTTTATTTTATTGATTTTTATTGATGACTTCAGTGTTAATATTTTAATTATAGGACTATAATTTATTGTATAGCCTAATAGACCTGTTTTAAAAGACCTTTCATAAAAACATTTTAATTGAAGAGTAAATAGCCTAATCTTATCCTCGCAGCATGTCAGTTATGTGGTAATTATTGCAGGGCAAATTAATTGTAATTTTAATTTAATAATAAAAGTAACTTCATATTAATAATAGGTCTAATAAAAAGAAGAATGTAACAGGCCTACATTAATTGGAAATGCCAAATACTCTTAATATTGCCAATAATTGATGTTTTTGGCAATATCTCTGGCTATCGTCGATACAAGATCATCGTCTTTCGACGCACCCTAGCAAGGGGAGGTTATCACAGGGCAGACACCACGTTGCCTGTTACGTCGTTTGGGCTGCCTTGTTGAGCGCAGTGGCACTGAGAACATTATATGTGAATACGCGTATCGTTACACCCCTACTGTTTAGATTCATTCTTGTTCTTTTCTCTGTCTCACATGATTGGTCGTGTTGTTTAATTGGCAGGTGGCGGTGACAGCTGTGGCAATGAGCTTTGACAAAGTGCAACCTTTGGAGAATGGCAAACAAAGTGGGGACAAGACACTGATAAAGAGTAAGCATGTGCTGTTTGGGCTGTCGCGATAACTGCAATATCGCAATACCACGTTATTGATGAGCATAACCACAGTGGAATGCAACAACCGCGGCAACCGTGATATTTCCGTGTTTTCTTTTCCGTAAGCTTACGGCCTTCTCATTTTACACTTCGTGCATGTTCTGAATATTAGTAATGATAACAATGAGTACCATGCTGATTTGTACAGTGGCTCAGTAAATTTGCACTTAACAAGTTTAAACAGACAGTGAATGAGAGAGAATCGACTGATCGTGCGCGATTACCTGTGTCTGTCCTTCTGGCCAAGTCATGTATATTTGTGAAAACAGGTTGTCATGTCCAAGAAAGTCTTAGCATCAACACATTGCTGGTCAGCTTACCCTTTAAAAGTGGCGCTTAAAGTTAAAATGATTTCAACAGGGTGTTCCATTACATATCTCTTTGAATGAATCAGCCATTTGAACCTGTAGTTGAATGAACGGTTAAAGACTCAAAGACAGTCTCTTACCGCCGCCTTGTGGCGAAACAATGAAACTGCACTGACTGACAGCCCGTCTAGAACACGGCATCAGCATCTTGATATTCCACACCTGTGAGGTGGATGGATTATCTCGGCAAAGGAGAAGTGCTCACTAACACAGATTTAGACAGATTTGTGAACAATATTTGAGCGAAATAGGCCTTTGGTGTACATAGAAAAAGTCTTAGATCTTTGAGTTCAGCTCATGAAAAATGGGGGCAAAAACACAAGTGTTGCGTTTATAATTTTGTTCAGTGTCTATATATATATATATATATATATATATATATATATATATATATATATATATTAGTGGGCATAGATTAATTTTTTAATCTAGATTAATTTTGGAATTAATCTAGATTAATCTAGATTTAAAATGGCTCATTTGAATTCTGTCAAGGCATTCAGAATATGTGTGCTACCCAAATAATGACTAAAAGTAAGTCTTTGAGAACGGGTTTCTCAAGCCAGGTGGCGCATTAGACCAGGGGCTCATCTCCTGTTTCCAAAATGCATCACAAACTGCTTGAGAAAGCTGTTCTACTATGATAATTGGTGATGAAAATAAACTATGTTCAATAAGATGTACTTGTGTTTACTAACTGTTTATTCAGTTAAACATGAATTTTGAACTGTAGGCCTACATAAGAGGTCGTGATGAACTGTTTACAGTTTCCATTGGGAAGCTTCTTACAAATAAATTTTCCTGAAGCAAACCCGCGGCTTCATAGCTGCATCCATGTTAGCACGTCACGCCTGATGTGGTAATTTCACAGTAACGTTAGGCATACACACAGGTTCAAGCAGAGGGTGACACGGAGTGAATACTCAAGTTCACATGAGACCTAAAGCGCATCCTGTTTGCTTAAAACGCTTCGTTGTTATTCTGAGTGCACACAACAAACGTAGAGTCTTTACAGATTCGAAAGATGTATTAGGCTACTTTTATCTGTATGACCAAAATGACGGAGATTTTAAGAGCAAGTGATCGACCGGAGCCTGTCCTGCAGCAAACGCGCTTCCACACAAACACTTCAATAGCGCACATTTCTCTAGGTTAACATCATATTGAGCGGCCATGTAACGTTGTTACATACATCTTTCAGATGAAAAGCCATATTTGAGGTTGATGAATGATAGATGAGCTGCTTGGATGTCCTGCCCGATTGTATTACCACATAGACCAGCCGTTAACAATCTGTCCATCACGGACTGCGAGCCTCTAGTTCAAGACTCGCTCGCCCCTACAGTGCAATTCGCTAGGTATACATCCGCGCTAAAATATCAGGGTGAAAGTCATCATAGCTGCGTAGTATAGACCCAGCTCCCAACCCAACTTTGAGAATAGATTAACGGCGATATTTTTTATCGCCGATAAGAGTCTCGCGTTAACGCAGCACGTTAACGCCGATAACGCCCACCACTAATATATATATATATATATATATATATATATATATATATATATATATGAAACAATGGACTAACGATCGTATTGTCAGGTTTGTTTTTATGTGGAGTGTTTTGTCGTTCTCTTCTGTTTACTTACCTTCCTGTTTCAACACTATTTAGTTTTGGTTTCATTGGTTTATTAAAATGACCTTGTTACATCATAACACATACACACACACAGATTGTATGTGTGTGTGTGTGTGTGTGTGTGTGTGTGTGTGCACGGTAATACCACATACCGCGTTATTGAGCCACTCAAAATTACCCTATGGGCTGTACTGTATGTATAGTATGTTCATGTAAGTATGTTTCAACTTTTTGTAAAGCAAATCCTCATTGTTGATTGTTTCTTGCAGCCACAACAGAAAATGATGAGCAGCTTCAGTTCAGTCTGGAGCTCAATGCTGAAACTTCTCACAATCCTCTCAGCTCCCCCAAAGGTAAACCCTGGTGAATCTTCACTTTAAAGGGGTCATATGATGCGATTTCAAGTATTCCTTTCTCTTTGGAGTGTTACAAGCTGTTTGTGCATAGATAAGATCCCTAAAGTTACAAAGACTAAAGTCTCAAACCCAAAGATATATTCTTTATAAAAGTTCAGATTTGTCCACACCCTCCTAAAACGACTAATTTAAACACGCCTCCACATGTTTACATCACTGTGGGAAGATTTTTACGGAGGACTATTTCTTGAACCTGGAAGTGTAGCCTACAATGCTGGCTTGCTAAAAAGTTTCTAAAAAGTGAGGCAATTCCAACTTTGTAAGGACAGTCTGGCGCTACTATTCAAATGTGAGTTTTGAGCTATGTAGAGTAGCGCTTGTTGTTTGTCGTTTCTCTTATCACAAATTTGCACGATGCAACGCGACGTGTAAAAAGACAGTATAAGTTATTATTAGTGGTCGACCGATGTTGGTATTTTGACTGCCGATATCTTGGAAAGCAGGGTGGCCAATATAAAGCTGATATATATTTTTTTATTTTAATTTAATGTTTAAGAAATTTTAAATAATTTGAAAATTAATTAAAAAATAAATGTGTAAAATAAACCTACTTAAGTATTTTTTCACAAATTATTAAATATTTAATAAGATTATAATTTATATAGGAAGTGAACACTGTAACCAACAGGGCACTTTAAGAAGTTTGTGTGCATTGGGAATGATATTTTTTCAACTAAAGCCAAGGTAACACTCATTTTACATACAGCACACCGTGAAAATGACATGAATAGTGGGGCAAATGCATAAAGCACAGCATAATTTAAAATCACGAGTTTAAAGTTTGTTGATCGCGTGTCTCAAGTAAAGCTGAACTCTCCTCCTGTCTGCATTCAATTCACATGGATCGACCGTCACGCAGAGCAATCGCGATCATGCAGGATACAAATATATGAAGCATGCAGCATACATTATAAGATCTCACAGCTGGATCCGACTAAGTTTGCAATGTTTGTGAAATGAAACGTTCATTAGTCATTCAAAGATTTGTTTAAATGAGACACATGCTTATATGCTGAATGTTGACAGCACACAAAGTTTTGATCAAAATAAAATGTCAACATAACAGTCCCGCCTCAAACGCATCAGCCAAACAGAAAAAATAATCGGGCGATGCCGATATTTGAAAAAATGCCAAATATCAGCCAATATATCGGCCTTGGAGATATAACGGTCGACCACTAGTCATTATAATCAGTAATTATGTTCCCACTGGATGCAACAAATGCCTAGTTTATAATGGGTTTTGTTGTTTTTGTCTCATCGCACCGGGACACGGCATCACAATACGTTAAGGGGCATAACATTTCCGTTACACGCTTGAGTTCTTCCGCCAATCACAACACACTGGATAGCTGGCCAATCAGATCAGGCCTCGCTTCTCAGAACGATAAACTTTGTAAAAATCGACGCGTTTCAGAAAGGCGGGGCATAGAGGAGCAACAATTATGAACAGTATGTAGAAAATAATGTGTTTTTGAACCTTAAACCACATAAACACATTGCATTACACTAAATACACAAAATAATGTTCTTTTTAGCAACGTCATATGACCCCTTTAATCTTCACCCAGTGTCCCATACTGTCCTTTATCCACCGTTTGACATAAAAATGGGCCATTTGTAAATTCGATGGGTCTAGCTTCCGGTCTCATCTGCGTCCAGCTATTTTTAGCTATACAATACAATACAGTTCTTTTTGCTGCTTGATATTGAAAATGTGTGTCTTACAATATTATCTTCATGTATTATCTTAATTATGAACACACTGGTTTGTAGTGCAAACAGTTTTACCATTTACTGCACGTTGTTATACTTCTCGTTATTTATCTATAACGGCTAATGAACTGAAAGTCTCACACAATGGATTTCTTCCGCGTTAAAGGAAAATGTGAATAGCTCTTCAAATGTTTGCCATATTAGTGCAAGGTGCATTATTATAGCACATTAAAACCAAAGCCGTAAATTACATTTTCATTACTTGAAATAAAATAAATGATAACTGCTAAAATAAAACAATTCTATCTAGTTCTCGTTTTCATTAAGTTTTATTTGATGTTTAATAACTGAAGCTGAAATACATGTAGTATAAAAAATTCAAAGATGGCAAACACAACTAAATTACTATACTTTAAAATGTAAATGACTACAGAAAATATAAAAATAAATAAACGTTCAAAAATGTATAACAACTATAATAGTGTAAATTATACTAAAACAACACTGGCAAAGTAATGATCTATATCTAAACATTTTCAAACAATTGAAAATCTTAGGGACAATTATCATAAAAATGATTGAGTTCTGATATCTACATTGCACACCAGCTTTTCACAATATTAAGGAAAATCCTGTTTTCCTTGGTGTGTCCCTTTAACACAGCATTGGTTTCCGTGTGTGTGTGTGCCTCAGGTCTATCAGAGTTTGGCAGCCATCCGTCGGCCAGAGGTCAGTACCTGATCCGTTGCTGAGAGTTCTTGAAGCACCAGGGTGTTTTTATTTCTCTCTGCTCCTTTTGTGTGTGACAGTTTGAAGTGCTGCAGCACACACCCCGGCATTATCCATTTTACCCCTTTTGTCTTGTTTATTTTATTTTTTTGTTATTTCCTCTTCTCTTTGTTCCTCTGTTGTGTTGTTGTGTGTATGTACTTGTCCGTGTGATTTGTGACCGCATGTGCACATATTTCTGTGTGTGTGTTCGTGTCTATCTGTGTTCATTTCTGAATGTCTGTCTATATATGTGTATATATATGTGTGTGTGTGTGTGTGTGTGTGTGTGTCTAGCCTCCTCAGTTGATTACAGTTCCTTTGCAGACAGATGCAGCTCCTGGATAGAGCAGCTTAAACTGAAAGCTCACACCATAAGACGCGGATCGGTTAAAACAAGTAGGAGCACACACGCAAACTCGCTTACACACACAATCACATAGACCCTAGTCAGAGTAAACGGCATATTTAACTTTAAATATACATATTTAACTTTAACGTCAAGATGAAATCAAAATGAGCCCAGTATACTTAAGATACTACAATATTCATAAACATTTGCTTGGTGATTATTATGCTTATTTCATTGGTGCACATTATTCAAAATTGATGTTCCACTAAAATAATACCTTGCTATATTCACGTATGTATCTATGTACAGTCATGGCCAAACATATCGGCACCCTTGGTAAATATGACCAAATAAGGCTGTGAAAATTAATCTGCATTGTTAATCCTTTTGATCTTTTATTTAGCACATTCATAAACATCTACCTTTTCATTGGATAGTAATAATAAAATGAGGGGGAAATATCATTATGAAATAAATGTTTTTATCGAATACACATTGGCTACAATTAACGGCACCCTTTTATTCTATACTTTTTTAAACCTCCATTTGCCAGTTTAACAGCTCTAAATGCTCTCCTATAATACCTGATGAGGTTCGAGAACACCTGACAAGAGATCAGAGACCATTCCTTCATCCAGAATCACTCCGGGTCCTTCAGATTCACAGCTTCTTCAGTTCACCTCACTCATCTTCTACAGGGTTCAGGTCAGAGGACTGGGATGGTCATAGCAGAAGCTTGCTTTTGTGCTCAGTGACCCATTTTTGTATGGTTTTTAGGTTTGTGTTTGGATTATTGTCTGGTTGGACAACTGTACGATTTCTAACAGAGTCAGTCACTTACTGGTTTTTAATCTGTTGGTATTTGATAGAATCCATGATGCCATGTGTCTAAACAAGATGTTTTGCTGCTAAAAAGTTGTTTAGTTTGATCTGACCATAGAAACCAGTCCCATTTGAAGTTCCAGTCGTGTCTGATAACTGAATATGCTGGAGTTTTGTTTGGGATGAGCTTGGATAATTTTTCTTGAAACCCTCCCAAACAACATGTGGTGATGTAGGTGAAGTTTGACATGTTTTTTAAGGTTTTCTAACCCTGAGACTCAACTATTTTCTGCAATTCTCCAGCTGTGATCCTTGGAGAGTCTTTAACCACTCAAACTCTCCTTCTCACCGTGCATTAGGACGATATAAACACACATGCTCTTCCAGTCAGTTTTGTAACATTTTCTGTTGATTGGAAATGCTTAATTATTGCACTGATGGATGAAATGGGAATTTTCACTGCTCTAGCTCTTTTCTTAAAGTTACTTCACTAATTTGTGAAACTCAATTATCTTTTGCTGCACATCAGAAATATATTCTTTGGTTTTTCTCATTGTGATGGATGATTAAGGAAATTTGGGCTTTATTCTCCCCCCTATTTATATTTCTGTGAAACAGGAAGCCATGGCTGCATAATTTCATGTTCATAATCATGCTGGAGAGCTCAAAATTGTGAATATGAATGGGAATATACTTCAGAGATATTTTACTCATAAGAATTTCTAGTGGTGCCAATAATTGTCAAATGTTTATTTGAGAAAAACATTTATTTCATAATGATATTTTCCCGCATATTAAATTCTTATTATCCAATGAAAGATTAGATTTTTGTGAATTTTTAAAATAAAAGATCGAAAGGATTAACAATGCAGATTAGTTTTCACAGCCGCCTTTGATCATATTTACCAAGGGTGTCGATATTTTTGGCCATGACTATATGTATATAATTTGTATGTATGTAATCTATGTAAATAAGCTTAAAAGTCACAATATGGAAGTAAAATAATTTTAATTTAGTTTAATATGAACACAAATTAGGTTCTGGGGGTTTGAAGTTCAATGTGTTAAATATCATATTGTTTAAAGTCCTAGGTCACAGGAAACTTTCATAAACAATGTTTTAATTTTTTTTTAAACAAAATGAATTTGATGTTTTAAAAATTTTGCCAGCTAAATGAAGACCAAGGTACATCACAGTATGACATATTATCTTCTAACCCTCACAGCCTTGTATTCATTCAAAATCAAATGTCAAATAAAAAATGACAATTACTCTGACTATAGTCTATAGTCCTTCACGCATCCTTACACACTCGTACTACCATGTCTTGCATCAAAAAGTGAACGAGTATTGCTGCTATATGCTGATCCGATCAAACTTGATTGACAGAGTGTGAAAATTGAGGTTAAGTCCTAGTGAGGAGCCAAGATGAAGACTATCATTCTTTCATTTGTGCCTCAGTGATTTCATGTTTGAGCTTGCTGATGTGATGAGTATAAACAAAGCACAGACTAACTGTCATGGGCCCATGCAGTCGCATATGATGCATTCATGCATCATAAGTATTGCTATACATGCTGTATAGTCCAGGGTTGGGCGTTATATCTAAAAAAAAAAAAAATATTAAAAAACTGTCAAGTTATGTTTTCCACACAGTTTTTCACTAAATGAGCACTAAAATGATTAAGAAACTTGCAATCTCTGGAAAACCTGGAAATTGGAAACTCCAAAAGTGTGATTTCCTGGTCCTGAAAAGTCACAGAAATGTGTATAATTTAAATATTAAATTAATTAATTAATAGTAAAAACAAATTACTAAAAGTTATTGTTGTTGTTATATTGTCCGGCTAGTAGGTTATCACATCTGAGGATCCTGCAGGTGACGCATCGTTCAGCCTTTTCTCACAGCAGCTAGAATAATTAAATGTTTCATTTTGATGGTGCATTTTAATCCAGAAAGGATTATGTATTTATGAAACACGTGAATGAAATTAAATTATATTTTAATCATTTTAGAATAAAGTATAACAATAATATTAATTTGCACTGTTAAATGTAATATGAGCTAGCCGATCGTTGGTTGCGCGATTTATTGTACTGCTTTTTTCCTCAGTTGGTCAGAACAAACGTTGCAAAATTCTTGTTTGGGTCTTATATTCCAAGACGTAGACTAGAATCTGTGATTCCTAAGCACAGTATCCACACCGGTGCGGTGACTCACATACTCTTCAAAACATTAGATTCATTCGTGCTGGAGCCGTGCCGGAGCACAACCCCACAGAGGGAAGATAATTCCACACTGAGCTGCAGCTTTAAATATGAATATTTATATCGTTTAATAAAAAAATACAATCGTAATGATGTAGTAATGAAAAATTCTAAATTTGTCTAGTTATGATATTATTATTATTATTAACATTTTATTAGTAGTAATACAAATGACTAAGTTATGATTGTTATATTTTTAATATAACATTTTTTAATAATTTAATATAAACAGTCATTATGTAGTCATGGTTATTTCTAAATTTGTCCTAAATTATGTTGTTATATTATGTTATGCTCCCTTGTGAAATATTTTTTGGAGTAGAATTAACTTTTTATGAGTGACGTTTGTAAAATACTATTAAAAGCTTTAGGTTTAACAACTTTAGTTTTAGTAATGGAAAAGTTATGGATGTTCATTGCTCAGAAAGTGGAAACCCTGATAACACGTAGGAATAAACAGCAGTATTTGTGTATATATTGATTTTACTGAAAAAGGACAAATGGAGACCGCTAAATGTTTTGAATCAACGTTTTGAATTGTAAATCGGCTCTTTTGAAAAGGGATTGAACTAATTAATGTTTCATGTAAATGAATGTAACAGAACTGATTCTAATATTCAAATCATGATATTGCTTTCATAAAATCATTGCAGTATACACTATGTTGCTTTATTGTATGCCATCTACAAAATAATCACAGTAAAATGTGATATATCGCCCAGCCCTAATTGAGTCCACCGACAGATTGTTAGAGCAATGTTTGGGAGCTGCATGCGCATTAGTGCTCTGTGTAATAATTGTGATGCTGCGTCATGAATGATGTTTTACACCTTTGAGATTTTGAGCTCTTTCACGCTCATGATGGAAAAAGTCTCCTCCCTCCTCAAAGCTCATCATGCTCTGATTTATCAAGGCTGACTGAACGTGTGCATTCTAGGGCTGTCAAAATGGCTGAAAAACTAAATTCAAATTTTGTACCTAAATATTATCAAAATTATAATTTATCTTCGAATTTAAAAGGCATAATTTCAGTTAGAGGGAAAAAAGCTTTTGTCTTCTCTCCTGAGGACACAAGAAGGCGTATCGAGCAAAATATGACTAATCTACGGTTCTTCAAAGCGTAAAATAACATGGCTATCTTTGAAAAATGATTGTTGATGTTTAACATAATGTTTAATCATTATATAAAGTTGCTTAAAGAATTAGAAACAAAAAGCATCATGTATATACACAGTTTAATACAAAGCACAGAAAACCAATCACAAAGAGTAACGTTACTTTAAAAAAAAAAGAGAGATGCAGTGGAATGAGGAAAGACCCATCCCGCCATAAAGTTGATGCATGTTTTTTCAAAGTTGAACTTACAATCATTTTAAATGGCTTTCTAAATATCCGACTCTCTTTTGCGAGATAGATTGATCTATCGGTGATGAATGAACGGTGATAGATTTCCCTCTAGAAAATGTGCAAAATATGCGTTCTGTGAACAACAGGCTTAAACAACATAATCTCCACATTGATGTCCTCTTTTTCCGCAGTATTTTAAATGAACAACGTATCCAGTGGGTTCAACTGGATAGGCTAAAAGAAACATTAAAATGAAATGACACCTACCTACATCTTCATCGCATCTTGTGCGCCACTGATATAGCTTTATTGACAGCCCTAGTGCATTCATTCTTTCTCTCCTGCTCTGTCTCTGTATTTGCATGCTGTTTATTTGCATGATGCAGTGCTGAAGCTTTGCTTTGATCACATACTGCTGATGTGTAACACAAATGCACACGTCGTTTTTTTCCTCGGCCACACTGTTTGTCTCGTCACATCCGTTGGTCTTGTACAGCGCCCTCTGAAGGCCATGTCTGGTATCTTCCCGCCCCCCTCTTTCTTTTCTCTCTTCTCCTTCTCTCTACCCCTCTCTCTCGCTCTCTTACTCTCAACAGCATCATCTCTGGAGAAGGCCAGTCCGTTGCCTGAAGGTCGCTCTCGTTCTCTTCGGTCAAATCGTTCCTACTCAGGCAGTTCTGTCGCAGTTGTCAAAATGACTCCACTCTCTTTCATTCCTGGAGCAAAGATCATCAAATACCTGGGCATCATCAACATGTTCTTCATTAGAGAGACCTCCTCACTCAGAGAGGTAACGGTCTCGCTGTTTTTAGACTCATTCAGGTCACGTACATTAAGACATTTGATTATTATTAATATACTTACAATAATAATACAATTAATGTTAAGTATTTTAATAATATTAATAATGCAATTGAAAATAATACAATCAGAACTCCGGAAATGTTGGGACGTTTTTTTAAATTTGAAAAAAATGAAAACTAAAAACTTTCAAATCACACAAGCCAATATTTTATTCACATTAGATGTTTAAAGGGATAATTTTTATTATTTTATCCACTAAATGAGCTCATTTCAAATTTGATGCCTGCTACAGGTCTCAAAAAAGTTGGCATGGGGGCAACAAAGGGCTGAAAAAGCAAGACATTTTGAAACGATTCAGCTGAGAGAACATCTAGCAACTAATTAAGTTAATTGACATCAGGTCTGTAATATAAAATGGATGTCTTAGAGTATAAAATATTGTGGAATGCTTTAAAAACAATGTTCTTTAACTTCAAATTGCAAAGGCTTTGCAAATCTCATAATCTACAGTCCATAACATCATCCAAAGATTCAGAGAAACTGGAGAAATCTCTGTGCGTAAGGGACAAGGCCGAAGACTTTTGTTGGATGCCCGTGGTCTTCAGGCCCTCAGATGACACTGCATCACTCATCGGCATGATTCTGTCATTGACATTACTAAATGGGCCCAGGAATACTTCCAGAAACCACTGTCGGTAAACACAATCCACCGTGCCATCAGCAGATGACAGCTAAACGCTCTATCATGCAAAAATGAAGCCATTTGTGAACATGGTCCAGAAGTGCCATCATGTCCTGTGGGCCAAGGCTTATTTAAAATGGACTGTTTCAAAGTGGAAAAGTGTTCTATGGTCAGACGAGTCCAAATTTGACATTCTTGTTGGAAATCACGGACGCCATGTCCTCCTGACTAAAGAAGAGGGTGAACTTCCAGCGTTTTATCAGCATTCAGTTTAAAAGCCAGCATCTCTTAGGGTATGGAAGTGCATACGGTATGGGCAGCTTGCATGTTTTGGAAGGCACTATGAATGCCGAAAGGTATATAAAGGTTTTAGAGCAACATATGCTCCCCTCCTGATGATGCCTATTTCAGGGAAGTCCTTGTGTATTTCAGCAGGACAATGCAAAACCACATACTGCAGCCATTACAACAGCATGGCTTTGTAGTAGAAGAGTCCGGGTGCTGAATTGGCTTGCCTGCAGTCCAGATCTTTCACCTATAGAGAACATCATTAAATGAAAAATACATCAAATAAGACCACAAAATCTTCAGCAGCTGGAAACCTATATCAGGCAAGAATGGGACCAAATCCCAACATACAACCTCTAGAAACTCACAACCTTGATGCTCAGACGTCTTCAATCTGTTTTAAAAAGAAGAGGAGATGCTACACCACAGTAAACATGCCCCGGTCCCAACTATTTTGAGACTTGTAGCAGACGCAAATTTAAAATCTGCTCATTTTGCGCAAATAGGCTGATGTGAATTGAAAGTCTTTGTTTTCATTTTATTCAAATTTAAAAAACGTCCCAACATTTCCAGAATTCGGGTTGTATAACAATATAATATTAATAGTAACAATAATAACTATTATTAATTTTAAATATTTTATATTAATGCTATTAAATATGTGTTTATTAAAATTTTATTAAAATGGTTCACAGTTATTTATAGTCAAATCAAATTGTAATTTAATTAATACAACTAATAAAACTTTTTAATAATATTAAAATGAATTAACATTAGCAATGAAAATAAATTATTGTTTATAATAAGTATTGTAATAATATTAAACATTTTTAAATGAATTGCAGTTATTTACATTAATGAAAATATTGGTAATATTATGGTAAGTTGTGTTATTATGAATAATAAAAATATGAATGGTGCAAAATATTGCTTTTAATGTAATATTAAATATGTTTTAATAATATTATGTTGTTAAATTATTTAAAAGTAGTAAGTAGTAATTAATTTATATTCTTGGTAGTGTTATTGTCACATTGCATTTTTCCCTTATGTTTTAGGAGGGAGGTGTGAGTGGGTTTCTGCATACGTTTATTGCTGAAGTATTTTCGATGGTTCGTGCCCATGTCGCTGCTCTTGGAGGAAATGCTGTCGTCTCCTACTGCATGAAGGAGTGTGTGTTCATGGAAAACCCTAACAAGAACCAGGTTAATACATGCACAGTCACATACACAGACTCATACACACACAACCCATCACGTTTATTAATTAATGCTCATGTTGTGTGCTTTACAGGCGCAGTGCTTAATCAGCGTCAGTGGGGACGCTGTTATTTTCGTCCAAGAATCTGAGTTCGAGTCGACTTCCTTACAGACACAGTCAGCCACCACCACACACACCTCCAACGGTGGGGAAGGAACGTGAACACACATACACACTCTGACAAATTCTCAAGTAAACGAGTCTTATCATGAACCATGCTATATAAAACTGTCACGCTAAATCTACCAACCAAATCTCCAAAAAGAAGTGAAAATCTAGACCGCCTTATTGGTTTGTTCTCCAAAGTGTCATATTTTAGACCCATTAAATGGCCAATATTTAGTATTATTTCAGAATAATGTTTTAAAATCCCCTCTGTCAGAAGGTCGCAGGAAGGTCATCTGCCATGTGTCTAGGTGTTGGCCATTGTTGTTCACATTCCATTTTGTCCAAATGTGGCGGAGGCAGCTACCAAATTCAAAAGTTCTACAAAATTCGTCTTTGTGTTCGCAAAGACTGTGTAAATGTGTCAACGACTCTTTAAATGGCCATGTTTTGTATTTAAACAAAGGAATAAACTACTGATGCATTCATATGGACATCCAGTTCAGGATTTTTAAAACTGGTTTTAATCAAGACACTTCCTGTCATGTTCTACTGATCTCTTTAAAATCATGTCAAATGCTGGAAACAATTGTGTGCTTTCATGTGCCACAATGTATGCTTTTTTTATCATAATGTTTGGGTCGGACTTCTGCAAGGCCGGTCCAGTTCTCTTGCATGTGCAATGTCAGTTAATCATTACGAGAAAGAGATCATTTAGGGCAGAGTTGTGTTCACCATGGACTGACAGTTGAATGTACAGATGACGGGTCTGGGTATGAGGTGGGCGGCTCTGTTCATGTATTGAGTTGACTGACTTTTGATGCTATTATTTTGTATATATGTTTGCCTGAGGACAAATCAAAATTGCACATTAATAAGATATTATTGAATAAACTATTATTGCTCTGGTGTGTTTAGTCCGTGTGCACTTAGTCCTTTAGTCCAATGAATGCAGAATAATTTGCCCAAAAGACAGTTATGTTTGCTTTGAGCAAGCCCATTTGAAATAAAAACAAATGTCAGATATGGCAGCAAAGCCAAGACAATAATTATTTCAATCTGAGCCGCTAGTAGTCGCCAAACATTAAAAATGCATATGTAATTTATATGTAAATTGGCTTATACACCAAACAATAGTATTTATTTTTTAATCTCCAGAAAAGTGAAACCATTATGATAATAGTTTTAAAAATAAATATTAGTCAAGCGTGGCTGAAATTCTCGAATCCTACTATGACGAGGGCTTCACTCATAAATAGTAATTAGGCCGTGTTTATTTTTGCTTGTCAGCCTTCCTAGGCCGCCAGGTAAGTGCGCAACCTACTTAATATTCATTAGCCGAGTCTTAAGATGGGTTAGATCTTTAACGCCTATTTGGCAACAAGACTTGGAGGGCAAAACATCCATAGAACTGCAGCACAAGCATGTCCATTTTTCATCTGTTTAGCTGGCGGTCAGTGGAGCAAAGTTTCGTTTTGCCCTCCAGGTGGGGTTCCTATGAGGATGTGACGTCACGTGAAAACCATCAATTCGCCAGTCCTCCAATGTCCACATACTAACGTACACCAGTCAGCCAATCAAATTCACTTCCGCGAGCGTGGCGTACTTAATATTCATGAACAAAGTCTTCGCCGTAGTAGGATTCGTTGGCAAACAGCGCGCTCTCCTTCACGTCAAACGTGTCGATCTGAGGCAGTCCTGTGTTTTCTAACCTCCCTGATCTCCATCTTGAGGAGAATCCTACTCAATCTGTTTCCTTTAGGAGTTTACTGAACAGAAATGGGAGACATAAGGCTGCCGAGGCACATGTTCTTGTGGTGCCTGTCTGCTATTTATATGTTTGCCTTCGCGTCTCTTTACGTGCAGATTCCAGGTGAGTTTGAAGATTTGTTCTTGTATGTTTTGAACTAACAGTGACACATGCAGGACATATCATTTAGACATAACTTACATTTGAAGTGGACATGCTCACCTGTGAATACATTAGGGCAGTTCATAGTTTGTTCAAGTCTGCAGGATGTTCATTACAGTACTTTCGTGGTTCAGGCATATGTTGCAGTAAGTTACCAGAGAGAATTTTTTTAAAGGACTCATATTAAACATGTCTGTGCAAAACATCTCAGAGCATGTTGACGCCTGTTCAAAAACATACAGACTGTAAAATCAAAAATGCTATATTCAAATCTGGGAAGTCTGAATATTACAGGCATGTTTGCACTCAAGAGGAAATACATTTAATGTCTGGTAAATCATATATGCATATACATAAACACACTTGCACACACTATTATTTTTGTAAATGTAATATAGTATTATATGTAATGTTTTTGGCCATAAACAGTGGCATACTGTATGTCTAGTATATATGATCAATATTGCATGTATAGCAAATGCCATGTTTTCTCATGTATTTTCATATACATTTCATAATGTATGAATATGGTTATTGGTAATCTAATTTGGACCTGAAACCTGCTAATAAAGTTTTGGGATTCTAAAATCTAAAATATAAAGTAACGCTATGACATAAAATAAATCAAATTTCAGATTGTGCACCATTTTTAGGTCACAAATCACAACTTCTTTAGTGGCACTGATCATGTGATCTCTCTGTCTTTAGGTCTGTATGGGAATGAGGGTGTGCTGCCGGCACGGTGGCAGCTGCGGGTGTCTGGGAAGAGTGTTGTGGAGCAGCTGAAGGATTCTCCCACGCTGCTGTGGTTCGGTCCTCGGCTGGGTTTGGACACGCAGCAGTGCATGGAGCTGCTGAGTCTGACCGGAGCTCTGCTCAGTTTAATGACTCTGGCTCTGCCGGTGCTCAGAGACTGTAGAGTGTTCCTGGTGCTCTGGATACTCTATCTGTCCCTCTATCAGGTACAGACTCCGTTCACACAGTACTGATGCACTAGTGCGCTTTTCACTGGATTGTGTCATGGATAACAGCAACAAAACAATTTTTTTTACAGAAATTAGTATCTGGAAACTCTTTGTTCCAGGTTATTGGCTGATGCTGATAATCAAAATAATGACCAAACACTGGCCAATTAATTAGGCCTTATTGATGGCCTCCTTATTTTCTTTTATACTTGATATTGTGACCTTATTTGATATTTTGCCAACAGAAATGTATGCATGCTTGTATGTATGTATACATATATACACACATACACCGTGTATATATACATGTTATTTTTACGTATAAATAATATATTGTTTTAAAAAAAACATTTATTTTAAATTATTAGTCTCATTTGCTATCTTTAAAATGCATTGTATGTAAAATGTAAATATATTTATATATATTACATTACAATAGATATTTTTCTTTAAACTCTTTTGTGTAATTTATAAGATATTATATAATGTAGTATCTAATTTAGTAACTTACTGTATATATAATGCTAAATTATATATATATATATGTGTATGTATATATTAGAGGTGGGCATAGATTAATTTTTTTAATCTAGATTAAAATGGCTCATTTGAATTCTGCCAAGGCATTCAGAATATGTGTGCTACCCAAATAATGACTAAAAGTAAGTCTTTGAGAACGGGTTTCTCAAGCCAGGTGGCGCTAGACCAGGGGCTCATCTCCTGTTTCCAAAATGCATCACAAACTTTAATCTCTTGAAAAAACTGGAGGAAAATCCTGTTCCACTCCCGGAAGAATGACTCCCATTCCTCCCACTCCCGTGTTGTTGTTGTTGTTGTTTTTTGCGATAACTGTCAATTACAGTAAAATATAGTACAGAACACAGCGTGCCCACCTTATTAGTTGAATAAAACCCCAAATGTCGCTTTTGTTATTATATTGAACTGAAAGCCATCTTATTATGCACAGTGTTGCACAGATTCAATTTCATGTAAATCATCCATGCTAACACACACGCTACTATTTTAATTTTTGGACATTTCACTCTATAGATATATTTTCTATGTACTGTATTTTTAGATATATTCGAGTTTCAAGTTTCTCGCTCAAGTTCACATGAGACCTAAAAGCGCATCCTGTTTGCTTAAAAGCGCAACGCTTCGTTGTTATTCTGAGTGCACACAACAAACGATGAGTCGCTTTACAGATTCGAAAGATGTATTAGGCTACTTTTATCTGTATGACCAAAATGACGGAGATTTTAAGAGCAAGTGATCGCACCGAGCCTGTCCTGCAGCAAAATAATGACACAAACACTTCAATAGCCAATTAATTAGGTTAACATCATATTGAGCCTCCATGTAAAGTTGCTACTACATACATACTATTTCATATTCTTTCAGATGAAAAGCCATATTTGAGGTTGATGAATGATAGGTGAGCGTTGGATGTCCTGCCCGATTGTATATACCACATAGACCAGCCGCTTAACAATCTGTCCATCACGGACTGCGAGCCTCTAGTTCAAGACTCGTTCTCGCCCCTACAGTGCAATTCAGCTAGGTATACATCCGTAAAATATCAGGGTGAACGTATCATTACATTGCGTAGTATAGACCCAGCTCCCAACCCAACTTTGAGAATAGATTAACGATATTTTTTATCGCCGATAAGAGTCTCACGTTAACGCAGCACGTATATATAATGCCCACCACTAGTATATATATACGTATCATATATATAAAATGTGCAAACCCCTCCCCGTAGTTTTGTCTCATTTGCTTTCTTTTGACTCCATTGTATCATTTACAAGTATGCATTTATCAGACGCTTTTATCCAAAGTGACTTCCATTCAGGCTGTAAAAATTTTTTATCAGTGTTAAGTATGTTTCTTGAATTTGTTTGGTTTAGTTGGGATCCTCACGGGGCATCGGTAAGAAAGCACAGAAGTCCATGAGTCCAATCACTATTTTAATAAAGCACAATGCATTTATGATTGTGTGTGGTTTTCTACGTACGCGATCATCGTCTTATAACTGCTTCTCAATTATACATAATCTTATCAATCCTCACAAATATGGCTCCCTGACATTTGTACAATGTATACATTAAAGTAAAATGCTAAATATTATTCGTCATCATGCTTATACAGCATGTGCAGAGACAACAAACATCTATAGTGCTAGCATCAGATTCACGGAGATATAGATGCATATATATATATATCAGAACGGTTAAATACAGCAATAAACAAGCTTAAAGAACATGTATAAATATAGGAAATAAACTTACTTTCAAAGTTATTATGCACACTCATCTATGGCTTGTATACATGCCATATATACTCGCTTCATCACGTTAAAGCGGAAGATGAAAAGTTGCATCAAACTCTGGGGGCGGGACTAAACTACGCTGTCAATAATTCAGTTCACCAATAAGAATACGAACAATTAAAACCAGTAAATTATAATAAGCCTTTTCAACTATCAGTATCATATTATATTTGCAATATATCCAACCTGCTGTTGGTCATTACCTAAAAAACATATTTGCTGACTAATAGGTATCACACATAGGGTAAAATGTGATTTTAGAAGTTAATGTGGAAGGCACTGAAATGTAACTCTTCTTGTTTCTGTAGGTGGGCCAGGTCTTCTTATACTTTCAGTGGTGAGTAATGTATCACATTTTCTGTTAGTGTGTTGCTGGTGCACATCCAGATGTTTTATTGATTCACAAGTATTCTTATTCCCCAAATTATCTGTTATGTAATGGTCTATGGCTTTGTTTAACTGCTTACCAACCGTAGCAACAAAACAATCTTGACCTCGAGAGACTCGAGAGTGTTATTTACAGTAGTCTCACGTCTGTGTTAATGGGAAATGACTTCAGCACATCCGAAGCCAGAGTTTAAATGTGTCAATCTTCTTGCTCTCAGGGATAACCTCTTGCTGGAGACGGGCTTCTTGGCCATTCTCATCGCTCCCATGAAAATGCCCTGGTCTTCAAAGGTGCGTCTCCATGACAGCGTGACTTTCTGGCTGGTGCGCTGGCTGTTGTTTCGGCTGATGTTTGTGTCGGGTGTCGTCAAACTGACCAGCCGCTGTCCCACCTGGTGGGGCCTGACCGGTGAGGAATCAGCTGAGTATATTTCCACATGTTCTGGATTTGCTCCTGGTTCAGCATGTATTTTTACAGTATGTGAGCACAATGTAACAAAGTGTCCCACAATGCAGTGCTCTGGAGTTGATTTCTTGTGTAACAAATGAACTGGAAGCAAAATCTACGGTTTGTTGAGTCATTATTTTATAGAAGTGATAAGAATTTAAACATTTTTGTGTAACAGTAGATTACAAATATATTTCACCCATCAAAGATGTGACAACAATGTAATACAATCTTTTATAAAAGTCTCTATATTATTATTATTAATGTGTATATGCTTTGAATGAGTAGTTATTGTTTTATAAAATATAGTATTTTTTTATAAAAAAAAATTGAAGATGAATTTCATTTATTTTATACTTTCCACCTTCATTTCCATAATTAAATAATATGTTAATTCTTAGAGTTATTTGTAATCTTAAATGTTTAGGTAACTGATGTATCTACTCTGGAATTTAAAGTTAACTTTACCTATTTAATTATTATTTAATTTGTTTGTATTTATCTATTTTCAGGAGAATATGTATATTTAATTATTTTACTTTTACTTATTTATCCAAAGCAACTTATTTTGCATTCAAGAAACACATGTGATCAGTTCTTCCCAGCTTCCCCTGGTAGTCGAACCCATGACCTTGTTGTCTGAGCTAAGAAATGTTTTAGTGTAATTACTAAATCCGATGGAAGTTTTAAAAGTGTTGACACTATGCCTATTGATTTTATTGTGTCTGAAAATCAAAATGCACATCAAATTGTTCATGTCAGTTCGCTGTTCTGTTAATTTCTCGTCAGCTTTGACCTATCACTATGAGACCCAGTGTATACCGACCCCGCTGGCCTGGTTCGCTCATCAGCTGCCGGTGTGGTTCCAGAAGCTCAGTGTGGTGGGAACGTTTGTTATCGAGATCGCCGTTCCCTTCATTTTCTTCAGCCCCATACGAAGACACAGACTCGCCTCCTTCTACATGCAGGTGAGCGAGTATGCATGTGTTTGATCAGAAATTGAGAAGCTCCCATGAGTTTGTGCATCAATGTAACATTCTGGTGGTTTACAGTTCCTGCTTCAGGTGTTGATCATCCTGTCTGGGAATTATAACGTCTTTAATATTCTCACCATCACCCTGTGCCTGTCGCTGCTGGATGACCAACACGTGAACTTCTGGCTCCGAAGACCCACGCCAAAGACCGAGAGCAGTATGGACACACTTACGTTACATTAAGATGTTTTTGAAAGAACTTCTGCTCACCAAGGCTGCATGTATTTGTTCAAAAATACAGTAAAAACAGTAATATTATGAAATATTTAGTGCTGTCAAATGATTACTCGCATTCAAAATAAGAGTTTTTGTTTACATTATATATTTGTGTGGACTGTGTATATTTATTATATATATATTATATGCGTTTACATATATAAGACACATACAGCATATATTTTGATAATATTTACATGTATATATTTATATTCATATAAATTATATTATATATAATATATAAATGTAACATATTTTTCATAAATATATACGTGCATGTGTGTGCATTTATATATGCATAATAAATAAACGTACTACAGACACATATTATGCAAACAAAAACTTTTATTTTGTAAGCAATTAATCGTTTGACAGCACTAGAAATATTATTACAATTTAAAATAACCATTTTTCTATTTGAGTATATATAAATTAAAATGTAATTTATTCCTGTGATACAAAGCAGAGATTTCAGTATCATTACTCCAGTCTTTATCCTTCTGAAATAATTGTAATATGCTAATTTGCTGCTCAAGAAGCAATACTTGTTATATTTATTGTGCTGCTTCATAGTTTTTTAGTCTTTTTGATTTGCTGTTTTCAAATACTACATGATGATGGAAATGTATGTGGAATGTGGAAAAAAGCCTGATTTTATTGTTGATTTCCAGCATCGTTGCAGACTCTGTTCTCTGGTCTGGCTGTGATGTTAGAGATCGGGACATACGCTCTGCTTGGCTACTGGACCGTCAAATACTTTGACCTGCAGGTGGACTGGGCAAACAAAAGTGTTTCCTCCAAAACAGGTGAAGCTCTCGACAATATCCGACTGAGTTCAGTTCTTGTTTGGTATGATTCATCCCTCTTTGTGTTCCTGTTCATTAGCATTTACATATTTTGAGTTCAACGGCTTTCTGAAGACGGTCACGGTGCCCAGTATCTGGATTGGCGTGCTGTCTCTCACATGGGAGATCATTTCCTCCATGTTTAAGTGAGTGATGTGGGTTATGTATGATTTGTCTGCTCAGTGCTCGGTATGTTCATTAGATGGCGTCCTGGTAGAACAGATGTTTGTGTTTCAGGTGTGCGTGTGTGAGAGGAGTGTTGTGGCGTCTCTGGAGCACAATCCAGTGGGCAGTTATGGCTGCGGCTACAGTCTCCATGTTTGCCATCAGTCTGGTCAGTAAACTTCTTGTCTGTGCTGTTTTAGTATCATTAATATACTTTTAATAGTATTTATTACAGTTTTCATTAAAGTTGTCATTTTTGTTTTTAGTGGTTTTATTATTGTTTTATATATATTTGTTTCTATTAATAGAATTTTTAGCTTAAGTATTTCAACATAAACCAAATTTTGCCAGTAATAAAACAAGCATACTTTTTTAATATATATGTTTTATTAAAATCATCCACACTGGTGGTGGTTGAGGAGAGACCTCCCCCCCACATTATTGTAAAGCGCTTTGGGTGTACAGCAATATACAATAAAGCGATATATAAATGCATCATTCATTCAAAATTCACAATAACTATATATCACTATAGTAGCACTGTTTCCTGTTCATAGAGACAAAGAGGCAAAACTTACAGACTGCATATCTCTGCATTTTTTTCTAATCAAAGTTTAATTTATGCTTCCACATGTTCAATGCACATGAGTACTTCATTGTGTATTTCAAGTGTAGTGCACTGAATGTTTATATTTTAAATGCGCTGTCCCTTTAAGTTATTTGAGAAATAATGACTCTAATAATGAAGTGTGTGTGCAGGTTCCCTACACCTACTTTGAGTATGATGCACACAGTAACCTCTGGCCAGGCGTCCAGACAGCCTTTGAGCTGACTAACCGTTACCAGCTGGTCAACTCGTATGGATTGTTCCGGAGGATGACCGGCGTCGGAGGCCGTCCAGAAGTGGTCATTGAGGGTAGTATGGATCGCAACACATGGACGGTTAGTTTACTAGTATTTGAGCAAGTGTGTAGTGTCCGAATTACATCATTTAATTGTATGTGAAGGAGAGACTTCATGAAGAATATGAAACATATCAAAAAAAGCCTAAAAGGTCTGAAATACTGACTAGTAACTAAAAGAGTTGAATGAATGAAAATAAAATATCATTTTACCAGGATCTTAAAGGTGAAATATATAGATTCTCTGAAGCATGGAGTCCCAAAATTACAAAAACTATTCATAATTTTTCTAAAGAATGTATCAACATGCACCAGCTTCAACATGTCAAGGTGAAGCTAAATCATTCAGTTGTTTAAATTAAAACTAACTATAATTACATGCTCACAAAAAATATGTTAGTAATTTAACTGATGGCTCAGGATCTTTCAGAACCTAAAATCGGATTGGACAAAAATGAGTCCATGTAAACGTTTCTACTGTAACTCTAATTATATAGGATTGTGTTCAGTAATTGTTTGGTGTTTGTATATTTTTGCAGGAGATCGAGTTCATGTATAAGCCGGGGAACATGAGCGCAGCGCCCCCTGTGGTGGCTCCGCACCAGCCCCGGCTGGACTGGCAGATGTGGTTTGCTGCTTTGGGGCCGCACACACAGAGCCCCTGGTTCAGCAGCCTCTTACACAGACTCCTGCAGGGCAAACGAGACGGTGAGACCACGCGCGTTCACTTCTGCATGCATCAGATTTAAATCAGTCTGAACAAGATGCAGTGTTAAATACTATACTGTGTATATATTCCATGTGTGTTGAGCAGTGATCAGACTCATTCAGACAGATGAGTCTCAGTATCCGTTCAGCAAACAGCCTCCTGCATACCTCCGAGCTCACCGCTACAAATACTGGTTCAGCAAGCCCAAAGAGGACGGGTGAGTGCACTCCTATTTTATTTTATTTTATTTATGTTTTTTAAAAAGGAAAAATGTTGGCTTGGCAACTAGCAGAAATAAAATAATTTAAAGATTTATTGTTTTTAGTTTGTTTATTTGTATTGATTAGTTTTAATGTATTTAGTTTAAATTATTTAGAACTTGAACTTCTCTCAAAGGAGAAAATGTTGCTTAAAGGGTTTTTCCTATTTTGAATACATTTTTATTTATTTTAAGATTAATGTTTAGCCGCATTGGTTGTATTTTCTGTCTTTTATGACCTCGTCATGTTGGATGTGTTTGTGTGTGTTTAGGTCATATCCCCAGCGATGGTGGAGACGGGTGTACGTGGAAGAGTTTTATCCCATGGTGCACCTTGGTGACTCTTACCTTGAACGGATGCTGGTTCAACATGGTTTGACGGTAAGAAACAAGTCTTCTGTCAAAAGTGAAAGTGTAATTAAATTGGGACACATTTTGAATGTCGATAACCTCACAGGAGAACAAACAGACCTAAAGTTCACCGTCTGTTACCTACAGGATAGTTTGATTCAACAAAGTGTTTTTGGATCATTTTCATTGAACTTGCTCAAAGCAAAAATAAATACAGACATATTTAATAGGTCTGTATTAATATATTTAATAGACACTGTGTTTGTATTTATAGAGAGGTGATATAATGAGGACGAATCAAAATTAAACTTTCATTAAAATACTGTTTGCACAAAAATCATGCCAATTTAATGCTTTGTAATATTTCTTTTTGTAAAGTTATTTACAAAGATTTAACTATTTTCTGAGCGTTGCTGTCTAGTACCTCACAATTGAACCCTCTGGTGCTCTTCGTTCACTTAAAAATCACAGCTTCATCGGGATGGTACAAAACTTGGTGACTTTTATGGGATTTGGAATGTGAACACACAAAAAATTGAGGGCTTGATTTGAGCAGACTAAGAGGTGGTAAAAAATATTCACATTTGTGGTCTTTGGTCAAAAATGACCGACTATAGGAAATCGACAAAAACACAAGAAGTCAGTGGATTTTTGTGTGTACAATCTACAAATCTGCCACAATGCAGAAAAAAGTACACTGAAATGACGGGAAAAACATCAAGAGTGCAAAACCAACACATACACACACACACACACACACACACACACACACACACATATGAAGTGGTGTGACTGTAACACAGCAAATATTTATAATAAAAGCAATAATTCAACTACAATGCAGTATAAAAGTGGACAGCAAGGAAGGGGTTACATTGAAACATCAAGAGTGCAAAACAGACACACCCACACACACACACACACACACACACACTCACAGACACACATACACAAATATACATATTCAAATGAATTGGTATGGTTATAAACATATAGCCATAACAACTCAGAAAAATGAAATAAGAGGTGGAAATCAGATCAGACACAGAATGATTAAGCTCTAATAAAACATTCCTTTTAATTTTTGTTACTTATAGAATTTTAATATTTTGTGTAACAAAATGCTTCAAAATCAACATTTCAAACCAAACAATAATCTAAACTAGGGCTGCACGATATTTAGCATATAATAGTCATGCGCATCTCGTCAGTAAAGACGGTTCTGTGATTAGCAGATGAATCACATGCGATAGTGAACGTGATATTGCGTAGCTTGTCAGTGAATACTGTTCTGTGTATTAAATTCGTTAAGAAATTTCGTAACTTATTTCTTAAGAAGATTTTCGTGAATCCGGCCTCCCATGCAGGAGATTGCGGGTTCGAGATCCATTCGGAGCAGAGCGAGCGGGGACCGTTACACTTATTACAAAACTCAAAATATGTTAGTTCCATACATAAAACACATATTTTACAGTCACCGTTATGCAGATGATCATAAACACAGCTAAAAGGCTTCCTACCAGTGGTCATCCTTCACAAAACTTAACATCTATCCCAGTTTTATCATGGGTAGAATACAAAATGTTTCAATACAAGCATTTCAGTCAAATTTAATGCAATATTTCAAACCTTTAACCCACAGGAGAAAATCAACCCGCTACAACAGTTTAAATATAGCCCAATTCCGTGCATAAAATGCGGATTTGGCAACCCTGCATCCGACACGAGCTGCGTTCATTTACATTTATGCATTTAGCAGACGCTTTTATCAAAAGCATTCAGGCTATAGATTTTTTCAGTATGTGTGTTGCCTGGGAATTGAACCCACAACCTTTTGCGCTGCTAACACAATGCTCTGCCACAGGAACAACAGTATATTTTCTTGCCCTGTTTGCGTGAGGAGGCTGTTCAGAAAGCAGGCGGGAGCAGGATTAAGAAAACAGTCCCGCGCAGGGCTTTAATACCCAACACACACAATGAATGGCAAAACCCGAATCCTGGACTTTTTGGGCGATTTAGGAATCCCGGCCGGACGCATTTTTTTAGGTCCAAAAAAGAGGACATTATGGTCAACCTAACATGTCTATATAAAATTAAATCCAGATGAGCAAGCAACAAATGAAGCATAAACTGGATGGCATGTCAACAGACTGATTTGAAAGATTTACTGTATGTGGGAGTCATTGGAACAAAACGCATTTAAATTTTTCCTTTATTTTCTAATTTGCTTTGTTCAAACCTGACCTTATAACTTAAAAGATGAAACTAAAATATCTGTGCATGGAACTGTTTTAATGGGATACATGTGCCTGCTTTTGCGAGCACAGCCTCTTGATACAGGGGCTGAGGATAGTAGATTGTGCTGCCTTTTTGTTTAGTTTGTCACGTATGCCAGGGATGAGAATGCTGACGGCGCATTCTGAAATAGATGTGTATTCATGTTCTGTCAATCACTGTGTGAAATATCAAACTGAGCGCGCACCAGTACTGAGCGAAGCTGGCGGGCGATTCTCTCCTGAGAACAGTCCAATTGGTGCTTAATACATATTAAACTTTAAATCAGTAGCATATGAAATATATCAGTGTTTTTTCACTTCTTTATATTCGTTTGGACATGCTCATATGTTAGTGTTTGGATTGTATTTTTTAAATCTATGCTGTAAAAGGTTATTATATGGTATGATAGTTCTTTATGCTGTTTAAATTGGAAAAAAGCTGAGATTCTGCGGCACCCCTAGCCAGTTGTCGTGGCACCCACTTTAGGAACCACTGCACTATGGCTGTAAATTATTACAAAATATATATTCATAATAATAATCATATAAACATTACAAAAAAATAAGAAATATTACTAATGTTATATTCAGCTGTAAAAATATAATATTTTATATAAAATCATTACATTGTGATTTTAGTTTTAACTTCTTTTTTTAAATAAATCATGCTGCTTTATACATAAGATAATGAATACATAAATACGCACGCTAAAGTATTGGATAATAAAAACAATGTTTTTCGTTTGTTGATGATATGAATCGCTATGAATTTAATCTATTTTATATCAGAATTTGAAAACTATTTAATCTATTTTTTTTAAGAACATTTCAAAGGTTTTTTTAAATGTCATCACTATCCATTGCTATGATGTTTTTGATGTTCCTATTAGCTGAAGTCAAGAGAGTGACTCAAATACTGTGCTCTCTCCGTCTCACTCACAAACAGTCATGTGTTGATTAACCAAGATCATCTGCATCTTTCTATTTGTTGATCAGGATAAGGCTCCTCCGAGGCGCAGCTCGAATGCTTGGCTGACACAGTTATTGCATCATGTTGGAGAACATGCCCGTGAGATACCAGTTCCTCTTCTGCTCTGGACTCTCTTCAGCTCGGCTGTGACCGTGTGTCTCCTCAACTCTCTGCGATCACGTGCACATCACCACCAGCTCGAATCGCTCCAGAACAAACACGCAGATAAACAGGCCGCAGGACGGACGTGCTCCAAGGTGGCGCAGGAGGACGAGAAGAAACATGAGGATGATGATGGAAAAGAGCAGGAAGAAGATGCAACAAGTGAAGGAGAAATTGAAGAGGAAGTAAACACGGAGGAAATGAAAGTGGACAGCCTCAAGAAAAGGAAGTGAGGTTTTTATGATCGTCTGAGGACTTTAATTCCAGCTCAGGGTAATAACTACCCCAAAACACCAGCACTTCCACCCTTGTTGTGTCAAAACATTGACTTTTCTCTGTTTTCACAGGCAGGTTTGAGAGATGTAGGCAGTGTAGTGACGCATACGCATTCATGTTTCCCAGTAGTGTCCTGGATTTACCCGCCAGTTTAGCAAAACAAGGGATTTGGTTGTACGGTCTTCGATTGCTTTGACAGGTAAATGCAAAACAAGGTAGGTTATTGTTTTCCCAGTGTGCACTAACTGCTACATACCATATTAATAAAAGCCAGGATGTTTTCCACCTTAAGAACTAAAAATAACTATAAAACACTGTATATTTAAACGCACATACTGGACCTCATTAAACAGAAGTGGGGTTTATGCTTTTAAAATCATTCTTACATAAATTACACTTTGAATCGAATGCAACAAAATACCAAAAACAGCACTTGTGAATGTAGACAAACATTCATAGTTTTATGACCGAAGCCCAGTATGTGCAGTGCCTTACACTACCAAGAGTATCAGAGAAATATGACATGTTCCACTTCGACTGTCATGTTGTATAAGTGGTGTTATATGACAGGAAATGGTTTATCGGACTGTAACTGGTCTGTGATATTTGTGTATTGTATTGTAATAACATATTTGACCACTGTGTGTACAGTAGTATTGCATGTTTATTGTGTTAATATAAGTGAAGATGCACCAAAAAACTTTAATGTTCACAAAAGCTTTAATGTTTTGTAATATTTTTAATAAACATAGAAAAATACACACTGGCACAAGCACAATTTTTTCCAAAGACATTTACATTTGAAAGTACAATATAATTTGATCTTTTAGATGTAATCTTAATATGGTATTAAAAATGAATGTATTGGATATTAATAATTCATATTTATTTTTGTTTTACATTGTAGAAAAGTATAGGTATTTGAACTGATTCCCACAGTTGTATATCAAGACATTAAAAACATATTTTATTCGTACATTGTTCATTTATCATTTTTATTTTATTCTTTTATTTTATTTTCTAAGGAAAATTCCAAAGTGCCCAAATGTTAGGTGGTTTCTAATTGGCTTAAAAAAAATCACCCTTTTTTAGTCCCCACTGAGCAAGAGCTATAACCAAACATGATTTGAGATGTCATTCATGTTTGAAGTAGGACCGATTCGTAGAAATGTAGTACACGTTCACCAGCGCAGTATCCCGGGGCAGTACTTATCAATGAGAGACTGATAATACGTCCTCAGACCCTCCACGTCCGGTAGTTCACTGCTCTTGGTGTACAAATCAAACTTGCTGTCAGAGGAAAGACAAACAGACGCAGGTTTTTGATCAGTGAGAGGTCACACTGCAGATTAAACAGACACACAAACGAGCTCTCGCTGAGAAACTGGTGACTTACTTAAACTCTTTGACCCAGGGCAGCATCTGCAGGTCTTTCTCGTTACATAAGTGCATGTAGTCTCCGTTTGTGTGCCAGGGGTAGAAGGAGTGGAAGCGGATCATGTAAAGACCCTGGCAGAAGACAGCATATTGTTTGAGTATGTGTGTTTCTATTGGTTTGTTTTTCAGGTGAGCTCTGTGGCATTACCTCCTCAGGGATGGTGCATTTGTTGAACTTCATAACCCGGTATAGATACTCTAGAACAGCACAAGAAGAGTCTTCATTAGTCACTTCAGCAGCTAATTCACTACCGTTCAACAGTTTGAGGTCTGATAGAATTTATTAGAGCAAAGAACTGTAATATTGTGAAATATTATTACAATTTTAAATAACTGTTCTATTTGAGTAGATTTTAAATGTAATTTATTCTTGTGATGAAAAGCTGAATTTTCAGCATCATTACTTCCAGTCTTCAGTGTCACATGATCTTCAGAAATCATCCTAATATGCTGATTTACTGCTCAAGAAACATTTCTTATTATTAGCAGTGTTGAAAACAGTTGTGCTGCTTAATATTTTTGTGGAAACCGTAATACATTTTTCAGGATTGATGAATAGAAAGCTCAAAATAACAGGATTTTTTATAAATCAACATTATTAATGTCTTTACTTTCACTTTTGACACAATTTAATGAGTCTTTGCTAAATAAAACTATTAATTCTTTCAACTGACCTCAAACATATGTTTGACAGTGAGACATTAAATGTAATGTCATAATGGTCTTGTGTGCAAAGCTCACCATCATGTCCCCAAGACATCAGGACGTTATCAAGTCCATATTGTGCTTCATAAATCCCAAATGCTGTGCTGCAATGAAAGTAACATGCCAAAATCATCAGGTTAAATGATATACTACTTATTATTTACATTTTAATCATTTCAAATTAAAATATCAATATCAGATGGGGGGCTTAAACAAATTAGAAATGTTGCCTTTGCAACTAACTGAAATAAAATGTTTAATCTGGAGTATTACAATTACTAGAACTGACATTAACATAAATTAAAGTTAAGCTTTATATAAATGTGACCCTGGACCACAACCAATTTCTAAGGGTCAATTTTTATTAAAAAAATGTATTAAGCTTTCCATTGATGTATGGTTTGTAATTATAGGACAATATTTGGCAAAGCTATTTGAAAATCTGGAATCTGAGGGTGAAAAAAAAAATCTAAATATTGAGAAAATCACATTTAAAGTTGTCCAAATGAAGTTCTTAGCTATGCATATTACTAATAAAAAAATAAGTTTTGATATATTTACAGTAGGAAATGTAAAAAATATCGAACATGATCTTTACTTAATATCCTAATGATTTTTGGCATAAAGAAAAATTAATAATTTGACCCATACTATGTATTTTTGGCTATTGCTACAAATATACCCCAGCGACTTAAGACTGGTTTTGTGCTCCAGTGTCACAAATGTGTTTTAAAGATCCCAAAGCTGAAAATAAAAATGACTAAAAGTGAATAAAACACACTATAATGGTATTTAAATAAGACTGTTTTGTTAGGTAGAAGACAGAAAGGTGTGGTGCAGTACTTGAGTGCAGGGTTCTTCTCATCCGGATTGCCTTCAAATGTTGAGTTTCTGAACACTATTGAATTCTGAAACTTGCATCCAACTGGGAATGTATCTCCGACTACAGCCCACTTAAACACACACAGTAGCATCCTCTATATTATTCCTCACGGGACAGCTGTCGGAGGTTTTTACACTGTGATTGGATGCTTTTGTCTCTCACCTGCGGCTCCCCATACAGGGCCATGATTTTTCCGATGTCATGGATCAGACCGACTAGCTGGAACCAATCTGGAGAGAAGGTATTTTAAATTCAGTTGCATTTTAACATTTGACCAAATATAAATATGCACTAAAAGCTTTTACATTTATAAACTGATTTCAATCCTGAAAGAATGCCTGCAGGTTTGGACATATTGATCAGAAACTTCACAAAAACAACTTCAGGCATGTGTTATTGTAAAACACAGTCTTATCTGAGAACACTAAGGCGACGTCTGTGACCTTTGTCCCCGCTGATCTCTCACCTTTATCAGGATGCTCTTTGCGGATTCCCTCTGCGGTCTGGAAGGCATGGAAAGAGTTTGGGAAGTCAACGTCCGGGTCGGATTCATCAACAAGCTCGTCCAGGGAATCAATGTTCTCCATCATTCTCATGCTGAAGTGATTGCAGTTCGCCCATTCCAGGTGCTGAAGGTCAGAGGTGAGAGGTCATGCTCAGTGTGTGTGTTTGTCATTTATCTGGGTCATCACAGAGCGACCATTTTAACTCCAAAGAAGCACGTCAAGTTAAACAGTAGAATAAACTTTACTAGGCAAGAAAAGCTTGCAATATAAGACTCTGTGCTGTGTAACTGATCCAGAATGTATGCTTTTCCTTTAGTAATAATTGAAAATCAGAATTTTAGCATGTATATTTGATCAGTTTTATCAGTATTTTATTATTTTACCAACCTTCTGTTTGACAAAGTCCAGCGTTTGGTAAGTGTGCATCAGCTTGTATGTATTAAACACACGGTCAAAGAGAGCTCCACTCTGTGTTAGACATGTACACAAATCAAAAGAGTAATAAGAGGGTTTTATTACAAGGAATGATACAAGAAAATATTAATTAAGAATATTCCAAGTTTTACCTCAAAGTTCCTGAATTCTGATTGGTCTTTCTCATGACTATCAGGGCGATATGCCAGAGAGGGATCCGGACCCTAGTAGTTAGTTTGTGTGTAAGAGATACAACTAATAAGACTTAGTCTACTCGCTCAAACAGTGACAGTCTGAGTTTTCTGCATTGCAAAATGGTCAAAAATGATTATTCATATGCAATTGCTACAATTCTGCATTACGCACCATTGAGGAAATTATGAAGCATGCATGTAAATAACAGTCTGAATGTCAGGTACATACCAGGCTCACCACCCTCATGATTCAGATGAGAGTGTGTTGTTGAGGATGTTGTGTGTTTGGCGTCTCTGACCGCTCTATTTATCAATGCTGTGTGTGTGGGGTCTCTGAACTGTAGTGGGAAAAACTAGTAACACTTTAACTTTCTCCTCTTTGCTTTCTCTTCCAGGGGTCCGTCAGTGTGCGTAAAGGTGTGTGTTTGGATATCTTGGCCCAAATACAGTCCGGTTCAGAAAGGACACACTGTGCGTTAGTGACTAAGGGGTTTTGGTTTAATAGTAATTTAGAGTTACTTCATTACTATACACCATTATACTCATACATTTGTTTTAATGTGGTTTTCACTATTTATTTATTTTTCTTTTTTTTTGTAGGTTTTAGTTTTTATCTTAATTTTAAATGTGTTTTTCATATCAATCAACAGTAAATCAAAGTAAAATGTTTAGCAAATTTCTGAGTAATATTATATTACCTAAATATTACGATTCTTTTTGATTTGACAGATTATGATCAGTGTTTTGTTTTACAACGGCTTCAATGCTTGTTTAAAGAGTCTTATTTTAGATCATATCTAAACTGTTTTATCCGTGCGTCACAAGAACGTTCAGAACCTTCAGATTGTTATCATGATAACAGCGATTCTTCGAATTTGACTTTGTAAATAGTGAGCTGTCTGTCAGTCTCTGGTGCCAAAAACAGCACATTTTGGGCAATTGTAATGATAGTCTGTATGTTTGTTTCTAGGTAGAGTTGATGTAAAGTCTAGCGTGTGTCCTTTTATGTACAGTAGGTTACACCCCTAATGTTTATTGGCTGATAGTTTGTGTATGTGGTCTAGAGCACGTTTACAACATTCCTTTGTTTCCTCGTTTTGGCAGGATTTTTATTTTTGTTTGGTTATGCAGTTATAAAGATGAACATAAAATAGGATTAAGTGTTATTATTAAATGGATACAATAACTACACCATCTGCCTCTCAAAGCATCTTTTTCTATTAACGGCCATTCAAAATATTCAAACTCCAATTTTTCGTAGTATTATAGTAGATGTTTAATTGAGAATAGCTCTGATGCAAATGTTGACACAACCAATCCAATGTATTATAACATACATAATGTATTCATATTTTACGTGTAACTTCTTGTGTAATGTTTCAGGCCTGCAGCCATCAGGTGGCAGTCTGACCTAAAACACTCCTGAATGGACGTCACATGAGGAGAATGTTGTAAGAAGGGGTTTCCATTGAGGTAAGAGAGACATGTGACTAAATAATGTCTTTATAAGCCTTGCTTCCAGTAAATAAAAAGCACTATATGTCTAATTAATAGCAGGCTATATCTGAAATTCAGTATTATTAGTACAGTAACAATAGGCCACAATATCTAGATTGCTTACTAAATTCAAGATTATTTGTACTTATTTTACTAAATAATACTTTCATTTAGCAAAGATGCATTAATTTGATCAAAAGAGACTGTAAATGCATTAATAATCTTACAGAAGACTTCAATTTCAAATGCTGTTTTTGTTATTCATCAAATAATCCTGAAACGTATCATGGGTTTCACAAAAATATTGAGCAGCACAACTGTTTTCTTGTCAGCATTGAGAATAATAGGTCATGTTTCTTTAGCAGCAAATCAGCATATTACAATGATTTCAGATGGATCACGTGACACTGTAGACTGGAATAAATTCAGCTTGCATCACAGGAATAAATTGTTTTCAAATATATTCAAACCGTATTTAAGTATATTTCTGTTTTTACTGTATATTTGATCAAATAAATGCAGCCTGGTGAGCAGAAGAGACTTCTTTCACAAACATTCAAACATCTTTCCACCCTAAACTTTTGGCAGTGAATGACAGTGCAACTATTTATAACAAATTGGTGCATTATATCATATTTCTGCTGATTGTATGAAAGCAGTAAGCCAGCCGAGTCACATTGTTTTTGGGTCATGCTGAGCTATTGGTAATATCTCTGGTGTCGCTCTGACTCAGAAGGTCACAGTGGTAATGATCTGTGCATTTATACTATACGTGTTTGCATTCTATTACAGCTGCCCACATGACACTAACAAAGACAATAATCATTTGGTTTTCTTTATTGAAAGGTTAAATCATATTAAAATACACAGCATTGACAACTACAAACACTGTCATTATACACCTGAAAAATATTTACACAAGCTTTTGTTAACTTAGAATTAAATAACATCATTTTCTATTCAAGTCAGTAACATTAAAGGTGATTGATCATGTTGCTTTTAAAGTGCTTTGTTTAATAGAAACATTTATGTGAACATAAGGATTGTGTGTGTGTGTGTGTGTGTGTGTGTGTGTTTGTCCAGATAATTGTTTATATTTTTTCCATGTTTTATTTGTGATTTTATGTTGTGAGACTGGCATGTGCAACATACACGATCAGACAGTGTTGAAAGTTTAAGAGCTTTATGGATGAAGATTTTAAATGTTGAAATGAGAATAGTGCTCCCAAAAGGTATGTGGACACTTAAAGTGGCTGTCATTTTTCGGAGTGAAAGTACTTTCTCCAATCCTAGTGTAAAGTGCAGAGACAGCTATAAGTACGACTTTCATTTCCCCGAAGAGTGTAAACCGTGTGAGTCTGTGACGCTTGTAACATTACTCTGTTGGTCTGAGCGGCCCAACAATTTGACATTGGCTCAGCCAATAGTGTGAGTTTGGGGCGGGACTATCTGTTTGTCCAGCCAATGGCTGATGGGAGGAGAGCTCCAGAAACCTGTTTAAAAATCAAATTTTATTTGAAAACCTAACAAACTTTTTGTTCTATCATTCTTTTAAATAACCACTTGGTTTGATATTTTATCTAATGTAGTTAATTCATAAATGAGTTCAGCTTAAGTGTCCAAATACAGGATGTTTACTCTTAAGATGTTCACACTGAAGCTCTGTTCGGCTTTCGGTGGCTCAGTCAAGGGTTTAGAGAGCGAAGGACAGTGTGGGATTACTGTAAAGATAATGAAGGTTCAAGTCACTTCATTACAGAAGAGCATGAAGCATCACAAGGGGGAAATAATAAGACCTTTAGAAAAGGACAATTGATGTTAAAGGGGGGACATGTAATGTTTACAGTTTTATTTTCTTCCCTGAGATCCACTGTTGTTTTTTTAGTAGTGTTTCTATTGGCTCAAGTTTCTTTAAGACATTAGAGATTTATTAAACAACCCATGCTGAAATGAAAACTAGATCTGCAGAGCCGTAGGTGCTACACAGTCAGGTTTCTCAAACTTTCCCTCATTCTTTACACTTCTCATTATTTCCTCCTCACTACTCCGTATGAAAGACCAGGCCAAGTTTCTGAACATTTAAATAGAAGCTTGCAGGTTAACGTTGGCGATCATACCGTATGTTAATGTTAGATGACGTCAAAGTTGCAGCAGTTCGTAGCGGGTTGTTTTAGTTTCAATAAATGTTTGTTTAGGGAAAGAAGTTTAGAGTTCTTAAAGCTGCAGTAAGACTTGAATGACTTTTATTTCAAAAGATCGAGAGAAAACGATTTCTCATGACAGGACGCCTGTAAATTGATTACGCCAGTTGTTGATCGGTTGCCCGCTGGTGTCGGTGGTCGTCTGTAGTCACATTTTTGGATGGGTTTTTACTGTTCAGTCATTCATAGTCTTATCCATAACTATGTGGACTTCTGGGATTGATTGGCACGTCTTGCCGTCCGCTTTGGCCGTTCAGCTGATAGAGACGGTGGCTGAGGTTTTGTACCTGGCATGTGCCGAGGACACATCCCACACGCATCAGCTGACCCTGCGGGTGACCTCGTGACCCTCTGAGGACATGCCGACGTTCCCGGAAATGTTCCCTGTTTTGATTGGCCGGTGTGTTGGTCTGTTTCGCCGGGGGTCCTTTATGCAGGAGGGCCCTCCAGACCGCACGGCGCTCTCTTGCCCCGGCACTCGAAGCTATTGAAGGAATGGTGATGGTTTCCATGGCATTACCACCCTGTGTTTCTGGAAGCTTCCCGGGTTTGCTGGGAAAACTCAATCTGGTGAGAGAAAGAAAATTTTTGGTTGACCACCAGTGAAGTGCATGCATGCATTGTTCAGATCTATTTAAATACATCATTCAGACATTCACGTAGAAGCTGACGTAGTTTAAGTATTAAATTCAGAGGCTTGGCAGCATTAAGACCATTTTAGGTGGACTATTTAAAGCCTGTTATTAGTCAAGCGTTACTCTGGCTGTAGTTAAGTTATTTGTGGCATGCACTAATATTGCCTCACTCTTGGACACACACTCCTTCACGTGCTTCCCTGTCTTCAAGTCTGGCTCCTCAGGAGGCATTCAGAGAATTCATTTTTTGTTAAAATATCAGTAAAAATGAAACCGAGGGATGTAAAATTGTTAGATATTTTATATGTAAATCAGTTATTTAAGATGAAGTTTGTAATTGCTGTGTCACTACACTGTATAAAATTATTTTCTGAAGTTATATGTAAAAAGATTTGAGTATGTTTCACATTTCAAATTTCACGTTTCATTTGATTGGGGGGGCGGTGTTTCCTTGGAATTATTTGTGATTTCTGAGTTAAAACTGTTTCAAAGCAAATCTTGCAGCAGCACATTAATATTATTTTCCAGATAAATTCATCCAGTCGAGTAATCCCGTGGCGTTGGTTGAGCCAGACACTCACATATCAGACTGCTTAAACACCTTTGACTTATGCTTTGTGTTTTCATAACCTGGCACTAATACCCATCATGCACCTGGCAGAGATCTGCATCCCTGCCACACCTGCAGGTGAGGGAGGTTATCTGAGATTTTCTTTTTAGGAAATGTTAGTACTGCAGTATTCCTGAAGTATTAGCTTGTTTGTACAGCATTTGAATTGGTTGCATTTATTTGTTTATTTGAATTTTACATATTTATATATGTTTGTGAATATAATAAATGTATAAATAACAAATGTTACTAAGCATGATACATGTATGTATTTAAGAGTCATTTTCAGTGGGTGTTATAGGCTGTGTTTATGTATGAGATCGGGTAATATTTCAATCTAATCTGAATCAGAATGTTTCTGAACAGGATTATTCAAACACACGCACACACACACACACACACACACAATCACTTTCACTGTCCACACAAAGTTTAAAAAACACTTGCGATCGCTGTGGGTTTCCGGTCATAAGGAGCATATGATGGTTATATCATGAGTCCACTGTAAACCTTTGTTTAGCGCTTGATTTGAAGACTATGATACTATACCTTTCTATACACTTTACATTTGTTTTGAAAGAAATTAGTACTTTTATATTTGTAAGATGCATTAAATTAATCAAAAGAGACAGTCAATGCATTATAATGTTTATAGATTTCTATTTCAAATAAATGCTGTTCTTTTGAACTTTCTGTTCACCAAAGAACCCTGAAAAATACATTTCATGTGTTCCACAAAAAAATTAAGCAGCACAGTTTTTAACACTGCTAATAATAAGAAATGTTTCTTTAGCAGTAAATCAGCATATTAGAATGATTTCTGAAGGATCATGTGTCACTGAAGACTGGAGTAATGATGGCATTACGTGTGTGTTGGAGCAGTTCTATTGAGCCTGTAGCAGAACCGGAGATGTGGGAACGCCGGGGCTCAGGGTCAGTACCGTCTCTGTGTGTGTGTTTACATATCAGTAAATGTGGGCCAGAGTCAGAAAGACTGAACAAGCTCGGAATCATTGGAGTTTCCAAAACACACTCCTCATTTAACATGCGCTACACACTGCTTACCAACAAAACACCCTGCTTTCCCTCTTGTGAAGGTCACCATCAGCCTAAGTGCTGTCAAGCCCTTCCTGAGCAACACACACACACACGTCATTAAGAGCTTTTACACTGTTAGCTTGATTATTTTGTGGCTCAGAAGGTCTGTCTGTTTATCGTTCTATCTATCTGTAATTCTAGCGGTCATTTTATCAGCCGATAGGTGGTTGTATTTATGTCGTTCTGTATGTCTATCTATCTACTGTATCTATTGGTCATTCAAACAGTCATTCTGTCCATCTGTTGTTCTGTCTGTTGTTCTGTCTTTGCCGTTTTCTCTATCTATTGTTCTATCCATTGTTCTGTAGATCTTTTTTTTTTCAATCCGTCGTTCTGTCAATTGCTTTGTTCTATCATTCTGTTCTGTCTTTTTATAAACCCTTCAACTTGAAGACCTTTAAAAAATTAAATACATTTTCAAACAATCCTTTGTCTAACCAACATTTAAAAATGTGTTGTATACTGTGTGTGTGTGTGTGTGTGTGTGTGTATTTTTAATCTCTTCAATTCTGTATTCTTAAAAGCAAAGGTAAAAATCCAATTCAGCATCCTGTTTGGTGTCATAGTTCAAATTTGATTCAAATTCAGGAGTTCTTTTATCAGTGAACTCCTTCCTTTGATCTTGTTTCAAGTTCTATACTTTTCTTTGTTTTACTTGCACTTTGTAATTGGTTTCCTTTGCATTATCGTGATGAAATCCGGCTTGTTATCTTAATTAGTTTGACACCCTTTGTTGCAGTTGTACACATGATTAGATAAACAACGCCCCGTGCATCATAAATGTACACTGAATTGAAATCAGGCCGGAGAGCAGCAGCCAGGCACAGTTACTCAATCACTTCGTCCCAGCATAAGCCCTTCTAAGCCTCTGCCCCAAGCTAAAGTCCTACAGTTTCACTGCTCCCTTCATACACTTCAGTCTCAGGTGCTAGATTACACACACACACACACACACACAGGGTGACGAGTCTCTTGGATTGTAGAGGACAAATAGGAGACGTATTGTGATGTTTTATTCTGAAGACTAGGAGGAAGTCTAGAAGTTTCAGGTTGAGAGAGAGAAAGAGATTGTTGAGAAGCGTTCCCACATTAGAGCCCTGCATGGGGCCTGAGAGAGATGTGAGCATGCACAAATACCAATCTGAATCACACAAACTGTTAAGAATGATGTTGCAATCCACTCTCTGAGAGGCCCATTTTAAAAACAGTGCTAGAGGGGCTAATTGGGGGGGCTGCTTAAATCCACCTTACATAAATTCATTGTGCCCTTGCGTGAGTGTGTGCGCAAAAGAGGATTTAATTTCCAGTTGAACATTAAAGTCCTAAATCACCTGGTGTTTGTGTCTGTGACCTCACACCTTCTGTTTGACCTTTTCTCACATTAGGCACACACTGCGTGTTCAGATTTATTCTGTAAGCTTGTTTCACTTTTGAAGGCCACAGTCTCATTGTTCAGTGGAGGAACGAGTCCCTGCCCACCAGGAGGGGGAGACACTGAGATGGTGTTCAATCAGGCTTTGAGATCAGAAGTGACATCATTACAACATCTCTAACCAGTCTGCCCATTCTCCTCTGACATCAACAAGGTATTTTCATCCACACAACGGCCGCTCACTGGATATTTTCTCTTTTTCAGACCATTCTCTGTAAACCGTAGAGATGGTGTTGTGTTAAAATCCCAGTAGAACAGCAGTTTGTGAAATACTCAGACCAGTCCGTCTGGCACAACAACCATTCCACGTTCAAAGTCACTTAAATCCCCTTTCTTCCCCATTCTGATGCTCGGTTTGAACTTCAACAAGCCGTCTTCACCACATCTAGATGCCTAAATGCATTGAGTTGCTGTCATGTGATTGGCTGATTAGCAATTTGTGTTACCAAGCGATTGAAAAGGTGTACCTAATAAAGTGGCCAGTGAGTATGTGAAGTCAGTTCCTCAACCAAAAGCCAGTGTCTAAATACTTGTTCATTTTGCAACATTTCTATTATATCTATTGTTTTACCATTTCAATTTTGTGAAGCGTTTTGCTTAAAGTGTGCTCATATAAAATTAATGCCACTTAATCCAATACATTATATTTAATGCAATTATATCAGATTTTTGAGGTATGTGGATTGTGTTGTAGGCATGATTCAATGTTACATCTTGCAAGTCAGAGTTAGAAATAGCCTGATCCATATCATGACTAAGCGGTCACGATGGGGAAATCTGAGAAACTACGTTACAGGTGGCACGTACGTCTCTCTTGCGCTCTCTGTGCAGACCAAATGCAGTCAAGTGACACACACTATCTCACTGAACTACCGGTCACACACACACACACACACACATGTGGCAAGCCATTTAAACATATATTCTGCAATTAACTGCTATGTATTGTTGTTTTTAGTGTTATTAATCTTCAGTTATACTAGTACTGTAATCCAAGAGTGACTATTGTTTTCAATTTCACTAGTACCCATTCTTTAGATACTTATACTTAAATTGTGACTAGTATTAAATTATTCATTCATAATTACTCTTTACATACTATTACCTACATCATTTTTTCCCTACTAGTCACTGTATCAGTAGCATCTAGTATCTTTTAAGTTTGACTATTTGTTTGTGGCCAAGTGGTATTGAAGGGTTAATTCGGGATCCATTTCCCCAGCCATCTATTTAGAAGCAAGTGTCCCAATTCAACTCTATTCAGACCACCTGTAATATTTACTATTATACTAATTACAATTACTATAAAAAACTACTGAACTACTTGACAAAAATAATACATATTCACTATTAGATTACATTCAAGCAATTCAAAATAAGTATTACTAACAAATATGGTCAATACTAACAATAGATAGTAATGAATGTTAAAATGGCTTGCCATGAACTTAATGCGTGATACTTAAACTTTCACTTAGTAATCTATGTGATGTCTGCATTGTGTCTAATATAAGAGTAGCCTAATGGTAACACGCTTTACAGTAAGGTTTTATTTGTTTGCATTATTTAACGTTGAACGTGTGTATGTGATCTTTTACATTTCACTTCTGATTATACCCTGTATAATTTATTATGTGACAAATAAAGAAACCTTGAACAGTACTTCTACCACATTATTAATTCTAAATGTTAATAACATTTGATTTAAAAATGCAGCAGTAAAAGCTGTTAAATTAGTTGATGCACTGTAAACTATCACGAACAACTGTAGTTTATTAACTAACATCATCAGATAATCATAAATTATATAAATACATAGTTTCACATTGTTTTTAGATAATGCATTAACTAGACTAATGTTAAAAATTAAGATATTGTTACCAGATTTATTTGCATACAAACAAATGCCACGAACTAACTCTATACATAAAGCTTAGTGGTCGTAATATTAATACTGATAACATCGATCATAGTGTTTTATCATGTGAAGCATAGATGCGATCGCGTCCGAGCCGAGGGCTCTCACCTGTTGCGCAGCGGCAGCGCGAGTGTTTGCAGAGGCAGCAGAAACACACAGACCAGCAGCAGGAACACACAGACCAGCAGCAGGAACACACAGACCAGCAGCAGGAACACACAGACCAGCAGCAGGGCTCTCACCTGTTGCGCAGCGGCAGCGCGAGTGTTTGCAGAGGCAGCAGAAACACACAGACCACAGCCGTGGATAATGCTCCTCAGCTCAGCTGTGTCTCAGGAGAGATGAGAGAAGAAACTTGTTCACTCCTTACTTTAAAAGACACACTGAAATGTGGAGGATACCGATGTATCCGGTTCATTTCATGATTATCTCCAGTGTGTAAGACGGCTTTTAAAGCTCCTGTGCGTGAAGGACTTTGATTGATTTGTCTGGAGAAACTCTCAGTACTGACTCAGAAGTCTCTCGTGGATGGAGCAGATGCTTAAATACCGAGAGGGAGGAGACACGGATAACTGACACTTCAGGCTTGAAGCTGTTATTATCAATCAGTCTTCTCCTGACAGAAACTAATTCATTTCATAGATGACTGTTTTAAATTAATTATATATATATATTAGTTGAAGTCAAAAGTGAAAACTTTTGAACAGAATGACGATGTATACATTTTTATTTTACCTAAATATCATTTTTTTATTTAGTACTGCCCTTCAGAAGATACTTATGTTTCCCAGAAGACAAAATAATTTCAATTTACCCTGATCTTCAAATTCAAAAAGTTTTCACCCCAATCGTTTGATAAAACATGAATAAAATGTCGATTTTTTTATTTATTATTGTTTAATGTGTTTTGTGCACAAAACAATATTTATTCAATATGTAAATCAATCCTATCTGGCTCTTGGAAGGATTTGACTTTAAAACACTGGTCTATTTTATTCAAGTACATTTGTATATAAGAACATGAGACTTTTGTCTGTTTTTAAGGGCTCAGGATGTTTATTGCATCTCATTCTCATAAATGGAAATATTGTTTCAAGCTTTGGAAAAAGTTATTAGTTTAATTTGTTAGATGCATTGCTTTTGTTTTCTTTATTCTTTGTTACTCTTGTGATTGATTTTCAGGACAGGATATGTAACGCTTGCGTTTTCATGCAATATTATAAATAAATAGCTTTAGCCCTTGAACTGGTTTGGTTTCTGCAGACGCCTCCTGAGCTTGTGTGTGTGTGTGTGTGTGTGTGTGTGTTGTTCTGCGTTATGGGTCAGACAGCAACAGGATACGCTTGCGTTCATGCCTCAGTTCTCTCAGACAGAGCTGCCTGCTTGTGTGTGTGTGTGTGTGTGTGTGTGTGTGTGTGTAAGTGTATATCTGTGTGTCTGTCCAAATGTCTCTCTTCTCTTCATTATTATACACTAATATGAAACTCAGCACAGTTTTACTGTAATCCTATTCAAATAATATTGTAGAATTCAAATGGTGTATCGTTCCTGATTAAGTTCAGATGAGAGCTAGATTAATCTCTGATCCATCTAAATCAGATTAATATTTCCTATTCACTCCATATGGAGCATTTCATTTTTTTAAAGCCAAATACAAATACATTTTATATTTTAAAACAATATTTGATGTTATATTTTTATCTAGTGTAAAAAGAATTAACACCACCCATGAATTTTACAAAATGTACAAAATTTGATCCTTTTTGCTACATTAAAAAAAAATGTAAGTAAATTATTTCCATCCATTTTCTGAATTTTTAACAAATGTTACCAAAGTTAACTTTTTTGCAGAAAATAGAAAAGTTAAGTTTATCATTAATAATTATATTTAGACTGAATTTGGAGCCATGTGTTAACTTATTCTAGTGTACGTATTTTAATTTTTTATTATTTTTAATGTATGTTTATTGCTAGGAAATAAAATCACACAAATAAACAGTTTTAAATGTATTTATGCAGCCCTTAATTTTGGTTGAAAAATTGCAAAACTCATTTAGTTTGACCTCTTTACTATTACTATTTATTACTGTATTATTGACCTCCTGAAGTAGATTATTATTTTTTAAGGGTTTGAGGATAATCTTAAATTACTTGAGTTTTAAGTATATTTTGTACCCTGAAAAGTACCTCTGATCCAACACAATTTTAACCCTAAACACAATATAGACTCTCTGTTTCCTGTTAAAAGCTCTTCTACAGAGTCACTGAGAGGCTAAAATTACTTTAGTGTTTCACTGGAACAAGACACAGCAGTCTATTGCATACTTTACTGTACCCACCCTGTTCACTCCTCCAATCTCAGTCTATCAGCAGGTGCCCTGAAAGATGAATCAACCAATCACATCTGTGCACTTATGAGATGTTTCAATGGTCAAGGTCTTTATTTCAACTCCTTATCCAAACACTGCTTCACAAGGTTTCATAATGTAGTGGTAACAGCCCTTTGGAGTGGAGTCCTTTGATTAAATATGTGTGAGTGCACAAACTCGAGTGCTCAGCAGATTTTAGGGTAATAGGAGTGTGTTGGTTCTGTGGTGGATGGTGAAAGTATTGTTCAAGGACCATTTCCCTTTGCTTCCCCCTGCTGGAGAAACACATTTATGTTCACTAAATAACATACCCTGCGTCCTAATCCACCCTATCTGCTCTTAATAGTGTTGAAAATGACTAATATCACATAGAATTTAGGAGGGATAACATGCACATTGGGACACAGACATAGTAAGAGTAGTATAATACCATGGAATTCCAAATGCTGACTATTTAGTAAGAGCAGTATGCTACGCTACAGTATATCAGACTAGACCTGTGAAAATTACATCAAGTGTATTTTGATAATTATTTCTACACATTACTGAGATCTAATTCTTGTTTAATATTGACCAAGCTCCATTTAATTCAAATGTCCACCTAATATTTAATATTTGGCTATTTATTTAGCAAATAAATGTTATAGCCGCTGTGATTAGATGAATATGTGGACATCAGAACGTGTAAATTCAGAGTGAATGTTTGAGCTTTTATTTTGAAATCGCGATGTATCCTGTGTTTGTGTAGGTTTATAAATGAATTACCTTACACATCTGATGAAATGGCGTTCCCAGATGAACGTTATAATAAACAAAAACTTACAACAACATGCAGAGATGGAGTTTGAGAAGCTCCACATGTAAATAATAAGAGTTTATGTGGAGCTACTGTGAACGGAGCTGCTGTGTGACGCATGTAACGTTACTTAACCTGTGCATGTGAATAATTAAAGCGCATATAATTATTTAATTAAATCATAGCGTTTGTGAATTCACAATTATGCTTAATTGAGTTACATTTTAAATGGGTTTAATATATCATGCAGCCTTGGAAAACAGTCTAATATGTTTTATGGATGCTCGTCCGTGAAATGCGCCACTTCCGGTATTTTGCCTGTTAAATGGACATGAGCTAAATTAAGTCGGCGATTTAAAAATCGACTAGTCGCGACGAATCGCGATAGCCCTATATTTGTTGCTCCTCCAGGAGTATTTGAAATACTAGTATACTGCTTCTGTTACATATAGCATGTATACTTTGAATAATATGTATATTTTCTTGCATGAACTGATATTCTACCTTTGCCTAAATGTGTGGTATACAACAGAGCACACTTCACCTGTATCCTACAATGCCATGCACTTTACTTGTCATGATCATTTTACTGAACTTATAAGTAAACTAATTTTTACACAAACATGGACTTAAATGCAAAATAACAGATTCGTTAATGAATTATTCACTCACTGTAATTAAAAACATGTAATGTGGTTAGGTCATGTGACCGCAGTCTAGCATTCAACAGTCTAGCTACTGTTTGAAACATTTAGCATATAGGCTACTGAATATCGTTTTAAAGCAGTATACAGTATATATGTATAATAGTATACTAATATACTATCTTGTGTTTGACAAATGTAACAGTCTGTCATCCCAAAATTTAGTTACGTCTTTGCACAAGATAAAAAAGACACGTTAATAAGTGTGTGTGTGTGTGTGTGTGTGTTGTGTGTATATAAACGGATCTAATTCCTCTTGGGAACCAGTCAGACCAGCTCTCCGCGGTGTATTCATTCTAATATCCTCAGGGCTGTTCATTTCTGAATGCTTAGGATCGAGAAGAAACATCTGATCTCTCTCTTTATCCTCATATTCCTCGGTCTTTCAACATACAGGAACACGAACAAACACTAAACCCACATAAGACCATCAACAGTATATTATGGCTACATTCCATCACAGTATCTCTCTAGAGGTATTTTGTGTGAATCATTGTGATTATGTTGAAGTCAGAAAAATGATGCGTGTAGAATAACGTTGTGAATGATAAGGAACAACTTCCCATGATATAGTACCTCAGTAATGGTGTATACAGTAGCACAGACATTTTAATTCCCTTTCTCACAGTATCGTCCTAAACAGACACGACGCGACTTCATCGCTAATCTGTCGGTTCTCAGTGGAAAGAAATGGAGATGCCACACCAATCAGGACATTTTGATTAATATTCAGCTATGTGCAGCAGGATTTTAGACCAATGAAATTTCAGAATGGGCGGAGCTATGGAAATCGGAATCACGCAATTGATAAACGTAAGTTTAGTTGTCACAGTCGCGACTGGTTTGGATAAAAACTCGGGAAAACAAAGAAGAATATTTTCTTTTGTCGTATTATCGTGTCGCATCTGATTATAACATGATGTGTTTTTGATTCATTCAAAAATACACCGTTCAAAAGTTTGAGGTCAGTAAGATTTCTAATGCTTGTGAAAGAAGTCTCTTATGTCCTCCACAGCTGCATTTATTTGTTATATTTTGAAGTATTATTACAATTTAAGATATGTTTTATATTTTTAAAGCCATGTTTCAATGTTGAAAACAGTGGTGTTTAAGTTTGGGAAACTGTGATACTTTTTTCAGCATCCTTTGATGAATAGAATAAGTACACAATTTATTGAAACAAATCTTTTGTAAAACTAAACATTTATTTACTGTTACCGACTCACTTTTGGTCAATTTAATGCATCCTTGATGAGTTAAAGTAGTAATTTCTTTCAAGGGGGCATAGTGACCCCAAACTTTTGAATGGCAGTTTATTTTTGAACCCCTCCCTCCCTCACAAACCTCACTGAATGTTTTTTCATTCAGTGTGGCAGACAAACACATCAAGATAGAATGCTGCCATAATTTGAAAAGTACGGTTGAAAGCTCTCAGATTCCTCAGAATTGCATCTTGTTGAAAGGCCGTGTGGCCACTGGCCAAAAGAAAATTGCCCACGTTCACAGTTGGCACTGAAAAACCGCGTATAGGCGGGGTCGTCTGCTCTGTCCAATCAGAGCTCAGTCTGGAGTTGATTGACGCATTCTAATTCTACAGGGATTCTTCATGTAACATCAAAAAAGGAACTGTCCTAAATAGTGCACTTGATGTGGATGCACAGTCTCGTGGTCTTCACTTGCACATGTCCATTAGGTGCCAAAGCTACAGAGTGTCCCATTTGTGAATTTTATGATTCACAGGCTCATGCTGTGCCTTTTTGTGAAGACCTCACGTGTATATTCCTTGTGTTTGTGAATCAGTGTGTGAGCACGGCGATGAGCTCGTCGATCTGCGCTGTCTCTGAGGGCTCCAGCAGTCTGAACATGTGGCTGAAGGTGATGAAATGTGTGAAGAGCGTGTTGAGGTGCGGGTGTATCTCCACAGCGATGGCGTCCTGGTAGTGATCGCTGAACAGGTGAGCCAGCGTGCGGAAGAGCATCATAAATATCTTCTGTATCAGGAACATGAATCCAGAAGGGAACGGAGAACCTAAACACACACACACACACACTGTGACTTCTGTGTGTTCAGATCATTTTCAGCTCATTAAAGCACATTCTGATTGTGAGAACTTCATACCGGCCTTGGTTGGAAACACACGCTCATCTGTGAGTATCTCTTGGATGTAGGACAAGGCGTAGTCGATGTAGAGGGGAGCTGAACACTTCAGTTTCTTCCCCTGATCGTCTGTCCATTCATACAAACTGAAAAGACAAACAAATTACAAAAAAATTGTAATTGTAACCATGTAATATTTTAGATAGGTTTTTACAGTAGTATTTCTGCAGCTGATTATTATTATATGACTGTTATCCATGAATGAATCAATGAATGATGCATTTATATAGCGCTTTATTGTATATTGCTGTACACCCAAAGCGCTTTACAATCATGTGGGGGGGTCTCTCCTCAACCACCACCAGTGTGCAGCATCCACTTGGATGATGAGACTCTAGCCAAAGGACAACGGCGCCAGTGCGCTCACCACACACCAGCTACAGGTGGAGAGGAGAGAGAGTCATAGAGACAATCAAGTGTATGCACTCACCACACACCAGATACAGGTGGAGAGGAGAGAGAGTCATAGAGACAATCAAGTGTATGCACTCACCACACACCAGATACAGGTGGAGAGAAGAGAGAGACATAGAGACAATCAAGTGTATGCTCTCACCACACACCAGATACAGGTGGAGAAGAGAGAGAGTCATAGAGACAATCAAGTGTATGCGCTCACCACACACCAGCTACAGGTGGAGAGGAGAGAGAGTCATAGAGACAATCAAGTGTATGCTCTGCCACACACCAGCTACAGGTGGAGAGGAGATTGAGTCATAGAGACAATCAAGTGTATGCGCTCACCACACACCAGCTACAGGTGGAGAGAGAGACATAGAGACAATCAAGTATATGCGCTCACCACACACCAGCTACAGGTGGAGAGGAGAGAGAGTCATAGAGACAATCAAGTGTATGCTCACCACACACCAGCTACAGGTGGAGAGGAGAGAGTCATAGAGACAATCAAGTGTATGCACTCACCACACACCAGCTACAGGTGGAGAGGAGAGAGAGTCATAGAGACAATCAAGTGTATGCTCTCACCACACACCAGCTACAGGTGGAGAGGAGATTGAGTCATAGAGACAATCAAGTGTATCGCCACACACCAGCTACAGGTGGAGAAGAGAGAGACATAGAGACAATCAAGTATATGCGCTCACCACACACCAGCTACAGGTGGAGAGGAGAGAGAGTCATAGAGACAATCAAGTGTATGCTCTCACCACACACCAGCTACAGGTGGAGAGGAGAGAGAGTCATAGAGACAATCAAGTGTATGCACTCACCACACACCAGCTACAGGTGGAGAGGAGAGAGAGTCATAGAGACAATCAAGTGTATGCTCTCACCACACACCAGATACAGATGGAGAGGAGAGAGAGAGAGTCATAGAGACAATCAAGTGTATGCTCTCACCACACACCAGCTACAGGTGGAGAGGAGAGAGAGTCATAGAGACAATCAAGTGTATGCACTCACCACACACCAGATACAGGTGGAGAGGAGAGAGAGTCATAGAGACAATCAAGTGTATGCGCTCACCACACACCAGCTACAGGTGGAGAGGAGAGAGAGTCATAGAGACAATCAAGTGTATGCTCTCGCCACACACCAGCTACAGGCGGAGAGGAGAGAGAGACATAGAGACAATCAAGAGGATGGGGATTATTAGGAGGCCATGATTCACAAGGGCCAGTGGTTACACCTCTAATTAACATGTAGAATCACTATGATGATCTGTGTTATCACAGTAATCTCTTGTATATTTACTGTAATAGTTATTACAGTTGCATTTTTGTACTATTCTTGGTGTTTTTGCTGTCACTGCTGTTGTTTATCAAAGCTACTTGTTATGTAATGATGGTTTAGAGATTTAAAATAAATAAGCTTTAATATCAGATGCTGATTGTCATCATTGGTAGTTGATATCTGCATTCATATCTGTATCGATGCTTGACAAATCATATTTACAAATAAATTAGCAATAACAACCACGACTATATTTTACATTTCACCTTCAGTGTTTCATACTTTTGTTTTTAAATATATCGTTTTTTAATCCGGTCTTTGTCTTAGTGTAGTTTCCATCAAAATAACATATTGACTATAGAGCTATTACTGTAAAAGTGTTGTGATATTGTATTGTTAGCTATAATAAACTGTTGCTTAGGCAGTATTTGTTAAGGTGTACATATGCCACATTTTCTGCCTGTTTTTAAGCTGTGCATTAAGTTATTAGTCTCTTATCTAGCTGTTATGAAGTGTTTGTTCTGCTCACATGTTTCCTGAGCTCTTGGCTGCCGGACACGTGGTCAATGAGCAACAGTCAGACAGAGTGCTGAAGAAGAGCGTTGTGTGCTGGAAAAATGACACCGCTGGAAGAGATGGTAAGATGAGTTAACACACACACAGAGCCTAACAAACCCACACTATCTGATGCATAGTGCAAACAAAAATTGCTTTTGTCTCAAACTGGGTTTTCTTTGCACAAACTACTTTTGTTGTGTATTTTTTATTATTATTATTGTAAGTGGGTGGTTCCAGGTCAGAATAAGTTAAGCTACAGACCAGCCTTTATTCAAATGTCTAGATATGTGAACCAAGCCCAACACATTCTCATCATTCCTTTACACGTTTCTGAACATTAAACATATGTTGAGAAATATTTGACATGTTTCTGTCTCTAGAGTATTGTCTCCGCTCTGAATTGCTCAATCGGATGACACTTGAGTGTGTCATCATATTTTAATCACTGCGTGTTTAACTGGCATTATGTGCACTCTGACTCGTGTGTGTGTGTGTATTTACACACCTACTTTGTTCAAAAATAATAGTTTCTGGCATTAATTTTGTATATTTTGTTTGTGTGTTTGAATACTCACTGTTTGTTGCAATCCACTCCTGCTGGCCGAGGCCGTGCGGCAGGGCAGAGAGGGTCAGAAGGTCGAGATCAGTGATGCGTTTGGACAGGAAGTGATCTTTCAGGTAAGGTTTGACCTCAGCAGATGGGACTATATGTACACTGTTATTCTTTCTGTCAACACACACAGTCAACCAGATACTCGATGAGTATCCACAGGAATATATTACATTTTGATAAAAGTTATTTTATATGCATACATTTACGCTAATCGCTAATCAATTATATATATCACAATCAGTGCAATATATCACCAGGAATGGAGGGTCAAATAGTCATTTTAAAAATGTATGCATTTAGTAGATGCTTTTATCCAAAGCGACTTACAAAAAAGGGAAAAAGCAATTCATTAAGGTGCATAAATATGCAATACCAGGTTTATTTGATAACTAGATTAAGGAGCAAGCTGGAGAAGAGGGGAAATGCATAACATAAATCTCATTTGAAATGTGCTGATATATAGCTGCAGTAATGAAGGCAGACTGGCTTTGCGATGGGAAATGGGAAATTCTTTTTCAGCGGGCTTGTCTGCTAGTTAATTTGTGTTCAAATAGTTATGCTGTTGAGCAAATAGCAAACAGTTTGCGAACACACACAGTGTGATGTTACTCAAGGACATACAGGGATTTAGTTTGGTTTAGTTTGTGTGTGCACATGGGGCTGGTCGATTAATGTATGTGCTGAAGGAAGTTGTGTTTTCCGACAGCATTAGTGAGTAATCAGCACATTCTTACTGGAAGGAGTGCTGCTTTCTACTATAGACAGCGCTTGTAATTTTCATTCATGCAAATAAGAAAAACTACACACACCCTGGCCTGACAGAGCGCGCGGAGTGTGTGAACGCAGAGAACACAGACCTCTGAATTCAGCCTTGAAATACCTGATAGTGTGTGTTTTTGTGTGGTGGGAGGTTTGAGATGGTGACCTTGACCTGACTGTTTAAAACAGGCCGTGAGGTGCAATATCTGCCATATGGTTGTCCAAAAACACCTGGATACTTATGCTACACTTATGCAATGTACAAATGTTGTTGCATTTTTGTTTATTGCACACATAGAGGTTCAGCTTTTTGCTCATTACCTACTGATTTTGTGGTTCAGATAACTGTTCAGTTATCAGTCGTGTCTGATAACTGAATATGCTGGAGTTTGCTTTTGGATGAGCTAGGATAATTTTTCTTGAAACCCTCCCAAACAACATGTGGTGATGTAGGTGAAGTTTGTCAATTTTAAAAAAAGGTTTTCTGACCCCGAGACTCAACTATTTTCTGCAATTCTCCAGCTGTGGTCCTTGGAGAGTCTTTAACCACTCAAACTCTCCTTCTCACCGTGCATTAGGACAATATAGACACACGTGCTCTTCCAGTCAGTTCTGTAACATTTTACATTGATTGGAAATTCTTAATTATTGCCCTGATGGATGAAATGGGAATTTTCTCAGCTCTAGCTCTTTTCTTAAAGCCACTTCACTAATTTGTGAAGCTCAATAATATTTTGCTGCACATCAGAAATATATTCTTTGGTTTTTCTCATTGTGATGATGATTAAGGGAATTTGGGCTTTGTTCTCCCTCCTATTTATATTTAAATATATATATTTAAATGCAGAGCCTGCGCCCCAAGGACAATTTGAAACAAGCCAATTAGAGCTTAGCCTCAAATCACATGCTTTTGAAAAGTTTGTGTACCTACAAAATACCCTCATTAGTCCGGTGCCCCGCACACAAATATGAAAGAAATATAGTTTAGATTTTTTTTTCAATAAATGATAATATAACTAACAGTAGAATACTATGACTAAATGATTTTATTTAGTTAATATTTGCGATATATTTTTAACTTATTGTTAACATGTTAAAGGCGGCTAACTTGAAGGGGGTGCCCCAGCGACCCCTATTGACCAGCCGCCACTGATCAAATGATCAAATGTACTCTACTTTAAAAGAGTAATCATTGCAGGTTTCATTCATTAGTCTGTCTGTTTAAACGTCTGCATTTAGCTTTAAATGATGTTTTTGACGACAGTATTCTATAAAAATTATTTGCATTCCGATTCTAACATCCAAAGGCACAACAGTACATTATATCTCTTATTCTGTGGATCTTTCCCGTTTCACTCCACTTGTTATCTTGTGTTTCTGCCACCACAAAGCTGCGCGTGATGCAACTGTGACGTCTACATGAAATTTGTCTATGTGTATGTGTATATATATATACACATTTTGTTTGTTGTTTTCCAATTTTTAATAAATAACTTGTGTAACTTCTTGTTTGTTTAGTGGGAAACTTTGAACAGTTATTTTTAGTATTTCCTTGATGTGAGGTTAGATTCTATTTTAGAAAGGTCACGTTAGATACAGCAGTTTAATATATTAACAGGTAAAACAGCCATGTATTTCTAATTTAGAAGTAACTGACCTACATAATGTACCAACAAATACAATGGTATTTATAATGTACATACCATGTTTTTGTGCATATAATATGTGAGTGCCATGTAACTGTACTATTACATATGAAAATAGATATGCCAATATCAGTATTACCAGCACGGTACTTGTTTTAAATGGCTATTTCATGTGTTTAATGCTTCTGTGAAAGAGAAAGTGTTGGTTTGCACTAATACACGTGTATGTGGTATGTAAATACACGGGCCACGCAGGTGTGCTTACCCATAAACTCTTGAGCAGCGGGTCCATGTTTTCACACACAAACACACATGGACTTGTGGAAGTTTCCTTTGACTTTCAGCCTTTTTCCAACACGAAGCCCAACTGAAACTACTGCCATGCTCACACACATTCTCTCTCTCTGAAGATAGGCTGGCAGACATTTGTCTGATGTGCGCATTCCTTATTTTACTGTCTATCTAGTGTGTTGGTGCAGTATATACTCACACTTTGAACAGGCTGACATTGGTGTAGTTTGCCTTCGGAGCGTTGACATCCTCTTCATCAGAACTACTGTAACTCTGACATCCCCCCATGTCCAGGATTCTTCTACCCATTAAAGGTCTTCAGAAACACACATTCAGACTAACACACCGATGCACCTGTCACGTAAACAAACACACCGCATGTCGTCTTCATTTAAATGATCTCCAATCCTGGTCTACGTCCAGACTGTTGCTCCGTCCAGCATTCTTGCTGGTAAATGTGTTCGTGTTCTCTCCGCTGTTCTTTGTGTGTTCTACACTTCAGGCGGAGTCTCTGTCTCCGGTGAAGCAGACGGACGGGTTCCACCAGTAGTGAAGTGTTTACTCTCTTACACACACTCAGCCACGCCCACTTCCCCAAGCTGCCACGCCTCTTTACACCTGAGGCACCGCCCTCTTGTGCCTCCAGGGGAACTTTCACTTTCAGTGCACTTCACACAGGATTGGTGTCATTCCCAGTCATGGAAGTTTTGTTTAGTTCCTTTGGTTTCATGTTCATGATGACAGAAGGCAAATCATCAGGTAAAGTGAACCCAAACTTGCATTTGGACATTTTAAAATACATTTAAAAATCCATGAATTGTGTTTTATATAGATATAAAAGTAACACTTCAACACTTCGTCACTTCTCATTTGATTTAAAATAAGTTAACATGCACTAACAATAAACAATACTTTCACATCATTTATTAATATAGGTTACATATTTTTTTGTAAACTAAGTGTCAGGTGTTTGTTTTACAAATTGGCTTTCTGGAAGAGCTTCTTGTCACTCTGTAAGGCTAATGATGCTAAAGCTACCATTGTCTCTGTTTTCACTGGTGCTGTCTTCATGAATGATCGTGAATAGGACTGTGGTGGTTAAAAGTTGCATATGAAAGCAATGTGAGTCGATCGCTTCAGTTTGTTTAGCTCATAATCACGAGTGGGACTTATAAAGTTTGTGATAGCATGCCATGCATCATGAGACCAGCTATGTTGTTATTTTTATCCTGTGCTCCTTGTCTGTGTAATTAATAAACACAAATGTATTATGCACAGTACAATCAGATGAATGACTTTGAAACAGAGTATGTTTTCTGTAAAGATCACTGGCTTGTACTAATCGTGCAATGTTTATTTGCAAAGGCTAGCACTGCCAGTGTTGCCAGATTGGATGGACGATTTCCAGCCCAAAAGCTCACAAAAACCTGCCCAAAAACCGTCCAAAATTTTTACTGTCAAAATAATGTGATATAATGTTGATAAGAGCCATTTTAACTCCTTATAACGAAATAATAATGACATAATATAAATATAATGCTAGATAAATTTCCCATGGATCAAATCGGGGCAAATACATTAAAGAGAACTACCAAATATGATTAAAATATGCAAGCACACACTGTCAAAACGTCAGTCAAGAGATTAACCGATACCCTCGAAAAACACAAGGATCATGTCAACAGTCAGAATTTAGATGCAAAAAAGTGATCAGAATAAGCATTTCACACTCCTTCGTGCACACCATGACAGTCAAAACTGTCATTCTGTATGATAATCCGACAATAAACATTTTTAACAACCATAATGGTTTTATTTTTTTGTGTCGCTCTATAATTTCACACAGAACTAAGTCTTTCATGAAGTTCATATTGAACATAATATAGAATTTCGCACAGTCAAAACTAACAAGTCCAGCAGCTTTAAAGGATACCAATCTGGACCGTTTAAAAGATGAGACACGATTGTATAGATCTAAATAGATTTTGATTCAATAATTTAACTGTGCTCTGATATAGCCTTCGTGTCATCTCCCTCAACAGGTGTTAAAACACTCCACTCTTTACCATCAAACTTATATTATGATCACTACAGTTATACATTCAAAATCAGATCGTTATCGCGCTAAAAACCCTTCGCTCATGAATCATCACGTCTGTCAGCTTGCTGCCGCGACGTCAACATCAGCACCAGTCGTCTTTGCAGTGTGTTTAGTAACATTGTGATGACTGATTGGATGCATGCAGTAGGCTGTATATTCATACTTGGGCTTGTTTGTTAACCAATTAGCCTATACAATTTATATGTTTTGAAAACCACCAAACTGACCAAAAACCAGCCCAAATTGTCCACCCACCCAAGCCAATATTTACCCGCACAATTAAATTCAAAACCGCCCATTTGGGTGGAAACCTGCCCAATCTGGCAACACTGAGCACTGCTATTAGCAGGAGCAACAGCTCATTTTCATTTAAAGCAACATACTCAAAATCAGAGCATTTGGGCTCATACCCTTAAAGTGGCAATTTTAACAAGAATTATCTGTATGATATTTTGAGCTAAAACTTAATATACACACTCTGTGGACATCAGAGACTTATTTTACATCTTACAACCTTTATTTTATTATTATCTTTAAATGATTTTAAAAAGTTTTTATATTTGAATACTAAATAAACTTGCCTTGATTTGCCAAAGTACTGAACAGTACATTACAATTAAATGTTTCACTATTGAACGCAAAGCACATTATTAATTGTTTCCCCCACAGTTTATACAGGCTGTATGTACCTTTTGGGTAACCATTTACAACAAGTTCACAACTTGATTAACTGCATCAGTTAATGAACTAGCAATGAAAAATACTTCTAACGCATTTATCAATCTTAGTTTAGTTTATCATTTACGAGTACATTAATCAAGTTGTACCTGCTAACATTATTTAATTTTAGTGTGTTAACATTAACTAACAGTTAACAGTTAACTAGCATTAACAGTTAATGGCCAATAACAAATGTTGAACATTGTAACAAAGGCATTTGAACTAGCTCATTGTTAGTTAATGTTAATGCAGTAACTAAAAATGTAATGTAACCTGTTACCTTGCCTTTGTTCAACCAAGTATATTTTAATTTTGACACTTAAAAAAAGTTACATTTTAATTACTTAAATTACTCCATTTGTGGAAAGTGCTTTCTAGATAAAATATACATTGTAAAATGACCTTGGACCAATGTTTAGTACTAACTAGTTCATTATTTTTCATATACAGAGCTTTAGTTAAAAAATAAAAATGTTTTGGCTTAACATATTTGACACACAAACCCATTTGAAATATTTATTTGTTTGATATCTGATTTTAAAGCCCAACTCTGACAACAGATAACAGGTACAGTATTGCATTTTACAAAAAAATGAAATAAGAAACCACCAGCATCAGTATACATTAACAAGGCGTTTGACTAAATGACAACAGACCTGTGCTCCAGTTTCTCTCCATGGACAGATGCTCAAGGCAGAACCTAAAGTATTGTACCAGTTCATAACATACAGTATGTGTTTTTGGGTATATGAATACACACAAAAGCTGAAAATAAAATACAAATGGATTTCACATTGCAAGTTGTGATGCATCTATATATTCAGCTATAAAATCTTTATGGTGGTGCGGTAGAAGAAGGGGATATTAAACTAACTGAAAGAATGTGAGAATTATCTTATCACAGTTTTGATAAAAACTCTGTTCCCTTCTCGCTCATGTTCCGCTAATGCATCGGAGTAAATGACAAATCATTAACAGCAGGAAACTAGTTAAACCCGTTTACGGTATCTGACAGGTCAACTAAACATCGGGGGGGAAATGCCTGGACTAGATTACACAGAAGAAGTGGTTAATACAGACCTGTATGTACACGGAAGACGAGATAAAGGGGGATTGGTGTCTTACCTTTTATTTCTAATAAAGACCTCACTGCTATTCCGCAACTAAGTGGCAGTATTGAAGTGCTGCATTAAATTAACCACAAATATGAATGAAAGAATTCAGTCTCAGTGAGGAGAGAATAAAACCCGGTTATCCTTAACAGGAGAAAGACGGAATATTAAAGATAATATTTGGCAAAAAAAAAAATATTAATAAGAAAATAAACAAATATGACTTACAATCAAGCACAGAGCCTTGTACCGATCGGTCAATTTCTTTCCGGTCTCATAATACAAACACTCAAACATCTGCATTATTAACCTACACAACAAACGACTTGTAAACTCAAAAATGCACCGACCGAGGGCTCTCGTTATCGTACCGCCACTAACATCCCATTACATTTGGTATCAAAATCAAGTTTTTAAAAGTGCAAAAACAAAGTGAAAACACTCCGAGCCTCTTCAACATTCTCTCACACACACACACACACACACTCACAAACAGTTTGTGTGCCTGTGTGCATTTCAAAGCTACATTACTAAGAGCAGAAAACAAAGCCAAGAAATACTATTATTGCTATCTCTAGATTCAAATGGACACTGCAGTGTTCTAGTGTTTTGCTAGTAATTAGTCATAAAAATATAATATTAAGTGTACATATCGTAAAGAATACACATTGACAATTCTTACTAAGACCTGACAGTGATATAGGAAGATGTACACGTGTTAAACACTGATGTGTCATTCTCTGATATTTCAAGGCACACGCGCGCCTTCGGTTCTTCTCTTGCACACAGACTCGCTCGGACACACGACGTTCACCTGAGTTCGTTCTGATATCAACCACAGACACAAGAAGAATCAAACGTGTTACAAGAGATAGTTCACTCCGATTCAAACACCGTCATCATTTACTCAACATGCCTGTTTCCTTCATGGAGCATGAAAGAGACGACTTGTGCACTAAATCACAAGTCTTCAAGGAAAACAACCAAATTGAAATCGTCATTTGCTGAAGATGAACAAAGCTAATATAAAACACAATGCAAAAGATTTTAGGCAGATTATGTATATTTTTTCTGGTGTTTTGGCCAATCAGGCTGCAGCAAGTCTAAATAAATGCAAATGAGATTTAAATTCTATGATGAAGGGAACTTTTTCACAATATTTCAGTCCATTTTTTTGTCATATGTTGAAACGTGACAGTAAAAATGACCATCCGAGTACATTCTGTGAAACAGAGCAGCATGATCATTCTATTAAATATCTTCTTTTGTGTTCTTTAGAAGAAAGACATGTTTGATGACAAAGACAACATGATGATGAGTAAATGTGTACTTTTAAGTGAACTATCCCTTTTACATAGAAGCTCGTTTCTTCCACAGAACTAAAAAAAATATATATAATTGTGACTTTTCCTCAATTCTGATTTTTTTTTTATCCCCCTTAGAACTGAGAATTTATATCTTGCAATTTTTCGTCCCAACATTTTTTTCCGTAAATATGAATTATGCAATTCCCTTTATTATATTTTTATTCTGTGGTGGAAACAAGCTTCCGTACTTTTATAACTACAACAAAACAGAAATATTGAGACCTGCTCCCAATTATTTTTGCTCATATATGTGTGTTTTGTGTGGATGACGGGCGAAGCTGGAAACATAAATGCAAACAAATCAGTACTGAAATCAAATCAGTACCGGGCCCAAGGGCTACAGCAAACAGATATCGATCAAGACAGAACACACACACACACACTCACACACACAGACTTGATCTCTTGCCTGTTCTAAGTGGAAAATACTGCTTCAGAAACATAAAAATCACACTTGTAGATGTACCAAGCATATTTACGCATACATGAGAATTCACCAGTGGATGTGCATTATTCTAGTTCCACTACACTCAACAAACACACACACAGATGGTAGTGGAGTCGCTCTCACAGGGTTCAAAGGTCAGCGTTCCCAACAGTAAAGATGTCTTCATAAGGGAAGATAGAGATCAACTGGAGTACCGCTTATGCTCAAACCAAAAAGACCCATGTAACTATACGGCAGACCAATGGAAACGGCAAATACCAGAGGGAGAGGAAAACCGTTTGAAAACAGGAAGCCACTGCCTTTAACATGTGATGGGTGGAGTAACCGCTGCCGTGGGGATGGAGGCGAGTGAAACGCTGTTACATCGGGCTGTTACTACTGGAATCACCCCTGCAGAACGAGACAGAGCTATAAATAGTCATTTTAACTACATGTCCAGTGTAATTTCCAGACACTCACTTCTGCTTCTTGGCCGACGGAGTACCAGTGATGCTTCCTGTTGCTATGACATCTGTTGCTCTGGCATTAGTGTCACTGAAAGACAGTGGAAGGAACATCGCTGTGTATATAAAGCTTTCTGAGACATCTTGAGTCAATATTAACAACAATTGAATAATGCTTAGATGTAATGCAATAATGTGTATTAGAAGTTTTACCTGATGAAGACTGCCTTCTCAATGTTTGCATCTACACTGCGTTTAACATTGTCCTTGGCATTGGCTGTGGCGACGCTCTCGGTGATGATGTTGCTTCGGTCCTCTTCTTCCTCACTGCCTGACCCACTGGAGCTGCTGTCAGACGCCACCAGCGGAGCCTTCCTCGTCCCACACACACTCCACACACACGCTGACGAGCCTTTAACTTACACAAGACACAAGAGCTGATGATAAGAGACCATTTCAAGAGCATTTAGAACACATAATCAAAAGTACCGCAAATATGAATATTACTACTATAATTCAATATATACAAGGTAAATACTAATAACTATTATTATTTATTATACTACTACTCATAATTAATAACACCAAACCTTTATAAGCATCTTGCATAGAAAATGTATATTATTATGGCTAATAGCATTTAGAGGAAGAAAATGTATTAATTTATTTCTTATTTATTAAATGTATTTATTTTGCATTTATTTTATAAATGTATTAAACTTAAACGTTACATATTTTATTATTAATAATAATAATTAGTATTATTATAAACATTATTATTACTTCTACTAAAATGTATATTAATAATAATAATAATGCAAAACATTTATAAGTATTTTGCGTTCTTGCAAAATAAACAGTTCTTAAGACTACAGGGAAATTAATCAAATTGAAATTACATAATTACATCAACTACATAAAATGAATTATTGTATTAATATTAGTAGCAGTATTAGTATTAATAATATTTAAATATGAATAATTATAATGATACAATTCAAATGAAATACGCATAATGAATTATTACATATAATAATGCATTACTACTAAAAACAAAAATATGTAATATTTAAATTTAATAAATTAATGTACAATTTCAAGTACATTTAGAACAAAAATCAAAAGTATCATAATTCCCCAGCAATAAAAATATGTATTATTATTAAATATTTCCAAGTTAATAATAATTCTAGCAATGATTAACAACACCAAACTTTTAAGAGCATCTTAATATTAATGAATTAATATTCATATGGCTAATAACATTTGGAAAGAAAAAAATATTTATTAAATAAAAATATTGCATAATTGTAGTATTGCATAAATGTAGTTGTATTTTTTTTTTTTTTTAAGTTTTGTAGCAAAAATGAAAGATGCTTACAAAGGTTTGGTCACACATGACATAGTTAAGCCAGGGTGTTTATTTGTTGTGCATTAGTATAAAGAGGAATGATGCAAAAACACACACACACACATATATATATATATGGTATAAGCCTGTAAGCGACTTACTTTCTTCATTTTGGCTCGGTTTATTTGGTTTGTCCGAGTCCGCAGGTGAACTGCATCTGGGTCCTGCATCTGAACTGCAGAACATGAGAGCGTTTAGCAGTGTCTGAATGACATGACAGTACACAATATCAAGTCAAACACAGTCCCTTCCTCACCAGCAGAAGGGCTGGAAGTCTGTGAAGGTCGCCCATCCCTTCTCCGTCTCACTGAGCTGGGCGGTAGAGCTCCCCCACATGCTGGAGCCCGTATCCACCGCGATACTGGCGAAATCCCGACAGCTGAAGTCGTCCTCAAAACTCGCTATCCATCCAGGACCTGATGAGTGATAATCATCTTTCCAGTCAGTTATTATATTAGATCAGCTGTCTGGATCTAGATTGTGTGAGCTGTGAACGTACTTTGCGGATCGCTGGACTGCTTGTCCATTTCCTGGTTCTTAGCATTTTCTTGAGTTTGTTTGGTCTCTGGAAACCACTCCATGTCAGGTGACCCCAGACGTCTGCGAGAGCCACCATCCGCCTCACTCTTCTGAGCGTTTGTCACCAGTCCGAACCTAACGAAGACGAACAGCAGTCAGAGCATTGGCTGATTTGTGTGTGTGTGTGTGTGTGTGTGTGTGCTTTATGAACCTGCTTCTGGCTTTCACTTGTGTTGCATAGTTGATTTCTTTATCCTCCCAAATATCTTCCTCCTCCTCAGCATCATCAAATGGCCGGATTCGCTCCTTCGTGCGAGTCTCAAAAATGGCAGAGCTCGTCTGAGAGATGAGAAAAAACATAACTTAATAAGAATACAGAACAAATAACAAAGGATTAACATCGAGTAATACTCACCCCCTCATCCACCAGGTTAAATTTGATCTCTGTGATTCGATCGAATGTGGCGCTGCACGAAAAACAGAAACTTACATTTAAACCTGTATCAATTAACATAATTATTACATTAAATCACTGGACATCATGTAACCATGTTCATATGAAGCACAACATTTAAACCTTTTTTTCTAATTATGGAAGATGTACTGTAGGTAAAAAATGTAAGACAATTTTTAATATACAATTATTTCGAACATCTACATGAATTTGATATTTTTACATATATTTTAATAATTAATATTTATTTATTTAACTACTAATGAATTGAATAATGAAATCTCTGAATCACCTGATGCTGCCGTCATGGTCTCCGAATTCATCGTCATTCAGTCCAAACTGATCGCCAAAGTTCGCCGTCATCTGCTGGATCTGATAATCTGAGAACACCTGTGTTAAGAGCAAGATGCTTATTAAAGGTGATTTGCAGTCATTTTGGAAGTAAAAATACTCCCTATGATTGTCTGAGTGAAATCTCACCAGGTCTGCGGTGTTCTTCTTGTTAGTTTCTGTTAGCGTTTCATTCACAAACTGCTCCCAGCGTGCTTTATAGTCCTCTGGTAGCTCTGTCATACACAAACATACCAAAATATTCAAACAAAGAATTGAATATGTAAATCACATACAAATCCTCCCAAAAACACTCCCAGTGTGCGAGTCAGCTACCTTTTATTAGCTGTGCGATTTGGGTCTGTTCCTGTTCTCTCTCTGCGTTCTGCACCACTGTGTTGGCAATCCTGGTCAGATGACCCATATAACCTTTTCTCATGCCTCCAGCTTCCTAATAACATACACACACGGACAGATGCTTTTATTACTATACATGTAATATAATATACAATCACTCAACCAGCATATAGACTCCTCAGCTCACGTATATTTCAATTTGTCCTTACTGTGTTTTATCATTTTCCTCCCAAGCATCCAAAACCCTCTGAACCAGCCTGCAGTCCTTCAGCAGCTGCACACACACAATCAAATCACAATGACGCACACATATTTCCCAAGATGCATTTTATTTTATGACAAATTAATGCCATAGGCAGAACAAATGGAATAACTTGTGTAGAAGTGAAACTCCAAGCAAAATATACTATTATCCAAGTAAATATAGCCTACTATCTATTTTATAACACACACAGTATATACTACTAATACTATATATGACTACATGTATGTGTGTGTATGTATATATATTCTATATGACACATTATGTATTACTATCTATGACTATACTCAAATAATAGAGAAAACACTATTAACAAGCGAGGGTCATACGTACATGCTCTATCAGGTCACAGCGTGTGAACACGTCAGATTTGTCAGATTTGTCTTGTGTTTCCAGCTGAATCTGATCTGGACTGTCGTTTGTTTTCTCGTTCGGTGTCTTCTGGTTAAGGATGGCAGAGACACAATGCTCTGCTTGGATGTGTAGGAAGTTATTCCAGGAGAATTTGAAAAACAAATCCTATAGAGAGAAAGAAAGAGCATTTAAGAAAAATTCTAGTCAAGGCTGTTTATTTGATCAAAAATACAGTATTTTTTAAATAACATTTCTGTCAACATTCTAAATGTAAAATTCTAAATGTAATGTATTCCTGTGATGCAAAAGCTGAATTTTCATCATTATTCCAGTCTTCAGTGTCATGATCCTTCAGAAATCATCTAATATGCTGATTTACTGCTCGAGAAACATTTATTATTATCAATGTTGAAAACAGTTGTGCTGCTTAATTTTTGAGAAAAACATGATACTTTGTTTGTCTCGTCTTATAAATAGAAAGTTCAAAAGAACAACATTTATTTGAAATATAAATCATTTTGTAACTTTTGTAACAAATATCTTTACTGTCGCTTTTGATTAATTTAAAGCATCCATGCTGAATAAAAGTATTACTGCTTTAAAAATAAAAAAATCCAACTTTTGAACAGCGGTGTAATTTTTTAAATATTAATAAACAAAATAATTTCTTACAAAACTAAAATGAAACTAATCACATTATTGTGAAAATACTCTCTGAAGAGTCTTAGTATCCAGAAAGATTCAAATGTAACATTTTAAATAAAAGAAATGATAGGACCTTAGAAAGAAAACATTTCATTTATCTGTTGACTAGACGAAGAATGACTAATACCAGCAGCAGGTTGATCATGTTCAGTTGGCAGAGCTCGAGGTGGATTCTGGGAGCTCTGGTGTACAGAAGAGCAGCCATCAGTTTGGATGCATGCAGCCGCGCGTTGCCAAACGGCTCCTCCAGAACGCCCATCGAGGTCAACATCACACATTTCTGAGCACAGAGAGTCGAAACATGCTCAATGTGACATCCTTCAGTGATTTCATTTCCTTTTTAAACCTTGTGATAAAACTGCAGGAACAGACCAACCTTGGGTGGGTTTAACAGAAGGTGCTGGAAGTGCTTTAGATGTGGTTGGATGCCCATTAAAATGCTGTTGTTTACAGTATAAGACTTTTCCAATCCCTGAGAGCATGGGTCAATCACCTGCTCAACACTGTTATACACAAACACACACGCTTTAGTAACAGTAAATGTGAGAGGACATATGTCTGTGTTTGTGTTACTCACCCTGGTCTACGAGTTTCCAACAGTGTGAGTAAAACTTGAGTTCCATTGACAATGCACACTTCACTCTTTTCCCCTTCAAACATGTTTTTCAATAGTGCCTCAACATTCTGCTGTCTGAAACACACACAGCGCAGCTCGATTTAGCATTGCATCATTTGCTCACCAGCGGAACCTCTGCAGTGAATGGGTGCCGTCAGAATGAGAGTCCAAACAACTGATAAAAACATCACAATAATCCACACCACTATCAATTAAAGTGCCACTATAATGGGTTATAAAAGGTTCATATTTTGGAACCCTAGCGAAGGTGAACATGCAGTCAGACATTCTGATTTGTTTGTGTGTGTGTGTGTTTTATGAACCTGCTTCTGGCTTTCACTTGTGTTGCATAGTTGATTTCTTTTCCTCCCAAATATTTTCTCCTCCAAAGAGCATCATCAAATGGCGGATTCGCTCACATTACGAATGCGAGTCTCAAAAAATGTCAGCAGAGGCGGGACCTGGAATAGTAATGATATCCAACTTTATACACAAATATACCTTTTATATAAATAAACTATAAACTGTATATTTTAATTCTGAACTCAACTGTCTCTTTATGCTCTCCTCCTGTTTTCTTTGGTGTGGCTGGTTAAGTGAATGACGCAGTCCGTGATGGACAGATTGTTAACGGCTGGTCTGTGTGGTAATACAATCGGGCAGGACATCCAAACGCTCACCTATCATTCATCAACCTCAAATATGGCTTTTCATCTGAAAGATATATATAGTAGCTTACCAAGTTTAAATGGCTGTTCAATGTGATGTTAACCGAGAGAAATGTCTGTTATTGAAGTGTTTGTGTGGAGTTGAACAGTAGCGCTCGCTGCAGGACAGGCTTGCTCTTAAAATCTCCGTAAAATTTGGTCAAACAGATAATAGTAGCCTAAAACATATTTTCGTATCTGTAAAGACTATGTTTATTTGTGTGCACTCAGAATAACAACAAAACGTTGCACTTCAGTAATTAAAGCAAACCGGATGAACTTCTGCCGTCTAGGTCTCTGTGAACTTCAGAGAGAAAATGTAAACATATTTAGCCATGTTTAGCCAAAACATGGCTAAAGAAATATGTTGGTGATTTTTGATGTTTCACAAGACTACATGTGCAGATTACTTGTGGATGTTTGTAATGTTTTCATCAGCTGTTTGAACTCTCATTCTGACGGCACCCATTCACTACAGAGGATCCAGTGGTGAGCAAGTGATGTAAAGCTACATTTCTCCAAATCTGTTCTGATGAAGAAACAAACTCATCTACATTTTGTAAGACCTGAGGACGAGCACAGTTTCAGATTATTTTCATTTTTGATTGAACGGTTTCTGAACTAATCCTAGACAAAATCTGGTCCCCTTTGCTGCTGATTCCAACAGACAACCGCCCACTTAGACAGCAAGACACCGTCTAGATGACATAAAAGTGACCAAGCACAGTTTGCAGTGAAAGAAATGACACACACACACACACACACACACTCACAGCTCTAGTGTTGTGAGCAGAGGGTCGGTCTCTGACGTCTCCTGCAGCACACTGGCCTGATCTCTGCTCAGACGGATGATGTCACACAGCGTCTGAGATGCATTTGACTGCGTCTGTGAACACATTTATGAATATATGCCTTCACTCATGTTTATTTATATATATTTACAAGATAGATTTAAATATTTTTGTTGCATGAGGGCCTTTTCGGTACCAAGATCAAAAACCTAGCATCACTATTATTCATCGATGCTTCACTCTAGGTATTAAACTTTGTTGTGCAGATGTAAAGCTGCAGTGACTGACCTCACTGTCGATGTGAGGATGTATCAGCTCAATGAGTCTCTGGATCAGCCTCTCTTCATTCAGCCACTGAAAACAGAGGACAGGAAACATCAAAACAAATACACAGACACACAGGCGTGTCTTTAGTTTTGAGCACTTTTACATCCCAGGGGTTGATTTATACTCAATATAAAAATGTCAAATCTCTCTTTTTTTCATTAAGGTTACATTAAAATTGTCTTGGAAACTTTTCACCATGCATTCATCTAATGACTTCTGTGTACAGATTTGATTGTTTTCCCCCATCCCACACTTTAAATATAAATTCAGCATAAAAATATTTAAAATATAAATTATTCGAATTAGCGAACTAATTAACGAATTAACTAATTAGTTAAACATGTCTTTAAATATTATGTACACTACCATTAAAAGTATATTTTTTAAATAAATGCTGTTCTTTTGAACTTTGTATTCATGAAGGAATCCTGAAAAAAAAATCTAATGTTTCGTGGTTTCCACAAAAATGTTAAGCAGCACAACTGTTTTCTACATTGATGATGAGAAATGTTTCTTGCGGATCAGTAAATCATCATATCAGAATGATTTCTGAAGGATCATGTGACACCTGAAGACTGGTGTAATGATGCTGAAAACTCAGCTTTACAACAGAAATAAATTACATTATAATAGAAAACAGTTATTTTACATTGTAATAATATTTCACAGTATTACAGATTTGACTGTATTTTCTGATCAAATAAATGCAGCCTTGATAGGCGTAAAAGGCTTCTTTCAAAAGCATTAAAAATCTTACAGAATTCACAAATTTTAAACGGTATATAATAAAGTGTATTATAAATAATTATTTTATAGTGTCTATTTAGGATGTATAAAACGCTATTAAATTAGCCTAAAATCAATGACTAAAATTGCATTTCCAAGACTGATTTTGACCACAGTATGCTGTTAAACACATTATATCTTCTGAGATGTGCTGAAAAACGTTAATGTCAAGAGTTTTTCTGTGATGGATATTGGACATTGTTAGTAGACAAATTAAATAAATGGTGAGAGTATAAGATTGTATTTTTAACAGAGCCAGTGTTCACTATAGAAACAGCTATAAATGAATCAGCAGGTCGTGTGCACTCACAGTAAGCACTTCCTGTCGGAGACAGACAGGCTCCATGCTGCTAATGAGACGCAGCACCAGATCCATCATGGCCGACGTGTCCAAGTGTTTCAACACCTGCCCTATGAAATCCTTCTTGTTCTTTAGGAAACCAATCACCTGAAAAATAATGTAAACGAGCAAAAAGCTGAATGAAAACTTGCAGAAAAACTGATATTCACATGATAAAAAGAGACCCGTTTGTGCACCTGCTCGGTCTTGCGGGTGATGAGGCTGCCGAAGGCCTTACTGAAGAAGGAAGCCAGTAGAGGATTCAGCGCTGACTTCTGCTCGAGGAAACTATAGAGCGCGTTCATCAGAGACTCGTCTCCACCAACTTTATCGTTGATGAGGGACACATCGCATGTCAACAACTCACATGCTGCATTAGCATACCTGCACGAGAGACAGAGAGAAAGAACGATATATGTATGACAAGTGGATGATTGATATATATCGCAAATAAATTCAGTATACAATGCAAATTGAATGGCAGCACATGAAAGAATGCATCTACATTTATCTTACAGTGCCCTCCACTGATATTGGCACCCTTGGTAGATATGAGTAAAGGCGGCTGTGAAAATAAATCTGCATTGTTTAACCTTTCTATCTTTCCTTAAAAAAAACAGCCTATTATTGAAGTCAAACAATTGAAAGTGGAGGAGGGGTCTCATTGTGAAATAAATGCTTTCTCTAGTTCATGTTGGCCACAATTATTGCAATGTCCTTTTCCCAAGATAACAGCTCCGAGTTTTCTCCTATAATGCCTGAATAGTTTGGAGAACACCTGATAAGAGATCAGAGACCATTTTCTTCATACAGAATCACTCCAGACCCTTCAGATTCACAGCTTCATGTTAGTTCTTCTCTTCAGTTCACTCACTCATCTTCTACAGGGTTCAGGTCAGAGGACTGGGACGGACATGGCAAAAGATTCATTTTGTGCTCAGTGACTCAGTTTTGTGTTTATTTTGATGTTTGTTGTCTTGGTGGAAGATCCAAACACGACCCATTATAAGATGCATCTAAGAGTCAGTCAGGTTTCGTTTTTTTTATCTGTTGGTATTTGATAGAATCCATGATGCCATGTATCTAAACAAGATGTTAATGTCTTCTGCTCTGGCAGAAAAACAGGCCCACAACATTAAAGATCCAGCAGTATATTTAACCATGGACAAGGAGTACTTTTTTATCACTGTTTGTACTAAACTTATCTGGTGGAGTCTGCTGCCAGAAAGCTCTTTTTCAGTTTGATCTGACGATAGAAGCCAGTCCGGTTTGAAGTTCCAGTCGTGTCTGATAACTGAATATGCTGGAGTTTGTTTTTGGATGAGTGAGGAGAATTTTTCTTGAAACCTCCCAGACAACATGTGGTGATGTAGGGGATGTTTGATATATATGTTTTTAGGTTTCTGACCCCAAGAGTCAACTAATCTCTACAATTCTCCAGCTGTGATCCTTGGAGAGTCTTTGGCTACTCAAACTCTCCTTCTCACCGTGCATTAGGACAATATAGACACACGCCCTCTTCAAGGCAGATTTGTAGCATCTTTAGTTGATAGGAACCTCTTAATTATTATCCTGATGGTGGAAATGGGGATTTTCAATGCTTTAACTATATTCTTAGGTTTTATTCCTTGATGGATGATTATGGGAATTTGGCATTTGTGTTCCTCATATTTATAATCCTGTGGAACAGAAAGTCATGGCTGGATAATTTCATACTCCTAGTCACCCTGGTGTGCTAAGAAATGTGAAATATTAATGGAAATATACTTTAGAGATATTTTACTCTTAGGAATTTCTAGGGGTGCCAATAATTGTGGCCAACATTCATTGGAGAAAAATATTTTTCTCATCATGAGATTTTCTCCCCACTTTCAATTGTTTTACTTCAATGATAGGTTAGAATTTTAATATGTAATAGAATGTAATGTAATATGGTGCTAAGAATATTGTGAGAAGAAACCCAAAATGCTTATAACCTGCATTTTGCATAATGAAAAATTGCACCTTGAATTAATCAAGAATTGCACCTTGAATTAAATAAATATAATCAGTCATATTTTGACTTTGACATCTTAATTTTAAGAAATTGTAACAATTCTTAATTTTCTATTACAAAAAAAAAATCCCGGTAAATATATTCTGCCAATCATATCGTTCTTATGGAGATGACATGATTACTCTGAGCTGTTTACAAGGCTCCGCTGCTTTCTAGTTTTACCATGTTTATTACAGTCTATGGTAAATATGCGCTAGATGAACATCTTTGATCATAGCACTCGCAGCTTTTTTAACATGTCATGCTTCTCTATTCATCAGGGCTATAGTATGCTACTGGATACTATTATGTGCGTCTCGTGTTTATCTCGTTAAGAGCAATAAAATCTGATTGGCTAGTAATGTTAGTTTGGTTGAGAGTGAAAGCTGTGCTCCTCTCGTACCATTGGTAGGCGAACTCATGGACTCGAAAGTGATATCAACAAGTTTTTTAAAATACAGGATTTTTTTTTCTGCTGCACGCTGGAGATCCGACACGGTGCCTGGAGAGCTTTAAGCCCTGCTTTTTAATCTATTGTGAGATAAAAACCCGCAATTTTGACTTTTCTCCACGCAATTGCAAGTTTACATCTCTCAATTCTGACTTTATTTCCTCGCAATTCTGAATAAAATACCCTGATAAAAAATGTAAAAGGTAATTGCGACTTTTTATCATTTTTATAGCATGATATAAACTTGCAATTGTGAGTTAAAATCCAAATTAAGTTTAGATCTCGATGTTCTGAATTTTTAATTCGCAATTGCGAGTTTATATCATGCTATAAAAAATCCAGATAAAAAGTCGCAATTAGCTTTTTTATTTTGTATTCAGTGGCGGAAACGGGCTTTCATAAAAATAAGACTGGACCAAATATTATTTAAATATTCAGACTAGCTAATAAGTTTAAAATGAACAAATCAAATCAATAAATATTTAAACATTTATTATATTAAAATGGCTAAACATCAGCTGATTAGACTAGATCATTTAAGATATCTGTTCAAGTAATCAGCCAGCTACACAATCTATAATTGGCCAAATATCCGCTATTTAATCGGCCTGTCCAATAACCTCGAACATTGGACTGAACAATACCTTTTCTCCATCGCAGGCAAAGCTTCAAATCGTTTTATTTTAGAGCTGCTCAGAAAGCGTTGTTGGTCACTCACTTGTAACGCAGTTTCTCCTCCCGGTCAGCAGGGGGCTCGTGTGTGATGAGGTTGAGGAGCTCCAGCATGCTGCTGTCCCGGGTGAGGAAGAGGAGGAGGCGCTGATTCTGGGCCTTGCACTCCTGCAGCACATCTTCTTCATCCAGCAGCTCCTGTAGGGTCACGTCCTCCTTCTCCAAGAGCTTCTCAATCTGAGAGGAGTTGTGCAGGTCGAACTTCCAGAACATGACTGCAGCTTACAGACGAAAGAGAGAGAGAGAGAGAGCCTGAGACAGAAAGAGAGAGAGAGTTACTCAAGCATATGAGGAAAAGCAAAGCAAGCTGATGTTTCACAGGGTTTGCCGGTCACCAACTTATTCCCTACAGTCTTGGTTAGTCAAAAACGTCGATATAGAAAATGCATAATGCACCAGAAGAGATCAATGCACAAATAATGCAAAGTAAAATGAACACCTACAGTAAAATAAAACCTATTCAGAGCAGCGCATACAGCAACTATTAAACATTAGCGAGTCAGCTGTAATTAAACTCGATGAGCAGCTTGAGAATCAATTGCATCAGTCAATTAAAGACTATTATCTGATCGGATTGCATTTGCCTTCAGGTTTGACTGTCCCTGGACTTGTATACCACACCAAATATTACATGGCATAGGATTATACCTTTACATAAAAGTTTATAAATAAATGAGGGTTTGTTTTCACTAAATCAGTCATTTTCAGTTGCTGTTTGATGTAGTAAAACATCCACTGATGTAGCAGAAAACATCTGGGTCCTGTTTGCATTTTCTTGTCACTGGCCATAATTCTATCCTTGAAATTAGGCTTAAAAATAATGTTTTCAGAATCATTCATAAATGTGAAAATAGGCTGAGAATTGAACAAATACATCTAACTTGGCTCAGAGTAAGACAGAAATCATGTCTTTGTGGCAATGTTTCTGCTAGTTAAAGGATAATACAACACTTCTTCACCTCACGAATGGTTGTTGATAACAAAAATGCCACAAATTGCATCATATTTTATGAGAAAGCATGACATGCTAGAGCAAAACAGCCACTAGTTTCTGAAATCAGCAGAAACTAGGAGAACGTGTTGATTTCATTCAGCAAATATGATGCAGGGCAGTGTTGTGTGTAAAATACTTCAGTCATGATAATAATGCTAGTGTTGTTTCTAATTCACCCATAGAAGTATATTACCTTCAGTCAGATGGTGTGTGTCCTTAGTTGGGATGCAGAGACCAGTTTACACACATTGGTTTACTAGACTGAGTGGTCAGTGGTCATACAACCCATCCATCCACAAGACTGCCTCACATTACAACACAGGCACCTGTAGGGACAAACACAGTCATCAAGACATGACTGAGACCAGCGAGACGAACAGTCCATCAGATGAGAGCATGCCATGCACACTTCAATCAAGCCACATCACGGTTTTGTAATACGACTAAACAAGTCAGGCTGAATAAGCTCGTGTTCAAACACACATGAAGGTGTTCACACACACACACACACACACACACACACACACAACATGTTCCTTTTTAGTCTTTTAATGGGATTAAGCAGCGGATATGAGGTCAGCTGCCAGACTAAACTACATCTAACAGTGTCACAGACCATTACTGCACCAATTCTATTACAACACACACACACGTATAGAAAATACTCACAAAGACTGAGCACACACTCAGAGCATAACTATAAACAAGTATATGTTATTAATATATATATATGGTTGTATATTTATGTATTATTAATTTATATATTTATCTAATGTGTGGAACTGGTAAAGTGAGGTCTTTAACATTATGAACATCAGTGAGCAAAAACTAAAGAACTGAAATCACGTGTGTTTGGTGAAATCGGGAATGCTGCAGAGATCAACATGTGTGTGATCAAATCATATAGTCCACGCCTCACACACACACACACACACACGCAGACACACTTTACGCCCACACTGATGTGTGTGACAGGTCTACATGCATTCGATAACAATCTGAAGAAGACTGTAAAATTCTTCTCATTCCCATGTTATATTGCACTAAATTACACACGAAACGTGTTGTAAACGTGTTGTAAAAATGATAACCAGACGATATCAACCCCCTCATTGAAAATCAATGTCAGACATACAAACAGCGGCCTCGCTCAATGTCACTGTCCGTGATCCACCAATCAGAACGCAGAGGCGAGACTCGACACACCAATCAGAGCGCTGGAAACGTGCATGCCAGATTACTGGATGTGGCACAGCATTATAAACGCCTCCACTGCCAAAAGCCTTCAAATCGTATCAAGCTTGTTAACATAAACAAAAGTAAACATACTCCGGAGCCCAAATAGCACGCCAAGGCAATATTACGACGTACAACCATATTATCCCATCTCAGAATAAATGAAGACTGTATATTGCATGAACATGCACTTCAAGGTGAAAGGCACTTGTGTTTAATATAATCATGGAATATTTAACCGCTGCTCATGTGTCACGTGAGTCCATAAGCAGGTCATAAACGCTGTTCTGCTGTGTTCACCAGAGACGATCGACCAGAATATACACGCGCTGAAACAGCGATAAATAGCACTACTATGAATAAATAAACTGCTGAACTTACCAGCAGCACTTGGAGATGTCAGACAAACAGCAGTCTGTGATCAGAGCCGTTCTGTAGGCTGTCAGCGGAGAAATGTGATGTTTGATTGGTGATACATCGTCCTGCATACATAGATCCCTGATATCCTCCCTCCTTCGGCAGCCCTGCTTCAGCACTGGCCCTTTCAGAGCTTTAAACGGAGAGCAGAGAAAGGTTTTGACATTATTTCTCCAGTCAAAATGGCCGACCAGGAGACGCGGACGCGCATTCTGTGTGTGAACGCGCCTGGCCTAACGGTTCGATTTTTTGTTTTATGGAAAACGGAAGCTCTGCATAATCATTCCTTACATACAGTATAAAATTAATATATCCTCCACTATATTTATTAACATTATAATATTGTATTAACATTATATATGTTAAATATTTTTTATAAAAATAAGTATATTATAAGTGAACATATTTTAAGGAAACTATACAAACAAAAACATCAAATATAAAATTACATTTTCCCAGGTTTTGTAAGAATATAGTCACAACTGTTATGAATATCAATATATTACTATTAACGTTACATTAGCCTATATATTTGTGGGCCAGTAATGTGTGATGCAGTTACTGTAAATTGTTTTTGAAAGTTTAACCTTTATTCATTTTACTCGTCATTATTTTTACATGGATGCCAATAAATGCATATAAACACAAAAATAAACATTTAATTAAAAAACTTTTTTTTTTAAATATATATACATAAAATAACCGATATATTATTTTCTTTTAATGATTTTTATAGTGAAAAATAGACATTTAAACATAACAACAGTTATCGGAACTTATTATGTTTAAGGTGATTGTTATGTGCAATCATGTATTTGTATATATATATATATATATATTATTATTTTCTTGTTATATCTCTTCTAATTTTTTTATCTCTTCTTTGTTGGTTGTAATAGAGTGGTGGAACTATGGTGTCACTTTGTAGGCGAAACCCCAGAAGCGAGTTAGCATTTTAACACTTCCAGCCTTTCTGTTATTGTTCAAAGCAATAATAAAAAAACTAAATTACACAAAAAATGTAACACTTCCGGTTCCATCGTCCCAGACAAAATGAGTCCCAGACACCCTAACACAATGAGCTGAAATGTGGTGCTTAGTTCACTAAAATAAGTTTAATCTTACCATATCCAAAAACTTTAAAAGATTAAATATGTGATGATACGTTTTTAATTCATATTAATCAAGGAACTATTTACTTTTAATGCACCTTATTTCAAAATGCTTTCATATGTCCTTCTGATATGATTATTTTATTTATTCACTATACTATTTATAACTAATGTCTCATTTCTGTTTTAGTTTGGCTCTAGTTTTGTATTTATTCCAGTTTTTATGAAACAGTTCACGTAGCGTGGATTAATATTCATATACAGTGTAAATCCTTTTCACTGAACGTTAAAAACAAGTTTGAGAAAGTTGTCGCGAGCGCGGTGCTGGTGACGTCGAAGGCGAGCGACCGTGCAGTAGTTCGTTTATAGCCTAAGTTTAGCTTTTCAGTTCTGACGCTTTTATTTGGGCTTCAAAATTCGTCAGAGTTAAATCATTTTGTGAAAATTATATTGATGGACAAAACGTGTAATTTTCATGAACCATGATTGAACACAGAGCTCATATTTTGCGATAATCCAAAAGCCTATGGGAAAATCCTATTGGCTTTTTGTCGAGGGAACCTGTTTCATGCTAACAGCCGCTACGCACACAGAGTGACGTCATAGTTCCCCACTCTATATGTGTCTAAGATGCTCTGTCTTGTTTTTAGAGTTACTTTTTAACATTCTGTCAAGGGTCTACAGATGAAAAATAGCCTCTTTGGCTAATTCTGGCACATTTACAACCATGATTGTTAATGTGCGTTGCCCCTGTAAACAAATAAACTACACTGGAAAAAAAATGTACTTAATTTTTCTTTTGAAAGTTTTTGCACGCATATTTTCTAAGTAAAATGTAATTATGGAATTATGTAAAATCTACTTAACTAAGTTATATAAAATTAGCAAAGCAAATAAGTACATTTAGTTTACCCTACTCAATAGCCTACATTTCACTCAGTCACGGTTTGAAAACTTTACTAAAACAACATAGCACTGAAAAAAATATATGTAATAATGTATAAGTATACAGTATTATTCTTTTTAAGGTAATATGTTTACTCAATACAGTTATTCATTATTAGTTATTATTAACTGAATGAACACATAGACCGGAGTACTTGCGCATCATACACACTGTAACAATCCGTGAATAGTTAAGTATTAATGTGTCATTTTGAGTAGAAAATGAACTCCAGATGTCACAAAACAGCAAATTACTTAACCCAATAGCAAGTGTTAAAACATCTCGAAAACAGCAAAAAAAAATAACCTTATTAATTATTCGTGCCCAAGTGCATGAAGGGAACACTGGGATCAGGACTTTGATATTTACTCAAACAATATTTGTAAAAACAACAAACAAGTACAAGTAAAATATACTTATAAATGCAAACTTTATATCCTACACGCTTAAATTTAGTAATTTTCTCTTTCTTTAATTCTTGCCTGAGCTAAATTATTTAATGTAGAAATTACATTGGTTTTTCTGTAGTATTTACATCACCACACAATATTATTATCAGTGTAAACAAAAATTAATTAAAATCCAGTCAAGTCCAGTGAGTACAGATCATGTAATCAAAATTATATTTGAGGTTTTAGGCCGAGGCATCATATGACACAAAAAAAGCAAATAACACAAATAAATAAAATAAAGATATGACTATACACTATTTAGTATCCAAAAAGACTTGCTTGTTTAAAAATGCTTGTTTATCAGTCGCACTGTGGCGCAGGAGAGCAAGCGAGCGCGCGCGCGCAAGAGCCACCGACTCGGCGGCGCGCACGTCACGCAGCCGGCTTTCCTCCCTCTCTCTATCTCTCTCCGCTCCTCTGGTCTGCAGACATGGCGAACGTCGCAGACACTAAACTCTACGACATCCTCGGAGTATCTCCGTCAGCCACCGAAAACGAGCTCAAAAAGGTAGAGACGGTCTTTTCCGCCTCGCGCTTCGTAGAGTAACGAAACCAAGAGACGCGCGTGACGTGGGATGCTGTATATTGGGGGAGAAACTGCTGTGTTTTTCAGGTTGCATGTTGCTAGGATCCTCCAGTGTGGCCTTTCTTCGGCTCTGGAAATGATTTGGGGAAGGATTTGAAAGATACATTGTCAAATGCGTGGTTTGTTTACTATTTGTGTCGCTGTATTGTCGTTAGGCTGAGAGCATCAGCCAGGTGCTTCTTGCTGGACAAGAGCATTACAGCGGACGGAGATGCTTAGCTTACCAGCTGCTGTGCTAAACCTGAGCTTGTATCTGTTGTGCAATGAGTCAGAGATGGTTACTGCAATGCCAGTGTCTTGTTTTAGGTATTTCCTCGATGTGAAACCTCATATTTGTCTTCAGGCCTTTGTTAGAAGGTGATCAGGCTCTGGCCTCGATGCTCAAGTTGTGTAACGTTAGGTGTTATGATGGCTTTTTGTTGTTGTTGTTGTTTGATTGTGTGCACACAAAGGATTTCAGAAAGCACAGGCAGGCCCAAAATAATGTGTTACATATACATGAACGAATTGGCAATGTGAATTCAAAGCCACTAGGTCAGAGAAAAGGCACAATGTAATGTCAATCCATGTAATGTGCTTAGTGAAAAATATCCTGCTAGGGTTTGGTTCAAGCATAGCTCTGAAGTCAGTCAGATGTTGGGGAAACTGGGGTCTTCGCCTCAGTACTCACAGTTGGGCTTTTCAATACGCCACATTTGTTTAATATGTAGTCACAGATTAGGAACTGTTAAAATTGTAAAGGTTGTTGAAAATACATTTTAAGCATTATGTCATGTTATGCTAATATACTTACATTTCATGTTATACTAATATACAACTAATACATTCAATCATTTTGAATAAATTAATTTGCCAAAATGCAAGACTATTTTTAATTCAATATTATTTGTTTGTATAGCGCTTTTTACAATACAATCGCTGCAAAGCAGCTTTACAGGAAATTAAACTTCTACAATAGATTTATATATTTAACTTATGGCAAAATGTGGTTAATTTTGTATACTGTCCGAGGGTTGGCTTCCTCTGAGGGGGTTGACATCATCTCTTCTCAGGTGTGAGTAAATACTCAAATTATTTCATAATTTAAAAAATACACGCATTTATAGAAAAATAATTATTCACTCTCGAAATTGCTTGTAATTTCACAAACAACTACAAAGAAACTGCAAATAGCAAATTGAATTAAATGTGAAATTTTGCAGTTGAAAAAATAGGTAGTATTTTCTTATTAATGTAAATGTACGTTATACTGATATACAACTAATACATTAAATAATTTTGAATAAATTAATTTGCCAAAATGCAAGACTGTTTTTAATTCAATATTATTTGTTTGTATAGCGCTTTTACGATACAATCGCTGCAAAGCAGCTTTACAGGAAATTAAACTTCTACAATAGATTTATATATTGTAATTATATGTCAACATTTCCAAACAATTCTCAATATAGCTACAACTTTAAAAACAAACTCATTTGTAAATTTTTATTTAATTATGTAATTAAGTACTTTTTAAATAACTGCAAATTAATAATAAATGAAAACGGTATTGACATGCAAGGGTGTTGTGGGTGGTTGCTAGGGTGAATTTGGTCGTTTCTAGGTGGTTAATTATTAGCTTAGCTAACTCAAAAGAGCTCATCTTCAGGTCTCTGTGATATTACCATTTCTATGGTGCCAGTCCCTCTTTCAGTGTCAATCTGTGGGAAATGTATATTTGTCAGACTGAACATCAAAGTTTCAAACTGAACTCTGATAAGTAATAGTACTGCTGGCCTTATTAAATGTCATTAATTAGTGATGTATTTTTACTTTCAGGCTTACCGGAAATTAGCAAAAGAGTACCACCCTGATAAAAACCCTAATGCAGGTGACAAGGTGAGTTCCCATTTTATCCAAATGTAACAAGTTCTGAAAGCTATTCACATGATGATGATAAAATCATTTGACCTGTTTGATTTAGTTTAAGGAGATCAGTTTTGCGTACGAGGTACTGACTACCCCGGAGAAGAAGGACTTGTATGACCGGTATGGGGAACAGGGCTTGCGTGAGGGTGGTGGTGGCGGAGCCGGAATGGAGGACATCTTCTCTCACATCTTTGGCGGAGGTCTGTTCGGCTTTATGGGCGGCCAGAGCAGCAGGAGCCGGAACGGTGGCCGACGAAGAGGAGAGGACATGATACATCCATTGAAGTGAGTGAATATGAAAACAAAACCTCAGGTTTTTTCCCCGCATAACCTGAGAATAAAAACATTTAAGTACTTGAAGGAAAATATTTTATGCATGACCTATTTTGAAGAGATAGTTCACCCAAAATGTTTAATGTTGTCATGGTTTACTCACTCTCAAGTTTTTCCAAACCTGAATAAGATTCTTTCTTCTGTTGAACACAAAAGAAGACAGTTCGAAGAATGTTGCTAACTAAACAGTTGATGGTAGCCATTGACTTAGTATTTTTTTCCATACTATGTAAGTCAATGGCTACCGTCAACTTGATGGTAAGTAAATATGATGACACAGAATATTTTAGGTTGAACGATCCCTTAAAGTCAACATGAAATCAAAATTGATCTTATTTATCTATAATGCCAAATTTACACAGCAAAGGTGATAGATGCGCTTCTGAAGTGGCATTTACACAAACAAATGCTGTTCAGAGGTGGCATAAATGCATTTCCACAGCAGTTACAACTGTGTTCTTTGATGCAGTGGGCTGAGATGGGTCCGAAAAGGCATAATTTAGTCTTGCATATTTAGCTTTTATGCAGCATTACGTTTTCACATAATTTTGAGCAATCACAAAGCAGCCGTAACTCTGCTGTGCAAAGATGCCTTTGTGTATGATTTAACTCTACACATTATTACAAATGAAAATAAACCCGTTGTGAGATGGCACCATAAAATGAATAAAAAACGAAAAGATCTTTAAACAAACTTTCTTTTTAAATACCTGATAGAGTGTCTTTGGAAGATCTGTTCAATGGAAAAACAACCAAACTACAGCTAAGCAAGAACGTACTCTGCAGTGCCTGCAATGGGTGAGTGTGTGTGAGCACTATTTTAGAGGCTTACAACAATTAAGTACAGTTTCTAAAGATTTTAAGCAAAATATCATTTTTTTTTAATATATAAACGTAACCTTTTTCCTCAGTCAAGGGGGTAAAACGGGGGCCGTGCAGAAGTGTGTCACGTGTCGGGGCCGCGGCATGCGGATCATGATCAGACAGCTGGCTCCTGGCATGGTACAGCAGATGCAATCCGTGTGCACTGACTGCAATGGAGAGGGTGAGAATTCATTTTCATTCAGTGAACTCGGTTGTGATGGTCTGAGTACAACATTTCGATGCTTGGTTGTATTTTTAGGTGAAGTGATTCACGAGAAGGACCGCTGTAAAGAGTGTGAGGGCCGTAAGGTGTCTAAAGAGGTGAAGGTGCTGGAGGTGCATGTGGATAAAGGGATGAAACACGGACAGAAGATCACATTCAGCGGAGAGGCGGACCAGTCTCCCAACACAGAGCCTGGAGACATTATACTGGTGTTGCAGGAGAAAGATCATGAGGTAACACACACACACACAGTCTAGAGTCAATAGTAGGACTCTAACAAATAACTGTTTTGACTATCTGTTCATTTATTGGTCATTTTGCCCAAATTATCTACAAAGACTGAAATCTATAAATTAATTTTATAGTAATCTGTGCAAAAATGGTCTAAAATATAAAAGTAAGAATAAAATTGATAAATTCTTTATTAAGGATTATACATTTATATTTGAATATATAAAGTTTTAAAAATCCTAAATAAAGCAAAATGATTAAATGTAAATTAAATTATAATTCATAAGCATCATTACTTTTGTTGCATACAGGATTTCAAGTTTCAGTGCTAATTAATGTAATTTATAATTAATGTACTTAAATGTTGAATCAAGAATATTATTTTGATAATTGAGCTTTATTTCCTGTTGCGCTTTAATTTACATATATGAATGTGTTCTTAAATTAAAATGATGTAGTAATTTACTCGCCTTCCACTTGTTCCAAACCTGTATGAGTTTCTTTCTTCTACTGAACACAAGAGAAGTTATTTTTAATAATGTTGGTAGCTGAACAGTTGACAGTAGCATTGACTTCCATAATATGGAAAAAAATACTACGGAAGTTAATGGCTACTGTCAACTTGAGTAAATTGACCGAATGTTCATTTTTTAGGATGAACTTTCCCTTTTGATCACTTTCTGGCAGTTAGCATGTGCTGTTTTGCATTATAAGAATATAACATTGAAGTAAATGTGTTGTTGTTTGACTGCACGAATATCTATGATGTCCTGGTTTACAGGAGTTCCGGCGTGATGGAAACGATCTGCACTTGTGCCACAGGATTGGCCTGGTGGAGGCGCTGTGTGGATTTCAGTTCATGCTCACGCACCTCGACGGCCGGCATCTCGTCATCAAATATCCCCCTGGCAAAGTCATAGAGCCAGGTGAGCACCATGTTCAGTCCGTGTTCGTGTTCTGGTAGAATATGCTGTAGGACATGTTGTGTTCTCTTGTCAGGTTCTACAAGGGTCGTCCGAGGGGAAGGAATGCCTCAGTACAGAAACCCGTTTGAGAAAGGGGACCTGTACATCAAGTTTGAGGTCCAGTTTCCTGAGAACGGCTGGATCAGCACGGAGAAACTAACGGTGGGGTTTAACAGTGCTGTTACGGTTACTAGAATCATTAAAACAATTCTACATAAAGCTGAAATTAAACCTAAATATTAGATTCAAAAGATTTTATCATTTGTTTGAGTACTAAAATTTCTAAAACCTAAATAGAAATATTTAAATACTCTTAAGACATAAGATGTACTCAAATTAAATTAAAACTGAAAATACAAAAATAAAAACTAATAATTTTTAATAGTATATACATAATTTCTAAACGATAATTTTGAAAACTAGGTTTTTTTAGCATTCTTTTTTATAAAGTAAATTGTAAATATTTTTTTAAGTCTGTTTATACGTCTTTGCATCAGTAGCGTGCCTATGATGCCTTAAAATGCTTTCTAAAGTAGCTTATTACGTCTTGGAGCTATTTTCTTGTTATTATAAGTTAACTAAAACCATAATTTTGTTTTCATCTTATTGCCTAGGAAATATTTCACATTTGAATTTAGTTTAACTTGATTTACTTCTAAGAAGTGGGGAAAAACAACAACAAAAAGACAAAAACATTAACTGAAATGAAAACTACATTAGTACCTTGATGATACTAAAACAACGCTGGAGTGTACCTGATGAAGTGCACACTTTGGTTGAGTTGCCCTGTTTCTGCTCACGCAGGAGTTGGAGGATCTGTTGCCGTCGCGTACAGAGGTTCCTGTCATCTCAGCTGATGCGGAGGAAGTTGATCTGCAGGACTTTGACAACAGTCAGGGATCGTCTGGTGGTCACCGCCGTGAAGCGTATAACGATAGCTCTGACGAAGAAGGTGGTCCGCAAGGTCCGGGGGTGCAGTGCGCCCACCAATAGTCCCAGAATTCTTTGCAAGTTTTTGGGAAGTATTACGATTCCCTTTTGTCGGACAGATTCAATCCCCACCTCCACATTCATCATATAGTGAACCGAACACACACACTTGCAGTATATATAGACATACACTTATTTCCTGTAATCTACAAGTACACTCATTCATGCACTGATTTAAAAGAAAAGACAAGCATAACTAAAGGCAAAGCAAAATAATTTATTCATCACTACTTCATTTCCATTGTAGATGTTCACAGTATATGTGCTCTCTGAATATATATAATTCAATGTCTGTGGGGAGACAGACTGTGTTGTTTAAGTTATGATTAACACGCACGCACACACAAATTTGTTAAAGACTGAGGCATTGTGGAGTTTCCTGGAGTTCAATAAAATGTTCAGACGTGTTTCATTATATACTGGCCAGTTATTCAAGCACTGTCAGTCATCTTGTACTGGTTTATTTCAATGGTAGGACAGAATAGCATGCATGTGGGCGACACACTCTCTCTATTAAGATTAATATGAAGCAAACCAAACCCAAAAGTGTTTTAATGTGCTTACCGTCTATGATAAAGGTATACGAGTCATGCAACTTCTTATTTGCCAAAGAAACACCACAGTCTTCTTAAAAGATCTTCTGCATGCATTGTAAGTACTATTATAAACCTGTAGGGGGCGGCATTCATCATTGGCAATTAGGAAAGTGTTTGAACCGTGAATACAAGTTGCTGTCATTCAAACACAGTTACTCTTGTGCTCATACATCAATAAAGTGGATGAATGTTTTGACTGTGTGCTGTATGTTTGTAGAAATGGGTTCGAGTACGCACTAGCTTCCTTCTTCAGTTTCTGTCATGCGTTGAGCTGTGGGTGCAAGGAGCTCTTTAAACCCAGCCGTGTTTCTAGAAAAATAAAATGTTAGATTAGGGCAACTTTCTTTTCTAAAAAGACCCTCACTTAGTTTCAAACTCAGGATTGTCTTTATCCACAAATGGAGAAATTTAGATGACTGTTAATGCTGCTCTTTAAATCACTACACGCTGATTCGAACAAGCCAATTTCTGTCATGTTAGAAAAAATTATGTTTCGCTAAATCAAATTATGACATTAAAAGTTCAAAATTGTGAGATACCGAGTCGAAATTAAGATAAAACAGTAGAAATTATGACAAAAAATGTGTATGATTTTTATGCATTGTATCTCATTATGACAGATCATCATATAATATATATATCTATACATAATATATCTGAAATATATTTCCACTTTTTATCTCATAATTTTTACTTACTGTCACTTTAGACTTAATTTTTGACAATTTTGATCTTTGCATGTCATAATCTTGACACGTCATTACTTGACATTTCATGTCTTAATATCATAATTTTGATTTAGTATGTCAATTTTAACCCTTTATCTCATAATTATGAATTACGTAATAATTACCAAAGCACTTTTATATTTTGTGCAGTAGAAATGGGTTTCCAGAGGTTTCAAGCTTAAAAACACCTAAGACTTGGGGTATGACAGGATGAATAAATGATGACAGAATATTAATTTTAGGGTGAAGTACTCCTTTAAACGAGTAAGTAGTCTAGCATTATGTACAAGTTACCTCTCCCGTCTGGTCTGGAGAATGCAGGAGCGTTCTCTCCTCATCTGCTGGAGTTTCTCTCTGACTAAAGTTTTCTGTTGTTGCTCGTCCTCCTAGAACATTCAGTCAACATTACATCATGTCCACGTGGAGGTGTCTGATAATGTGCATGTGAATGTGTGTGTACCTGTCGTAGTGTGTCGGTCAGATGTTTGAGCGTGTCTTCCTGCGTCAGACCCAACAGATCTTCATCTGCCTTCCGACTCTGGACGATAGCCAGTTCTTGAACCTGAACAGATGAAACACAATTCACTTACAATGCAACTGTCAAACATCAACCTTTTCTTTATATCGTTTTATCCTGCCCTTAAAATCATAACAGACCCTACTTAATTCAGACTCCGGGTCTTGTGCACAATTCATCATTGCATGTTATTCAAATAATAAATTAATATTTACCCAGAAATGTCATATTTGGAAAGTAAGATGGGTTATGAATTTGAAAAAGGTCCAAAAGCAAATATATGGCCTTTTCAACTAAATAGCTTGCATATAAAACACATGGAAACCCATTTCCAACAAACTTGTACTGGGAAATTCTGATTATGACATAAAAGAGACATTATAAGATACTAAATCAAAAAAATCTAAATGAATACATACTTTATTATGACGAGTCAAAACGATGGGAGAAAAGTAATAATTGACAAAGTAAAGATTATAAGTCATAATTATCAGATAAAAAATAAGTCAAAATAATTTTAATTTTGTAATTATAATTCAACTTTTCTTCAAATTCAAATCTATTTTTTTTACTTTACCTCCTAATTATGACTTAAATGTATCTCAATTCTCAAACTTTGATGTTTTTTGTCACACTTTTTTTGTCATAATGCCAACTATTTGACAAAATGATGGCATCATATGTCATAATTGTGACTTTATCCCAAAATTAGACTAACTTTATCTCAATTTCAACATTTAATAATTCATACATTTCATAATTAAAAGTGTCATGATTATATTAGTTTTTGTCATGATTATATATGTTTTTGTCATGATTATATATGTTTTTGTCATGATTATATAAGTTTTTGTCATGATTATATATGTTTTTGTCATGATTATATTAGTTTTTGTCATGATTATATTAGTTTTTGTCATGATTATATTAGTTTTTGTCATGATTATATAAGTTTTTGTCATGATTATATATGTTTTTGTCATGATTATATTAGTTTTTGTCATGATTATATTAGTTTTGTCATGATTATATTAGTTTTTGTCATGATTATATATGTTTTTGTCATGATTATATTAGTTTTTGTCATGATTATATTAGTTTTTGTCATGATTATATTAGTTTTTGTCATGATTATATTAGTTTTGTCATGATTATATTAGTTTTGTCATGATTATATACGTTTTTGTCATGATTATATATGTTTTTGTCATGATTATATTAGTTTTGTCATGATTATATTAGTTTTTGTCATGATTATATTAGTTTTTGTCATGATTATATTAGTTTTTGTCATGATTATATTAGTTTTTGTCATGATTATATTAGTTTTTGTCATGATTTTATTAGTTTTGTCATGATTTTATTAGTTTTTGTCATGATTATATTAGTTTTTGTCATGATTATATTAGTTTTGTCATGATTATATTAGTTTTTGTCATGATTATATTAGTTTTTGTCATGATTATATTAGTTTTTGTCATGATTATATTAGTTTTGTCATGATTATATTAGTTTTTGTCATGATTATATTAGTTTTTGTCATGATTATATTAGTTTTTGTCATGATTTTATTAGTTTTTGTCATGATTTTATTAGTTTTTGTCATGATTATATTAGTTTTTGTCATGATTATATTAGTTTTTGTCATGATTATATTAGTTTTTGTCATGATTATATAAGTTTTTGTCATGATTATATTAGTTTTTGTCATGATTATATTAGTTTTTGTCATGATTATATTAGTTTTTGTCATGATTATATTAGTTTTTGTCATGATTTTATTAGTTTTTGTCATGATTATATTAGTTTTTGTCATGATTATATTAGGTTTTTGTCATGATTATATTAGTTTTTGTCATGATTATATTAGTTTTTGTCATGATTATATTAGTTTTTGTCATGATTATATTAGTTTTTGTCATGATTATATTGTTTTTGTCATGATTATATTAGTTTTGTCATGATTATATTCGTTTTTGTCATGATTATATTAGTTTTTGTCATGATTATATTAGTTTTTGTCATGATTATATTAGTTTTTGTCATGATTATATTAGTTTTTGTCATGATTATATTAGTTTTTGTCATGATTATATTAGTTTTTGTCATGACTATATTAGTTTTTGTCATGACTATATTAGTTTTTGTCATGATTATATTAGTTTTTGTCATGATTATATTAGTTTTTGTCATGATTATATTAGTTTTGTCATGATTATATTAGTTTTGTCATGATTATATTGTTTTTGTCATGATTATATTAGTTTTTGTCATGATTATATTAGTTTTTGTCATGATTATATTAGTTTTTGTCATGACTATATTAGTTTTTGTCATGACTATATATGTTTTTGTCATGATTATATTAGTTTTTGTCATGATTATATTAGTTTTTGTCATGATTATATTGTTTTTGTCATGATTATATTAGTTTTTGTCATGATTATATTAGTTTTTGTCATGATTATATATGTTTTTGTCATGATTATATATGTTTTTGTCATGATTATATAAGTTTTTGTCATGATTATATTAGTTTTTGTCATGATTATATATGTTTTTGTCATGATCATGTGTTTTCTTGTGTGGCAGTAGGCTTCAGTATTTAGGATTAATGAGTTGGCTCACTCTGAGTATCTGTCGGTCTCGGTCTCGTTGCCAGCGTCGCTCTGCTCTCCTCTGGATGTCCACTAGACAGCGCATCGTGGCCTCCCGCTGCAGCTGCTGCTCCTCACAGATCTCCTCGTTCCTCTGCTCCTGAAGCGATGCCTCCACCTCGAGTGTTTGTGTGTCTGGGAAATGAACACATGCTGGTGCGGTGTTAGTGTCTGTCGTGTCAGTGTTTTGTAGCAGCTGTGGAGTTTGCTCGGGCTGCTGGGTCTCACTGAATGTGAACTCTCCATATCTTATGTCCTCCTGAAATCAAAATAAAATACTATTTTATAAGAAAATACTAATATAAATATGATATTTTAAAAGTAATTGCCTATACGGTAATTACTGGTAACACTTTATTTGAAGGTGTCCTTGTTACATGTACATGTAGTTAATTAATATTACTCAGTACTTAAATGTATAATTAAACTGTAACAAGGACTCCTTAAAATTAAAGTGTAACCTAATTACTTTGTACCTGCATAATAGTAAAATTCATATCTTTTGAAAGTATTACAAGCATATTGGGTGCACTTCATATATGTATTTTATATCACAGGGGTTCAGATAGCAAATAAATATTGATAACCTCTGATTTAACATCACATATTATTAATTACAGAAATACAAACAGCAGAGAACAGAGATTGTATTATGGGTCAAAAGGGAAGCTATGGACCAGAAGTGATTTGAAGTGATGGTCTTACTGTGATGAAGTCTGAATGGTCTTCTTGGATTTGTGTCTTTCCTTTCACACTCTCTGTGTGATCTGAATGCATTTCTTCATATTGTTCACTTGGCTGCAGTGAGACGGAGCTTACGTTCTCCTGCTGTGTGTAAATGTTCACATGTGGAGCTGTTTTATCAGCTGTATCCTCCTGCACTACAATAGAGACGGCCTCTACTTCCTGTTGAGCTGTGGTCACTTCCTGCAGAATTAAACCTTTCTATGTATGAATGAACAGTTTGAGCTGATTTAAGATAGAAAAGAGTGCATATGTTTGTGTGTATGCACCTGAATGTGGTTCTCTGCGTGGGCTGGTTTACTCCAGGCCAGTGTAATCAGAGAGTTTTGTTTCTCCACTGAAATCTCCCGAGGGTCTCCTCTGCTCTCATTCTGTCCCGGTCTTCTCTCGCCGTCGCCATCTCTCGTCTCCGTTGTGCTCTCTTCATCTCTTGGGTCTCTGACACACAAGATCTCTAAATATGGAGTATCTTCTGGATCTATAGCCATCCCGCAGCCTTCCAACACAAAAATCACAAAATATTAAGCAGCACAACTGTTTTCAACATTAACCGTATTAATAAATGTTTCTTGAGCAGCAAATCAGCATATTATAATGATTTCTGAAGAATCATGCGGCAATGTGATGATGCGGAGAATTCAGCTTTGCATCACAAGAATAAATTACATTTTTAAACAGTATTACTGTTTTTATTGTATTTTTGATCAAAGAGTATTTTTCAGCATTCTTCTGAAATCCAGACCGACCCCAAACCTCTAAAGGGCAGTGTACAGTAAATGTAAATATGATTAATCTTGGCAGTTTAATTGTCTGGCATATACATGTCATTTACCAGTACAGAGTTCTTGTTTTTCACCATCTGATGGCTCTTGTCCCTGTTCAGTTCGATCGCTCTCCTAAAACAGACAAAGAATAGAGTTACTCACATTGTATTCCTTTCAATTGAATACCTCGATAATCTCTTCAAGTTTCTTCAATAGTTTCTTGCAGCACTTTAGGTTCAACAAAGAATATAAATATATCAAGATAATATATTTCTAATTTGTGGATGTTACAAAAGTGATTTATGTTACACTATACAGTAGGTTCTTCATCATTGCATGCATTGTTAAAAATAAAGGTTTTTATTGGCATTAATGGTTCCATGAAGAACATTTCACATCCATGGAACTTTTACATTCCACAAAGGGTTCTTATAGTGGAAACAGTTTACATGTTTCAGAACTGTTCACTGAAAGGTTCTTTGGGGAACCAAAACTGGTTCTTCTACCATCACCATGAAGTGAAGCCTTGCTAAAGCTCTAGTCCAGGGATCCTCAAATCTGGCCCATTCCTGCAGAGTTTAGCTCTAACCCTAATCAAACACACCTGAGCATGTTAATCAGAGTCTTCAAGATCATTAGTAAATCACAGGTAGGTGAGTTTGATCAGGGTTGGGGCTAAACTCTGCAGCAGATTGGACCTCCAGGGAAAGATTTGAGGAACCCTGCTCTAGTCTATAAACGATTTTCTAAAAATCATGAAACACAAAGGATATGGCGAAGAATCTAAAAGCATGATTTGTGAGTGATAATGTGCAAGTAGTTTGTCATTACAGTGTGAGCGTTCACCGCGCTGTTGTCTCGGCTGGCGTTCGCTGGTACACGCGACTGCAAAACTTCATGCAGGTTGTGGAAACTGGGTCTGTGAAGTTCACTCTCATATTTGCGAAACACAGTCCAAAGACACTCAGGGTCCTGAGAAGTGAAAGAGACATGAATTCACACAATAAACAATCTGCTCTGCACAGAATGTTTGGTTTATACTTTTCATTTTCGTTAACTTAATTTTTATATTTGCATGATCTATTTTAAATTTGACAAATGCACAGTTCATCATTTAGAATTGCTACAGTATGTATGGTTCTATTCAAAATAGAAAACGTGCATACTGATTACCGCACAGTACCGTATGTGTATACTGTAATGCGTGTGAGATTCACCAAATCTAGCAGAGAGTTTAAAACAGCCCAGGCCTCATCATCTTGTGCTTGTGTCAGCTGGGTTAGCAAATGAGTGGCACACTCTCCCATGAGACATCTATCCCAGAACACCCCGGGGCGAATGGTCCAGGATAAGAACCATGTGCTTCCTGTAGAGAGGCTTTAATCTGCTGCAGGCTCCACACACAGCTCTGATCCACCGCGTTTCCATGAACCACATCTGAAAGACAGACACGTAAACACACTTTAATGAAAACCAGAGGCACATGTTACTGCTGATGTGCTTCTAATGTTGCTACTGTTCAGTTCACCCAAAAATCAAGCCCAAATCATATTAATTTGGAACAACATGAGGGTGAATAAATGATGACAGGATTATCATTTTTAGGTGAACTATCACTTCTGTAGTGGTGTGTGTGTTTTATATGTAGTGGATGTTTTTAACTGTTGTTTCCCTCGAGGTCACTCAGGGAAAGCCTGTGAAAGATCTCCACCAATCGTTTCCGTTCCTGCTCCTGACACACAACCAAAAACTGCAGCACAGCCTGATGGGTAATAAACAAAATATGATAAAACTGTACATGACAAGCATGTGAGAATAATATTTCAACCTTTAGGTCATTTTGGAATGATTATGTATATTACAAGATAATCACACATGAATATATGTATTTAGTTTACTGTTCATAAAGCTGGTTTATGAGGAGACCAAATTACTTTACCATGTTTTTCCTAAATTTCCCATCATTGTTTTGTAAGAATGATACAATATACAGTTTAATTTTACAAATATTTTATTCAGCAAGGATGCAATAAATTTATCAAAATTGACAGTAAAGAGATATATGTTACATCCATGATCGTCATGAATCATAAATTCAACAAAAGAAATATGGTTTATTATGGTTTCCTCAAAAAATATTAAACTTTTTTCAATATTGATAATAATCAGAAAAGTTTTTTTGAGCAGCAAATTAGCATATTAGATGATTTCTGAAGCATCATGTGACACTGAAGACTGGAGTAATGATGATGAAAATTCAGCTTTATCATCATAGGAATAAATGTAAAAAAGAAAACAGTGGTTGTGCTCTAGCAGTGGGATCCAGTTTTTCCTGAAGCCAGATCCGGGTGAGATCCTGACTGTCTGAACCTCTCATATACGGCCTAGAGCATAAAGAGTCAGAGATGGTTTGGATTCAAGCTTGCACACTCCGGAGTGAAAGTAGGTGGATTTGTCAGCATCACATGATGTGTCCACTTCCCATATTTAACACGCTCACCATCTGTCCCAGTGCTGTCTGGCGACCAGCAGAGCCGTGTAGGACTGATTCTCTCTCTCGGCTCTCCGCACAGCGACACACATACTGAGATATATAACACGTAGAGCTTCCTGTCCCAATCTGTAGGAGCAATAAATCACAATACAACATCTGCATGATTAGCATAATATGTTTAATGCTACAGATTGAGATTGACTAAACTACGCCAGTATAGAATGTCTTTGAATGTCAAAGTTTCTAGCTATGCATGCTCATATGAGACCCTGGACCCCAAAAATTACATCCTTGAGATGTATACGTCATCTGAAAGAACAAATAATATTTCCATCGATGTATGGGTTGTTAAGATTGGACAATATTTGGCCGAGATACAACTTTTTGAAAATCTGGAATCTGAGGGTGCATAAAAAACTAAATGTTGAGAAAATCGCCTTAAAAGTTGTCAAAATTAAGTTCTTAGCTATGCATATTACTAATCAAAAATATATATTTTTTTATTTACAGAAGGAAATTTACAAAATATATTTATAGAATATGATCTTTACTTAATATACTACTGATTTTTGGCATAAAATAAAAAATCTATAATTTTGATCCATACAATGTATTTTTGGGCTATTGCTACAAATATACTCCAGTGACTTAAGACTGGTTTTGTGGTCCAGGGTCACATATTTACATTGCATTGAGTGTTGAAGGAAAGACATATTTTTGTAGGTAAAACCAGTAAAGTAGTTGTTTTAACACTTTGTCACAAATGTATTTTTTGAATGTATTTTTTTTTTTTATTAAACGCCTGAAATAATGTCTGTGCACTGTAAAAATAAAAGAAAAAGTTGAGCAAACTTAAAAATTTAAGGCAACCATCTTCAGCAGATTTTTGAGTTCTCTCAACTTATTGTTGTATAAACTTAAAACAACAAATTGAGAAAACTCAACGTTTTTTACAGTTTGGTGAACACAAGCTCAAGATATTTTCACATTTTATTCTACGGCACAAAATAGATCAGTAATACACACTAACTTCTCAATTGGCCTACAAAAATACATCATCGCTGCAACACACAGTTGCCAATTGTAGGAAAAACCATAAATTGTCTTCTTCTATGGTTGTTTTTTCTTTAGGTCATAATGTGTCTGGTCTAAATCTTCTCTATCTGAGATTGACTGATGCTTTAAGCCAATCACATACATTGATGAGAACTGAACACAAAAGAACGACCTGTTCATGAGCGCGCTGATCGACTCCTCCTCGTCCTGATAATGTGACTCCAGCTCTGACAGGAAGATGACAGCGGACCAAGCCTGTTCCCTCGGTTCAGATGACCAAGCCTGATCTCTAGGTTTAATACTCTCAGGACAGCCTCGCAAGACCACAGAACCACAGCTCCTGCCATATTCATCAAATATAATGCATGTATAATGTATCTGAACCACAGCTCCTACTATAGTCATCAAAAATAATGAAGTAGTAATGTGTTTGGTAGTGTTTGGTGTAATTAATTACTGTAATTTAATTACTTTTCCCTTGAAAAAGTAAAGTAAGGGATTACTCTTATTTTTTCTGTATTTTAATTACAGTTACTTCTTTGTAATTGAACTTAATATAGACTGTAGAACATTTATACACAATGCAATAGTGGATTTAACATCAAAATGTAAAGTCTAACTTTATAATGCATGCTTTTTATGTACCCTTCTCACTTTAAATACATTGGTGAGTTTAGAAGAATATTGGTAACACTTTAGTGTCCATTTCTCACTATTAACTTGTTGGTTATTAGTAGGGCTGCAGTGATTCGTCGGCGTCATCGATTACGTCGATTATAAAAATACGTCGATTAGCATGGAGTGCATCGACATGTCGCACCTTTAGCTACACCCATTGCAGGAGCCTGCAGTTACCACTACTTAAGACTGTTTTTCTGCCATGTTTGACACAAACAAGACTTTAGAGCAGAAGGTAAAGGCTAGTATGGCAACATCACTTCATAGAGGGTTCATAGAGCATTCTATTATTATACGACCATCAGAACCGCATACTGTATATAGTCGAACTGACGCCTTTGTCAGGATTCAATCAGGATGTGCTGAATGAACGGAACAGCACGGGACATCGAGTTGCCTATATAATCATGACGGGTTTAATTCACCCCAGAGACGGAGAAATGATTCGTGTTCATCTTAAGATCCACCGGAGCTGCCGTCAGTGCCGTGGGCCCGATCGAGATGCGTGCACCAAACGCTCTCTCTCCACTCTCTAACAAAGCTTTTAAAGTCATTGTTAGTTGTTTAATGTGTGATGGATAGGACAAGCCTCGACTGGGATCGTTTATTTAAAAACGGTCTGTCAGCTGTGATAAAACTTCCCGGTGTTATGACGCCATTTTTGATTCTATTGCTCTAGTGTCCTGAATGCGGTTGTGACTTCAGCTGTTCATTCATATACAGATATGTATTCAAGCAGATGTTTTAATCTGCTGAATAAATAAAACCTTTCAAGTCTCTCACCTGTAACTGCTGTCAGTCCCAAACAGAACTGTGAATGCACCATAATGTGCATTTCTATTGACTATCACTGCCCTGTAATTCTCTTTTTCTTTCTTACTTTCTTTCTTTGTTGCTTCCTTGCTTTCTTTAAATTGAAAAATAATCTATAGATTAGTCGACTAATCGAAAAAAATCAATAGATTAAAATAAAAATAAACATTAGCTGCATTCCTATAGTTATTAGCATGAATATTACTGTTATTTTCTGGATATTATTACTTAAAAAGCACATATTAATGTCTTATTCTGTAAGACCTCATTCTAAATCCTTAATCCTACATAATTCCTAAACTTAACAACTAATTTACTAAGTATTAATAAGCAGTAATTAGGAGTATTGTGAGGCAAACGTCATAGTTAATAGCGAGAATTGGACCCTAATCTAAAGTGTGACCAGAATAATTGATGTACTTGAAAGAATTAAAAGAACCATTTCATGTCTATCCTTGTATCATTAACTTGTTAAGGTTGATATAGGATTTAAAAAGTAATCGTAATTAATCATAATTCATTAATCGTTTGACAGCACTAATATATATACTTTACAATAAGGTCCCATTATTTAAGGTTAATTTTAACATGAGTTAATGCATTAACTAACATCAACAATGAGCAATACATTTATTATAGTATTTATTCATCTTTGTAACTGTTAGTTAATAAAAGTACAAAAATGAATTGTTAGTTCCACTGAATAATATTAAGAGATCAGCAACGGCTCGTACAGATGCACAAATAACTAATAGTACCTGTAGCACCGGAGGGCCCCGGGAAGCCCACACACCTGGAGCCAGTCTCGGTGTCTGAAAGCCAGCTCTACACACGCTCCTAGTTCACTCACACATTCTGTCTGATCCCACGCTGATTTCGAGTCCCACCAAACAACACCTGTAATGATGTGTGAAGAGATACTGTTAAACTATTCTGTGAAAGGAAGCATTTATGAACTCAGAATATTTGTTACCATACTCATCCTGCAACATCTCTCTGTACAGTCGCTCTCTGATGACCTCATATTTGTAATATAGGAGCTGGAGGATGTCGGTAGAGCTGGGACTGATCCTGCTCGGTCGCGTGACGCCGGTGTTCCTCTGAGAAAGAGACGGTAGGACACTCCACACGCCGTCGAGAACGAGTCTGAACAGAAAGCAGGAGGAATATACACTGATTTTATTCAAAGGGATTGTGAGCAGCTGAATGAAAGAGTGTGTGTTTAAAGGGACCTGGTGTAGAGTCTCTTTGCTCTGTTCTGAAGACACAAGATACTAAACTGCTCTGGATCCTGCTCCCAGAAAAAAAACAATCACAAAAGATGCACACATACATTTAGCAGACACCTTTCTTCAAAGTGATTAACAAATGAGTGAATGAGCTAAAATAGAGAGCAAAGAATCATACAAAATTATATGACTTGGTTTTCTACCTGTTGTATGGAGCTGAAGTTGATTGTTGAGGATTGTGTGTTTTGTTTATGATCTATTCTACCAGCCTTCAACATCTGGAGATCCCAGTACAGCTACAGAAAATATAAACCATTCACATCCTTGAATTTGCAACAATGTAACTTCACAATTTATATAATTTCATAATTTGACATGATTCTCGAATTCAAGTACCCAAAACAATATCTGACAATATGGAGGTTCACTGTAAAATCCATAGAAAATGTCCTGGCAGAAAATCACAAGAAGCCATATCACCCTGCAGCCCAAGACTGGTTTCCCACTGAAGCTAAGCAGGGTTGAGCTGGTCAGTACCTGGATGAGAGACCTCCGGTGAAAACTATGTTCCTGCTGGAAGAGGTGTTGGTGAGGCCAGCGGGGGTGCTCACCCTACAGTCTGTGTGGGTCCTAACACCCCAGTATAGTGACGGGGACACTATACTGTAAAAAGCACCGTCCTTCGGATGAGATGTTAAACCGAGGTCCTGACTCTCTGTGGTCATTAAAAATCCCAGGATGTCCTTTGAAAAAGAGTAGGGGTGTAACCCCGGCATCCTGGTCAAACTAGCCCACTGGCCTCTGACCATCATGGCCTCCTAATCATCCCCATACACTGATTGACTTCATCACTCTGTCTCCTCTCCACCGTTCTGGCGCACTATGGCTGCCGTCGCATCATCCAGATGGATGCTGCACACTGGTGGTGGTTGAGGAGATTCCCCCCCCCCCTCAATGTAAAGCGCTTTGAGTACCCAGAAAAGCGCTATGTAAATGTAACAAATTACTATTATTAAATTATTATTACAAGTACATTTTTTTGTTAAGATTATTTCCTTCAATCCTAAAACACAACACAATGAAATGCACAATTCAAAATGCAGGTAAAATACATGTGAAAATTTCATATTAACCTATTAATTCCTTTATATGGTACATTGCAACATATATATATAAATATATAAATGCATTTCTAGTTCTTAATTTCGATTATTTAGTATAAATAAGAAAGAAAACAGACAGAAATAAAATAGAAATATAGACATAATTGAATGAAATTGAAAACAGACCTCTTCTCTGTTCTCACGTTGTGTCTCCATCACGAGGAGAACATGCAGAACTCCTCTGGCTGAACATGACAAGCCTCCACTCTGACCTCTGACCTGAACACATCACACAAAACATTTCTCTTTCTGTCTCTCTCTTCTCGTTCATGAGATTCTGAGACTGCAGAAATTCTTGTTCACCAGTGCAATGGCTCTCTTTGTCTCGTCCAGGCTGGCGGTGATGAAGAAGACGCTCTTATAGAGGGACCAGATCATGTCCACACCGACCTCATCATCCTCATGTACACCCATCGACTCACAGACCAAATGCAAACAATCTTCCATCCTAAAAAAGATGAAGCACTTTGTGTAAGCTCGATTTCATTGTCCTACATGCCTTGAAATGAAAAAATAAATACACCTATATACTGCAAACACAATCAACATCAGTTTTTGCTGTACTTTATAATCAAATTCAAATATAACAGTTTTACCTTCATTTAAACATGAACAGAAAAAGTGTCTCACCTGTTCACTGAGTCTATCTTCATGAATGATGCATGATAACAACAAAGACACGTCTGTTGCTCAGGAAACCGCTCGAGTCAGATTACAGAAGAAGACCACACTCTTCCTCAGACAAATCATGACACTCATTTAGTGACGATACTTAAACACTAAAAAGCCTGGCTGAATCCAAGATAGATACTTATGATAGACTTTAAATGTTTTGGTTAAATTTGACCATTTATGATTTATATATATATATATATATATATATATATTTTTTTCAAGATTTTTTTAAACAGCAACCAAATATTTAAGACTATAAATAATACAATTATTGAAATTATGTAATCATGTACTGTAAATTTAAATTAAATTCGAGATGTTTTTAAGTTAAATGTTTTTACATCTGGTGACTCATCATGGCAAAAAAAAGTCCCCCAACAGTTCATACTCACAATAGTGTAAAACAAATAAAAAAATGACTGGTAGATTTTTTTTTTTATGTTTTTCCCTAAAAGTGTAATGTGATAAAAATAAAAAAAAAAACAGAGGCTGGGTAACAGTGGATTTTGTGTAATAACGTGACACACAGTAAATATGAGAATACAATGTTTATGACAATGTCATACACAAAAACTGTCCATTTACAGAATCTGAGATTGTCAATGCATCTGATAAATATGACAAACATAACGCTCCGGTTACTCACGTAACCTCGGTTCCCTGAGATAAGGGTACGAGCGTTGCGTCGTCATATTTTAATGAAGACTGCTATGGGGGAAAGTCCTATTTGCTCTGTCACTGAAGCCAGATTGTTTAACGTTTGTGTACCGCTAAAACCAATGGCGCTTTAGCCCACCAAAGGGGGGGGGGGGTAACGTGCTATATAAGTTGGCCTAGAGCACCATTTCATCAGAATCAACGACTGAAGCGACAGCCATCGATTCACGTGCAGCTATAGCACAGCCAGTTACGCAACGCTCGTTCCCTTATCTCAGGGAACTGAGGTTACGTGAGTAACCGGGCGTTCCCTACCAAAAGGGAACTTCCGTTGCGTCATCATATTTTAACGCATCCAGTAGCGCCGTGCTATAAGCAGAAGCACAACTAAGCCTGCTTCGCTAGCTCAGCTCAGGCACGCTCAGAGTGGGCCTCGTGAGTCCAAGCTATAAAGTATCTGGGGTATGCTTGTCATAAGCCTTGTCTGCCCGAAGGGAGAAAAGTAGCACTAAGCAGATAGCACCGGTGCCTGCAGGGCAGGGACATCCAAATTGTAGAATCTGATAAAGGTTGACGGCGACGAACACCCGGCGGCCGCACAAATCTCCCCAATAGAGATTCTGTTTGACCATGCCCAGGAGGAGGCCTTTCCTTTCGTGTAGTGGGCCTTCACACCTATAGAGCACTGTACGCCCGCTGAAGTATATGCCAGGGCGATAGCCTCTACTATCCGGGATAGTCTTTGCTTTGTGACCGGCAACTCTTTAGAGCTGCCTCCAAAGCACACAAAGAGCTGTGCAGACTGTCTAAAAAACTTAGAGCGCTCAAAGTACACTCGCATTGCCCGGACTGGGGGACCCTGCTCACCGTCCGGCGTGGGGAGTGCTAGAAGGGAGATACCCTGGGCCGCTGTGCGGCTGAAGAACGGCCTTACAGTCACTGGATCCAAACTCAAGATAGAAAGCACAGACGGATAGGGCTTGCAAGTCACCCACTCGCTTGACAGACGCTAGGGCCAAAAGCAGAGTGGTTTTGAGCGTCATAGCTATAGATAAGTCTCAGGTGGGTACAGTCTTAGGGCAAGGAGGATTCAACCGCAGAGCACCTCTAAGGAACTTAACAACCAACTAATTTCTGCCAATAGTCCGGCCCGCCTCGGGAGAATAATTTGCTGCGATAACTGCCACATAGACCTTAAGCGTGGAAGGGGTGTGCCCCTTGTCCAGCAACCTTGTAGAAAAATAAGCACGTGGGACACGTCACATGAAATCGGATCCTGATTACGTGCTGAATACCAGTCGCTGAAGACTGACCACTTAAGGGCATAGAGCCGTGGTGTAGACGGAGCTCTAGCCTCTAAAATGGTATTGGCCATATGGTCCCGTTGGGAGTCGATCAACCTCCCGTCGAGCGGCCAGATATGAAGGCTCCACATTTCCGGCTGGGGATGCCAAATCTTGCCCTGCGCTTGAGAGAGAAGATCTATCCTTAGTGGAATTGACCACGGTGCTACGGCAGCAGCTGGATCATCTCCTGCGTCATCGCCTTGGTAGCGCGCAGAGCCAGGTCCGTGGTCGTTCGGAGCTCCATGAACGGGCCATGATCTCGGCCAGACTCGTCCAAATCACAGAGAAGTTTGGCCTGAAATACTTGGAGTACGGACATAGTACGTGGGCGGTATTCACCGTTCCTCCTCTCTCACTCTCAGCACCGGTTCACCACAGGGATGTGTGCTGAGCCCACTACTCTATTGCCTTTATACCGTTGACTGCACCTCCACACACTTCTCCAACCACATTATAAAATTTGCTGACGACACCACAGTGATTGGACTCATTTCTGGAAATGAAGAATCCGCCTATCGTGATGAGGTTGGGAAATTAATGTTGTGGTGCTCTGAAAACAACCTGGTGTTAAATACAAAGAAAACTAAAGAACTCATCGTGGACTTCAGGAAGAGCAAAGCTGACCCCCTTTCCATCATTATAAATGGAGACTATGTGGAAAGAGTTCGCAGTTTTAGATTTCTGGGAATCTATTTATTTGATAGTCTCTCCTGGTCCACAAATACAACAGCGGCTGTTAAAAAGGCACAGCAGCGTTTGCACTTCCTGCGAGTCCTAAAGAAAAACCGTCTGTGTCAAAAACTACTGGTGGCATTCTACCGCTCTGCCATAGAGAGTGTTTTAACATACTGTCTTACGGTGTGGTATGGGGGTTGTTCAGGAGCTGACAAAAAAGCTCTACAGAGGGTCACAAAGAACGCTCAGAATATCATTGGCTGCCCTCTCCCCTTACTGCTGGACATTGCAAACACTCGGTATCTTTCCAGAGCAAAAAACATTGTTAAGGACTTCTCTCACCCCGGTCACCATCTGTTTTCCCTCCTACCTTCGGGAAGGCGATACAGGTCAATTAAAACACGCACAGCCAGATTTTCAAATAGTTTTTATCCAAGAGCCATTCAGTCCCTGAACTAAGGATGCTTTGTGGACTGTGTAATAATTTCTGTATTTCAGAACTGTACTTTATTGTCTTACCTGCATCATTCACGTTGCTTACATAGATTTGACTACGTATAGTGGTCTATGTGTATGTGGTTATCATATTGTAGCACCTCTGTGTGTAGTCTTTGAAATTTCGTTGCATTTCGATGCAATGACAATAAAAGCTTGAAATTGAAATTAAAATATGACAACGCAACGGGAGATCCAACTCAAAATAATCTTGTGAAGGCACTGTTAGATTTAGCTTTTATTGTGTTTCTATTTTTATTTATATTCACGGTCAATTGTTGCTTATAAAACGGTGTATTTTAAGAGAGTAACAAAATATTTCAATCAAAATACCAGTGCAACAGCCAATAAAAAGCTCTATAAAAACAGTGCAGATAAAATTATCCAGATTTTGCAGATCCATATTGTTCAACTCGTATTAATTTGTTTCAAAATATCAAATTGAAGAGAAAAAGTTCAGAAAAGCTATTTTTAAAAATCATAGAAATATATATATATATAAAGCTTTTCCCTCTTTGTACTCTTGATCTGTGGTACTTTGTCCATCTGGCTCAAAACATCCTCCTATCAGTGGAAGGACATGTAAATGAACTAATGAAACACAGGTTACGCAGTGTCCTATAATCAGTCAGAAACACTTACACACAGTAGCACCAATAAAACTATTCAACAAAACAACTAAATGCAGTATACACATACAGTAGAAGACTGTTTATGTGGTTTGAGATATAAAGTAAAACTTAAATGTGCTTCAAGTTCAAGCATTTTAAACTCAACACAAAACTCAATTCATAATTCAAAAAAGTCGTTTCCATCACAGGATAAAAATGACCTTTTCTTTTACCATTCTTACATTTTTTTACTTACAATTCAAAATAGTCAGAATTGTGAGCTACAAACTCAGAATTGCGGGACATAATGCTTTTCTTGCAATTCTGATATTTAAATCTCACAATTCTAAAAACATTTCTCAGAATTCTGAGGTTACAAAGAGTCTGAATAGTGTGATAAAAGCACAATTACCCTTTTCATTTTTTTATCCCGTTGTGGAAACAAGTGTCCATAGTAATTTTATGTATTTCTGAGTGAAACAGGATATTTTTTACATCATTTTCAATGTTACAAAAATATTTGAAATAACGTACACCAATGATTCTTGTAGTGTAAGACCAGGAATATGAATTCAAAAGAATTAAAGTAAATCCTGATTTCATGTTGACTTAAAGAACTTGTTGTGGTTCATAAGAGCTCAGTTTTAGCTGGTTTGGTGGAGTTTGTGGGTCTCAGAGATTGCCGTGGATAATTTTGGGGCATTTCTCGGGGGCGATGCAGTGAGCGTTGTGTTCCACCAGGCCAGCGGGACACTGGCATCCCGGCACACAGGGTTTGAAGCAGTGAGCCTCGATCACGCCGAGAGGCACGTCTTTGTTAAAACACGTCTTAGGACATGGCGGCCCACATTCATCAAACACATAGCCGCGGTCCAGCGGACAGCCCACAGCTATAGGGATGGAGGAGAGAAAAGATGGAGTTAAACTAATGCACATATGAAATGACTTTAATTTCCTCTTATGCATACATAAATACATGTATATGTCTTTATATTTTAAAATATTTTGTTAATATATTAATACATAAATAATTGTTGCTTTTTTGAATTATTGAAAATATGTGACAATCTACATGACCGAACGGACAATCTACATACAGAACGGTAATATTTTTAAAATGTTTTTGAATTAGTCTCTTCTATTCACTAAGGCTTCATTTATTTTATCCAAAATCATATAGTAATATTATTCAATTTCTTTACATTTTAAAATGAATACATTTGAAAATATTTTCAAATGTAATTTATTAAGCTGAATTTTCAGCATCAGTTCTCCAGTCTTCAGTATCACATGATCCTTCGGAAATAATTATAATATGCTGATTTGATGCTTTTGTAACATATATTTTGATATGTATCAATATACAGCCATATAGTACATGACCTATGCATATATTACAGTATACTGAAAAACATAAGCACCAATATACTGTGTTATGTTTTCCAGTATATTTTTTTATTTCGTAAGGGTAATTATTTCGTAACCTGGTCTCATGGCATAAACCTACCTGGGGGCACTTTTTAGCGAGACCGTTTTTACGTACCTTACTGCACGTTTCGCCACAGTTTCAAAGAGAAATGTCCACTGAGTGGCGCTAAAACACGGGTTCAATACGTAAACCCTGGCACATTTTTATTACGTTGATATAGGTACGAATTGCTGTGTTTTTATTACGTTGCTTCAGGTACGTATTGCGGCGGTTCAGAATTCAAATATCTGGGGACTGTTGCTAAAAATGTATTCTCTATCGTGTTGGAAATATGCCCTACACCAAACTCAACCCTTAACCTACCCGATAGTGTTAACAAATGCAAAACTGATATAAAAACGCATTTGTTGATGCACCCATGCTATTTGAACTTCCTTATATGCAGATTTGAACTGTTTTGTCCAACCGTAGTTACACAGGATTCGAACCGGAGCTCCTCGCTAGTCGCTTCTCAAGTACGTCTGTCTCCGTACTCCGTGAGCTACCGAACAAACCTACCATCTATGAAAACCCATAGATATGAAGCTGGATATGTGCGATGCTAACGTTCAAAAGCATCGGTTTTAAAATCTCCCAGCATATTAATATTGTTTTGAAGTCATGACATTCTTCAAGTAATTGTGTGAAAATTAGGCTTTATTCATTTAAACTCTGTACATTTGTGTGAAAAGGAATAAAATGCGTCAGAGTTTTACTGCCTCTAGTGTTCATTGGCATTTCTTTTAGAAACTGCAGTGAATTTTTGTTGCGTATTTTGTTAAAAAGTCTCACTAAAAAGTGTCCCCAGGTACGTTTATGCCATGAGACCAGGTAGCAACAATAGTATTATTATTCAGCTCAAGTCAGTTCAGTGTTGATCCGGATCAGTTTAATGACACTGTCAACACGGCAAAGTTCATCAATTTTAAAATGACGGTGGAAAAGAAAGTGTACATACTGTACTGTAAGTGTATTTGTCACTCACCGCAGAGTGTCGGCGACCTCCACTGCAGGATAACTCCGGCCTCACGGCACTCAGAAGCGTACGCCTCCAACACGTCACACAAACACTCGTCTGTATTGGAGCCGCAGGCACACAGATCATACACACACGAAGCATAGAACATCTCGGGTGGCACCAGCTTATGACAGCGCTCAAACACGGGCGACTTCAGGACTGCGCAGCGAGCGTTCGCAGTCTTACGGGCCGAGTATCCTGCTTCTTTACACGGGTTAATGCTTATCGCGTCAGGACACTGAACACTTGGATTTCCACTGCCCACCTGCAAGAAGTTTAAATTACATATAGTTTAACATTCATGTGAAATACATGAAATACTAATTCCAATAAAAAATGATCAATAAGCATGTTTTAGTGTTTTAACCTTCCAGTTGTTTCCAAACACTTCTTCGGAGTTGGTGATCTGTCCGTTGCGTAGTTTCATGTCGTCCTGAGGGTAGTTATTGAAGTTTCCGCATAAACCACACATGTGCTTCTTGTAGGTACCAGGAACGCTGACTTCCAGATGAGAACGGCCATTCCACAACACCTAGCATCACAAGCAGCAAATAAACACGTGTCATCATGAAATTCATATACAATAAATGAAAATGAATGTGGGTATTGAAGGATCACAAATGTTATTCTATGTTTGATTTGAATTCACGTCCTGACTAAGAGGTGTCGGGCAAGGCAAAGGTGCTTGAGATTGTTTCCTGACCATTTGGGCTTGGGACAGCTGTGCCTTTTGTCAATGAGATCAAGGAGTTAGACTACTGAGAGATTCAACCTTTGTTAGGTTTATTGGACCACGGAAGGTTCCTGTAATTAACTAACGCCTCCCTCAGATGTTTGCTTTGTTTGATGTTTGTCTCCACCTCTAAAGTCCCTCCTCCAATCCTGACTATAAAGATACCCTGTAAAAATGACTTAAGATCGAGATCTTCGATGACTGCAGATAACAACACATGTCATAGAATAAAGAAATTCTGCTGACGATCCAAGAAGTCTCCTGGTCTTCTCTTCTGAGTTTTCTACTTTAGAAGAACAGAGTTTTCAACAGATGCTGCCGTGTCCCGGATAGAGTTCCAGCTTTCTCACCTGAAAGATCTGCATCTTTTGGAATCCAGCGAAACTTCAAACTGAACAAGGATTCCCAGACTGAAATTTTCTCTCTGGTGAGTGCTGTCTCTAATCCGAAAAGAACCTAAGACCAGTACAAATTTTGTATCCTCTGTGCAGAGAAGAGTTAACATACATCTGTAGGGTTTTGTTTAACTAAAGGTTATCCTCTGTTTTCAGACAGGGAAGAGTTTATCCTCTGTTCTTGTAGGCAGGGAAGGTTATCCTCTGTTTTCAGGCAGGGAAGGTTGGCATTACGTGCTAATTTTGGTTTATCCTCTGTTCTTTCAGGCAGGGAAGGTTAGCATTACGTGCTAATTTTTGGTTTATCCTCTGTTCAGTTCAGGCAGGGAAGATTTAGCATTACGTGCTAATATTTGTTATCCTCTGTTTTGGCAGGGAAGAATTGGTTATCCTCTGTTCATGCAGGAAGATTAGCGTAAAGTGCTAGTGAATTGTGTTATCCTCTGCTTTGCCAGGGAAGGTTAACAATAGTTGATCTGTGTTAACAAGTGTACCCTCTGTTGATCAGAGAAGTTTTAGTGTTTTGATTGTGTGATAACAAAGAAACTCACAAAATGTTTAGAAAGAATGCTAGACTGATCCCCACAACGGAAAAAGGTGGTCTAGCGACTCCTTTGTGGTCAGATAGCGAATTCAAATCACTTTAGGAGTGCAAATGAACATAATAGTCACTGAGAAAGTTAGACAAGAACTAACTCAGAAATATGAGATCCATCCAGACAAGACTTGGTCTGTAGATGAGTGTAAAAGGTACTGGGAGCATGTATTCAAGAACAATGTGAAAGGCATTATCTGCTGCCACAGAGAATTTGGTTTAGCGCTAGCCACACAACAGTCTCAGCGTAGCAGAGCTAGAGAAACAGAACAATGAACTCCGTGCTAGAATATACACTTTGACCAAGAAATTGAACCTCAAGAAAGAGGCAAAAACTGATGTGGAAGTAAGTCAGCCGGATAACATTTACCCTGATTTACAAGCGTTTTTTGAAACAGATGTAGCTCTCCAATCAGTAACTGATGTGCCTGTAAATTCCGTCCATGTGTGTGGGGCTAGGAGAAGATCTCAGGGGATTGAGGACACTGATGGTGTTCCTCTCCATTCTTCTGTTGTGCAAATACAAACTGCTGCCAAAGCTTTATGTCCTAAAGATATAGAGAGACTATCTCAGAGTTTACCGTCAGCACGCACACATTTTTCTGAATTTAGAAGAACATTGATCAGTAAAATGCGTCTTTATGACATGTCGTTGACAGAAGTCACGCAGCTGATGTCACAAATACTAACTGAATCTGAATTCAACAGTTTTGAATCTGCTGTCACTTCTGAACTGCGAAATGCCAGTAAGGGTGATTTAAGAGAAGGTATTTTGAAAATCCTAAAGAATATCTTAGGACCCAAAATAGATTGGTCTAGAATTACTACCTGTGTGCAAAGGAAAGAAGAAACTGTGAGTGAATATACTGAGAGATTTTGTCAGTCAGCTGTAATCTACAGTGGAATTGTTGATGACCCTGAAAGTGTGCTAGATGACAAGGGACCCCTGGTTCGTATATGGTCAGATGGCCTTGTAGCCGAATACAGAAAAGCTTTACCATTCTTAGATCTAACTTGGTCTAACAGAACTCTCAGAAGTAACCTAGACAGGTTAACTACATGGGAAAGAGATGCTGATGTCAAAGCAAAAGTAAGAGTAGCAGCAGCTACGTTTAACACAACGAAACAAGACAATAGATGGTCTAAAAGAGAAAGCAAATGCAAATACTGTGAAAAATTAGGACATTGGGAGAAAGAGTGTAGGAAGAAGTTGCAAGATAGTAAAAGAAATGCTATGCATAATTCTGCTCCTTCTCAGCCTGCACACAACCCTGAAGTAGTTCCGCCAGTGACCACTGAAACTATAGGACAGTTAGTTCAGGCTCTTCTAAGAGCACAACAAGACCAGGAAAAAACTAATTATTGGGGCTGTGAGTAGCTACCTTTCCCCTGTAATCCAACACAATGACCAAAGAATTTTTGTGAAAGGTAGCATAAAAGAGAAAGAGATTGATTTTTTGCTTGATACAGGTGCAGAAATTACAGTAATTCCTACAAAATTGGCGCAAGGTTTAAACATCCCATACAAGAAAACCAAACTTTGTTTAACTGGTGTAATAGGTGAAGATTCTGTTTTGTATGAAACTCCGCCCATAGAGGTACAATTTGGCCCAAAAACTCTGACTACAAAATTACTATGCGCTCCATTAAATACAGGTGCAATTTTAGGCATGGATCTTCTGAGACAAATAAATCTAACTTTAGACATGTCCTCAGAATCTACTAGCATAAAAATTTCCTCAGCACAGATTTCTACCAATAATGCAACCCCTCCCGAGTATGTTTTCTTACAGAATCATCCAATTTGGGCTAAAGACAAGGATGATTGTGGGTTGTTGACAGGTGTAGAACCAGTTAAATTGACAGGAACTCCACCTCCGGTCACCAAACAATATCCGATTAATAAGGAAGCTATACAGGAATCAAACTTATTGTAGAAAATTTGCTGACACAAGGAGTGCTAGTTAAAACCAACAGTCCATGTAATTCACCCATATGGCCCATCAAGAAATCTAATGGGACATGGAGACTGACAATAGACTACAGAGTAGCCAATAAACATATTGATAAAATCACCCCCCTAGTGGCAGATCCATCTACAATTTGTAATGGCTTACCATTAGATTGTAAGATTTTTCAGTAATTGATATGTCTAATGGATTCTTTTCTGTACCGTTGCACTCTGACAGCCAGCCATGGTTAGCTTTACAGTTGACTATGAACAATACCAGTGGACACGATTGCCACAGGGATTTCAAAACTCCCCAACCATATATCATCAGGCTGTCAGACGTGATTTGTGTGACCCAGAATGTCCGGTAAAACAGTCCACTATGATCCAATATGTCGATGATATTTTGATTGCCTCAACAGATCATGAGGTACATCAAACTGAATTGGCATCATTGTTGGACTATTTGCATAAAAAAGGACACAAATGCAGCTTTCACAAAGCTCAAGTTGCTAAAAAGCAAGTCACATTTCTGGGTCAAACAATTGGTGCAGGAAATAGATCCATTACACAGGATCGAGCGGCTTCAGTCAAAGCCATACCTCCGCCTAATACCATTAAAACACTCCGCTCATTTTTAGGAACAACAGGTTATTGTAGACCTTGGATTGAAGACTATGCCTCGATTGCTCAGCCTCTCTATGATTTGTTGAAAGGCCATGGTAAAGATTCAGATACTGTTTGTATGGAAGAACTTTCATCTTAAAGCTTTTAATGATTTGAAGAGAGCACTATGTCAAGCACCAGCATTAGGAATTGCCCAATCTGATAGACCCTTTGTGCTTTATGTCCATGAACACTTAGGCTTTATGACTGCATGTCTAATGCAAGATCATGGGGGCAGCTTACGCCCAATTCATTACTATTCGGTAAACTTGACATAGTCGCTCAAGGTATGGGCCCATGCCTCAGAGCAGTACAGGCAGTTCATCTAGCGCTTCAGGCTTCATCAGGAATGGTGTTAGGTCAGACTGTAAACGTAAAATGCCCTCAAACAGTGTCCGCACTAATGAATCAAGCAAAAGTCACTTCTGTCACCTCCTCCCGTTGGGGAAATTGGTTAGCAACTCTCACAGCCCGAATATTGTTATACAGCGTGCACCAGTCACGAACCCATCCTCATGTATGATGTCTGCAATGACTGAATTTGTGTTAGAGGATGAAGGCGAAATGACTCATGATTGTGTTACGCTTACATATGCAGCGACAAGTGAAATAGCAGAAACTCCCATAGAGAACGCAGAATTGGAGTTGTTTGTTGATGGTTCAGCTCAAGTTATTGAAGGTAACAGACGAGCAGGATATGCAGTAACTTCCACCACTGAAGTAGTTGCTTCAGGTCGTCCTTTCAGATCATTTTTCAGCTCAAGCTGCAGAACTAGTAGCCTTAACTAGAGCATGCACGCTAGCTTCAGGATCGGTTGCAAATATCTACACAGATTCCAGGTATGCTTTTGGGGTAATTCATGATTTTGGTGTCATTTGGCAAACCAGAAAATTTCTAACTTCTGCTGGATCCCCATTAAGCATGCTGGATTAGTGAAAGATTTAATGTTTGCCATGAAACTCCCAAAGAAATTAGCAGTGATCAAAGTGAAAGCACATCTCACAACTAATACTATGGAAGCTAAAGGTAATGCTCTTGCTGATGTAGCGGCTAAACAGGCTTGTTTCTATGCAACTGTACAAGTGTGTTCAGGTAGTACAGCACAGAAGATAATTCTACCTCCTGAATCAATCGTTGATCTGTATAAAGACGTTCCTCTATATGAAGCATGGACATGGTTAGACAAAGGAGCCACTGTGGATTCATCCGGCTGCTGGACCAAAGGGGGAAAGTATGTTGCTCCCGAATCACTGTTGCCATATTTGGCTCAACAAATACACAGTTTGGGTCATAGTGGTCCAGCAACGATGAATCACAGGTTCTCAAATCAATGGTGGAATCCAAAATTCAGAAACGCAGCCACTGAAACAGTCAAGAGATGTGTTACATGTCAGAAAAATAATGATGTACCAGCAACCATTACACCAGCAGCACATACCCCAGCTCCACCAGGGCCATTTCGTCACCTGCAAGTTGATTACATATCGTTGCCCCCTTGTAAAGGAAAAACTGACGCTTTTGGTAGTAATAGACAAGTTCTCAAGATGGGTAGAAGCTTATCCAACAGGGCGCGCTACAGCTGCACACACTGCTAAATGTCTTGTCACTGATTTCATTCCCAGATGGGGATTACCAGATTGCATTGACTCAGATCAAGGTACCCACTTCACAGGACAGGTAGTCAAGGAAGTGTCTAGAATGTTGAAGATTAAGTGGAACCTTCACTGCCCCTATAGGCCACAAGCATCAGGACAGGTTGAACGATCAAACAGAACAATCAAAACCAGGCTAAGCAAAATGCATCAGGAAGGAGTACCATGGGTTGAAGCACTGCCCGCAGTACTGTGTAGTATGAGAGCATCACCTAACAGATCAGTAGGACTGAGCCCTCATGAGATTATTACTGGACGCCCAATGCAGATGCCAGGTGTGATTGATCTTAGAAATGCTGATGTGCACATTGCTTCAGATGCCCTGATCGCTTACTGTGAAAACCTCACAAAGGCAGTGCAGAGTGCCAAAGAGAGAGTTGAGTCGTGTTGGCAGACTCCACCAGAAGGTGGACACACAATCGTCCCAGGTCAATGGGTCATGATAAAGACATTCAAAAACAAGCCATTAGAGCCTAAGTGGTACGGACCACATCAAGTGATGTTGATTACAGCAGCTGCAGTATTGTGTCAGGGAAGGAAAACTTGGACTCATGTGTCACATATTAAGGTTATTCCCCTGCAGGGATAGGATAGGGCAGACACAAGAACCAGTGAGGAGCCCAGGGAAGAACCGAAAGCAACAGGCTTCGGGGCCAACCCTGAGGTGAAGATTTCCTCATAGGCCTTTCCTCCATTAGTCCATCCTTTCCTCACTGTTCTTTAGGTGTCGCAGGAATTAAGAAATAGGGAAAGAAGGAACAACCATAGCAGACTATATTTTGAACAGAGGATACAACCCTAATGTATGCAGACTCTACAAATACTGCTCTGTGCCGTTAGTTCTCTCTTGTTTGTGTTTCTTTCTTCCTCTGTGCAGATACCATTTGATGGCTGTCCTGAGATCCATATGCACCACCCTTCTCACCTGCGGATAAAGCCACAACCTCTAGAAAACAACTAGACCCATCGCCGAGCCAACTATCACACAAGAAAAGAAAAAAATACACAACGCAGAGACTCACATACGATCTTTCAGCAAAACTAATTGCATGTTTTGTTTCTGTGTCAGCATGCAATTACATATAAGCAACACAGAACATGTACACTGTGCCTGTAACGATTACAAGTTACAAGAATTAACTTTTAAGTGTCTAAATTTGTATTTTTGTGAGAGTTATTAGAACTCTCAAAGAGGGGATTGAAGGATCACAAATGTTATTCTATGTTTGATTTGAATTCACGTCCTGACTAAGAGGTGTCGGGCAAGGCAAAGGTGCTTGAGATTGTTTCCTGACCATTTGGGCTTGGGACAGCTGTGCCTTTTGTCAATGAGATCAAGGAGTTAGACTACTGAGAGATTCAACCTTTGTTAGGTTTATTGGACCACGGAAGGTTCCTGTAATTAACTAACGCCTCCTCAGATGTTTGCTTTGTTTGATGTTTGTCTCCACCTCTAAGAAGTCCCTCCTCCAATCCTGACTATAAAGATACCCTGTAAAATGACTTAAGATCGAGATCTTCGATGACTGCAGATAACAACACATGTCATAGAATAAAGAAATTCTGCTGACGATCGAATCCGAAGTCTCCTGGTCTTCTCTTCTGAGTTTTCTACTTTAGAAGAACAAAGTTTTCAACAGTATTCATATAGATAATCTGATTAAGGAAGAATTAGATGATAAATGTTTGAAATGAAATCTCAGACTTTGCTTTTAGACTTTGGTATCTAGGCAAATCTGAGCAGAGTTTGAGACATCAGAGCTCTTCTGAAATTGTAAGATTACACGGGTTCTTATCCGTAGAAAAATCTAAAGCCCTATTCGCACGGGATTATTACCAGGTGACCTCCAGTCATGAGTGATAATTGTGGAGGTTTGTCTGTGATCTTAATCCCGTGCGAATCGGCCATGTCTGTAATTTGTCAAGTAAAATCACAGGCTTCGCTTATGCCGTGCGAATGCACCCCACCAAATTCAGACGTGGGGGGGTAATTTCAAAATCACATATGGTCCCCAGATAATACCAATCCCGTGCGAATAGGGCTTAAGAAGCGGGAAACGTCTCCAATCATCTCTGTTTGCTCTGTTTATGAATACATGATATGCCAATAAGGCATAATAATAAAATCTTGTTTCTGATGTTTCTTTAGTATAGGAGACTGAGCACAGAGTGAATTCATGCAGAGGCTGTACCTTCAGCCCAACATTGGTGTTCAGGAGGATGGTGTTGGTCTTCCGCTCCAGATAAACATATGGTTCTTTAAGAAACGGCAGAGAGACTTGCTGATAATCAACCTGAGGCATCGAAAAAAAGATTTACCTGTATGTCATGTGACCATTAACCAACGTAAATGTGATGTAAACATGCGCATGTGTTGTTTAATTATTGAAACAGTAACTGATACTATTTTAGGCAAAAAAGGGAAGAGTGAGCATTCAAATAAACTATAAACATTTCAGAATGTACAAAATACCATATACATGGTAAGCAATGAAAAAGTTTAAACAACAGTGTAGAACATTACCTTGACAATCCAGTCCTGAAACAGCTGTACCACAATATCTCCAATAAACACGATCACTTCTTTAGTCCAAGACACTCCCTTACGTCCCCGGTCCTCATTAGACACATGAACACTGGAACACAAACACAAGAGTCTGTTCAGACTATGTACATTTGAAATCTCTGGTAACACTGCTTTCTTGCTTCACATGTTACATGTACATACTATTATAGTAACAATTAATCATGCATAATTACATGAAAGTACCCTAAGCCAAACTCTAATCCTAACCTTAACCATATAGTAAGTATATGTTATTAATTAAGATTACTCAGTGCCTAATATGCTGATTTGTTGCTCAAGAAACAATATCTTAATATTATCAAAGAAAACAGACAAGCTGCTAAATATTTGTGTGGAAATTGGGATATTTTTTAGAACAAAATGTTCAAAAGAACAGCATTTCATATTTTATATCACAAAGATCTTTACTGTCACTTCTGATCAATTTAATGCATCCTTGCAGGAACAAAAGCATTAATTTATTTTAAAACATTTTACTGACCCCAAACATTTAAATGGTAGTCTATATATGATTAAGACAATATACTGAGCACCTGAAATCTCCGCCCACACAGTCCTGAGCCAGAATATATGTGCACTTCCCCTGGAAGTTCACCATCTTTCCATCAAACGTTCGGTAGTGAGGGTCTCCAAACACAATGCAGGTGGCGGGGTGAGGAATGCAGTGAGGACAACACATTCCCGGAACCAGAGCCGGCGTTTCATCCTACAAACACATGTACGAGACATTCAGCTCAGTTACACTTGAGAGCCTCAAAAATATCCTCACTAATACAGAAATACCGGTCAAACACCGACTTGTGAGTTTCAGTGTGTTTGCATCTATGTGAAGTCCTCACTATTATACAGTATCCTACCGAGGCACACGTGAGCGTTGGGCATCTCTGGGTCTGGCAATGCACGTCTCCGTACACACAGAAGCAGGACGTACACTCGTCCACCTCCCAGTGGTCATTGTGTTTGTACCGCTGACCATCGTACACACACTGTGGATGAGCGTCTTTGGTGTAAACCACAGTTATGATGCCTGTGCACTCAGGACAGCACTTCCCAGGGTTCTTCACTTTGATTGATCCATGCGGACAATGGAGAGGAGGACACTCCTGCAGATCACACTCGATGTGCCCTTGCTAAAACACACACACACACACACACACACACACACACACACACACACACACAATTTGATTTGAGATGTTCCATCAAAAATTAACCCCAAAAAATCCCTTCCAGTTAAAATATTAATTGAACTTCTAATTTTGTGTTCTATTAGTTTATATATACAGCTATAGTCAGTACTTTGAAATGCACATAATAATCCATAAAAAGTCAATTAATAGGTTCCATATGCAATGGAGTTTGGTTTGTTTGTTTGATGTGAGAGTTTGCTTACATTAAAAAGCATCAAACAACCCCCCACCCTCCCAAAAAACTAGCCAAATATGAGTTTTGTGTTTGTGCTTCTCCTGAAATGGTTTTCCGTCAGTTAAATGTTAGTTTTCCTCACATTGCAGGTGCAGGTGACACACTCGTTCTCCTTGTCTGTCCATCTCCAACCGTTTGGCACGCGGGTTTGATCGCCCTCTAATACACACTCTGAGACACACACGTATACTGATGAGCACACATGTACAATGTTGTATTATTTCTGATAGAGAGACTCTTTACCATCACAGACGGGGCAGCAGGAATCCGGCGGTGTGTGCTGATCGCCCGGAGGACAGCTGAGAGGAGGACAGCCCCGATGGATACACGTCCACGTCAAATCCTACACAAACACATTACTCATGCATCATATAAACACACATGCCTTTTTAGAGCAGAAGTGTGTGTGGGTCTGTGTGTGTGGGTCTGTGTCTGTGTCTGTGTGTGTGTGTGTGTGTGTGTGTGTGTGTTTAGATACCTTGCACTGACAGGTAAAACACGGATCATCAGTGGCCAACACTTCATTACCGATCAGTGTAGCTGTGCAGTTACTGAGGGGCTCTGAAACACAAACCACAAGAATAAAATCATCCTCTAAGAACATTTCATTTAAAATCAAATCATCTGGAGAAGCTCAACTATGATTTATAATTAGGACAGTCATGTGCTGGGTTAATAATGACGTTGATTGCATATTTTTGAATAAAATATATTCATTGTTTTAGGAGTCTAAATGTTTATGTCATTTATGTGATCATTTAAGCATCTTGCATTGCAGTTTTGAATTTATTTATACTTTTAAGATAAATAACATTTAAAACATTCAATTAAATTAATCAATCAAGGGATCTTAAAAAGGACTTAAAAGATCTTTGTTTAGAATACATGCCATATTTAATTTGACAAAGTATGTTTGTGCAATATTTTTTTTTTAAAGAAATTAAGAAAAACGAAATAGAACAATTAAACTGATCAGTGTTATTTTAGTATTATTTATATAGTATTACAGTATTCATTAATACTTTAAACTAGCTATTATTTGTCTATTTTCAGTTTTGTTATATTTATTAGTTTTTTAAATATGTTTTTTAAATGTATATTTATTATGTTTATTAATATTTGTATTTAGCTTTATTTTTATTTCAGTTCTAGTCTTATTTATTTTATTACTTAAACTTAAAAAGCCAAAATTAGTTAAAGCTGCAGTCTGTAACTTCTTTTGGTTAAAAGTGTTTAGAAATCAATATTTGAGCAAGTACATAACCAGCCAGTGTTCTATCGCTTTACTTTATCCCGATTCTTAACGGTCAGCTTATAATAATGTTTTCTGATTTGAGTGGTACGAGTAGGTTTTCGTGGGAAATTCGAGCATGGCACTGCGTCATTACGTCACGTCTGTAAACATACAGAAGTTGTTCCGGCTACTATTGTACTATTGGCGGATTGTAATCCAGAAAGGATTATGTATTTATGAAACACGTGAATTAAATTAAATTATATTCCAGTTTTAAATGTGCTTCTGATTACAGATAGCTTGGGATTACACAAAATTTATATTTTTAAAGAAAACTAGTTCGAAGGGAGCACAGTTTGCTTTTTGGGTTAAAATAATTTCTTAATATGAAATGTGAATGGTATGACAATTAGATATTAGACTGTACAGAAATTGAAATCTACACGCTAATACTATACTCATAGTCACGCAATGCTGATGTTGTTAACATGAATAATTAGAGAATTAAAGTAGAACAATAATAATAATTTGCACGGTTTGATGTGATATGAGCAAACCGAACGTCAGATTAAATCACCATTGGTAGCGCAATTTATTGCAATTTTTTTTCCTCAGTTGGTCAGAACAAACATCGCAGACTTGTTACTTACTCGTTCAGATGGCAATATATGGTGAAAATTCTTGTTTGGGTCTTAAATTCCAAGACCTAGACTAGAATCTGTGATTCCTAAGCACAGTATCCACAGTAGCAATGACTGACTGCTACACATACTCCTCAAAACATTAGATTCATCCGCGCTGAAGCCGTGCCGGAGAACAACCCCAAGCAAGGAAGATTACGCAAAAAGATGCAATTCCAGGCTTTCAAACAGAGATGGCGATAAAGAGGCAAAACTTATGGTCTGCACTTTAAATAAGTATAAACTTCATCTATTATTTATATTTTATTTTATACAATGTAATCGGCGTTGTTTACATTCATGTCTATTGAACATAAACAATGCTGATTTTGTTGTTTGCATTCAGCGAATACTTGGGGAGTATGGTGGAAAATGGCGGAAGACAGTAACTCGGGGAGAAGATGTTATTATTGTTTTCTTTGTGCACAAAAAATATTCTTGTAGCTTTGTAAAATTACAGTTGAACCACTGATGTCTCACGGACTATTTGACCGATGTCCTTGCTAGGTTTCTGGACCGGGGAACATTGCAGGTGCATTGCTGTCTACGGAGGGTCAGAGAGCTCTCAGATATGATCAAAAATATCTTAATTTGTGTTCCGAAGATAAACAAAGGTCTTACAGGTTTGGAACGACATGAGGGTGAATAATTAATGACAGAATTTAAATTTCGGGGTGAACTAACCCTTTAATGTGTTATGAATACATTTATAATGAATACGCTTTTGTTCATTTTTCATTTGTTTTTGCTACCACTTAATTTAATATATGAGGATAAAGAGACTAAGGAGTGATACGAGAGTTGCAAAACTAGCCCAGCAATGTAAAGCCTCTACTGACAGCAGTGTTCATACTAACGTGCACAGACGGGGCAGCAGGAGTCAGAGCCGCTGTGTAGGATGTTGTGTTTAGGACAGTCCACCAGACTCGGGCACTGCTTCCTGTAACAGCGCAAGTGCTGTTCCCCATCTGGCATCACCTACAACACACACAGACCCGTAAGGTGAGAAAACCAACACATGCACACATCATGTTGTGATGAGCTGTACCTCACAGGTGCAGATCTGACAGGGGTCATCAGAGGGGTGGAAACTCTCTCCAGGGCCATACACACGGTTTTCATACACACAGTCTGACAGAAGAAAAACACATGTTTCAGACTAGAGACTTTCAAAGTAAAACCATGCATGCACAAAATGTTTTGTAGGGATTGTAGTTGTACCGGCACACACTGGGCAGCATTCGCCCGGCACGCGGATCAGGTTTAGACAGGTGGACAGACAGTGGATCTCTGAGCAGGTGGTCACTCCATTCACACACATGCAGGACATGCAGGGACTGCTGGATGCAAACCAGGTACTGCCTTCAAGATGCTCAACGCCATCATAAATACAGCCTGAGAGACAGAGAGAGAGAGAGAGAGAGAGAGAGAGAGAGAGAGAGAGAGAGAGAGAGAGACAGAGAGAGAGAGAGAGAGAGAGACAGAGAGAGAGAGAGAGAGAGAGAGAGAGAGACCGAGAGAGAGAGAGAGAGAGAGAGAGAGAGAGAGAGAGAGAGAGAGAGAGAGAGAGAGAGAGACCGAGAGAGAGAGAGAGAGAGAGAGAGAGAGAGAGAGAGAGAGAGAGAGAGAGAGAGAGAGAGAGAGAGAGAGAGAGAGAGAGGGAGAGAGAGAGAGAGAGAGAGAGAGAGAGAGAGAGAGAGAGAGAGAGAGAGAGAGAGAGAGAGACAGAGAGAGAGAGAGAGAGAGAGAGAGAGAGAGAGAGAGAGAGAGAGAGAGAGAGAGGGCTCACATTAGTAGCACTTATTTTAGTCAAAGTGTGATTTATACATAACATTTATAAATGTATATAATATACCTGTATATACACACATAAATATATATTATGTATGTATATTATATATTTTATATTATAATATATATTTTTAATAAAGTACTCAAGTACTAAAGCACATAACATATGACTGCAAATAAAAATTATTTTCAGTGACTGAAATGAAACTAAAATAAAAAATATATATTACAGGAACATTTTTTTAAATATAAAACAAAACAAACATTTAAAATGCTGCCTTTGCAAATAATTTAAATAAGTACACGCTGAAGTACTAACATTTCTAAAACTGAAACAAATTTTTTTACTAAATAATATTATTATTATATAATATTACAATGTATAATTCTATAATACTATTCTATAATATTAATATTTAATTATATTAAAATAAATAATAAAAATGACAATAGCACAGTTTACCATATCATAAATGATCATGATGAAGGTCATAGGGGTCACAGAAAGGGTATGTCATTTATGTTATTATTTAATTAAGCATCTAGCATTGCAATTTTGAATTTATTTATGCTTTTCAGATAAATGAAATGTAAAATATCTAATTAATTCATCAAGTGATCTTAAAATGGATTTAAAAAGGACTGCCATATTTAATTTAACATACAAATACAAATTAAGCTCAGATGAGCTTTATTTGTCACATACACAATTATACAGAGTATAATGAGGAGTGAAATGTGTTCTAACATAAATAAAGTATAGTTTGTTCAATATGCGTCACTTTTGTAAAGATGAGTCAAAGTTTGACTTATATTAGTGTAGAAAACATTGTGAAAATTAGATTCAATTAGAAATGAACATGAACAGAGCAGTGAATACATTTAACAAACATAAAACTTGAACAAAAAGTATTTCAATGATTTGCATCATGATGAGGGTCATAGGGGTCACAGAAAGTGTGGGAAGTTATCATGAAAAACAAAATGACTAACACAAGTGTATTTTAGAAACACAAATGCTGTATGGCCTTTATTGGATGTGTCTGTACCTCTGCAGCGGGGACAGCAGGAGCCGGGATCAGTGACCTGATGCATGCAGGTCAGTTTAGGACAGTCTGGACCCACACAGTTCACCTCACCGTCCTGAACACACACACATTAGTAAACAGTGAGCTTTCTATCAGTCAAGTCTCAGCAGGATGGTGAAGATATGATGAAACGGCTGGTTCTGTGTGTTGTGTCTTACCACACAGGTGCATTTGATGCAGGGCTCATTGGGGAGGGTCAAGATCTGTCCTTCTAAATACTCCCGACCTTGCTGAAAACACGCTGTGAGGCCAAAGAGATCACACGTCAAAACCAGATCCCATACAGACACAATCATCACAGGAACACAAACGCACATCTTTTCCGGAGCCTAGATGTCTTTTCTAGAGCTCAGCTGATCTCAATAGAGCTCGAAGTTAGGTATTTTGATACACGTTATACCATGTTACTGTTTGATTGCCATATTTATGCACTATGATATTTGCATAGTACTCGAGAGAGAATACATGATAGTATCATGGCACACATCCATTACAATATTACAATGCCACGTTTTTTTGTTAATGTATTGTTGCTACCGTAAAATCATAATCTGGGACCCTCCTTTATAACAGTGTAGAAGCATTTTATTTAAAAAATTGTATTAATTGAATTGTTGATGTGAAAAAAAACATGGTGTTACAATGGCACCCTTTTGTTAATGTATTGTTGCTAGTGTAAAATCCTAAAAGGAATCCTCCTTCATAACAGTGTTTAAGTTTTTATGTCATATTGTACATTTTGACAGACACACACACTGACCTCTGCACTGTGGGCAGCACTGTCCCGGCGGGATGATGGGGTTATGACAGGAAACCGGGGGACAGGTGACGGGGCTGCATGAAGCAGAGCCGCTCAGACACACACAGTGCTTACAGGGGTCTGAGGAGGCGTAGAACGTCTGTGTGTTTCTGTATCTCTGCCCTTCAAACAGACAGCCGTCACACACCGGACAGCAGTCCCTCATGCTCACCGGATGAGCGCACTGCTGAGGACATCGCTTCCTCTCACAATACACGTGGCCGTTCTGAAAAACGCATTCACATTACGCTTGAAAATATTGGTACTACGGTACAGTGACGTATCAGATGGCAAAAGCATGATAATTTGATATACAGTATTATACAGACTAGTAGTCGTTCATTTGAAGCATTAGTCGAGCAAATGATTTAAAACCATTATAACCCTGATGATATGATAGTATGATGGTAAATGCTCAAACACATGTTTTTGTTTTATTGCATTCTGTTATTTGATTTATTTATTTGCTTTTTGTATATATTTTTTTATTGCTGACTGGATAAAAACATTGTATTATAATGGCACTTTTTTGTTAATGTTTAGTTGCATAAAATCATAAAATGATAATGTGGGAATCAAAACGGTTTCGTTTTATTGTATTATTTGTTGAAAGTGGTTTAGTTAGAGTTTTGTTTTTACTAACAAATGCTGCACTATGGTATCTATTGGTAATAATGTTCTATTATATTTTAATATACAGTATAGTATACCGTGTTACTGTTTGATTATCATATTGACCTACACTGATATTTACATCATACTCAAGAGAGAACACGGTAAATAGTACATGGACAAAAAGCATGCCAAAATGTATCATAACATTTATTTTAACATATTCGAACATAAGATATTTTATGTTTATGTTATTTCATATTTTTTTTTATTGTTGATAGAGGGGGGAACATGGTATTACAACCTGGTATTTTATTTTATATTTAGTTGTATTTTATTCCAAGAAGTAACTATGGTATTTTTTGGGGGAACTGTATTTATAATGATACATTTACACATATACAGTATATAGGTGGTCTTATATCTGGCATGTGTAGCTAGAGCAGCAGTCATTGAGTGGGTTGAACATATAGGGAGGGTGGGTTTTAATCTCAATAAAACGTAAATAAATTAATTATGATTCTGTATGAATGTGTACTCACAGAACATCTGCAATCATCACATGGTGTTTTGGGTGACTGGAATGACTCACCATTGGCATAAACACTTGCCTCATACTGACAGCCTGGGCAATAAACACACAACACACACACACACACACACACACACACACACACACACACACACACACACACACACACACACACACACACACACACACACACACACACACACACACACACACACTTATCAATGTGCAGGTCACGCTTTAGTTTATATCATATCCATGTCAGTTGCAGGTGTCAGGAAGGAGAGGAGCATTCTCATTCTAAAGAGCATTGATTGGACAAAAGTTTTTGTAGTGCTGGAGAAGAGTCATCAATACTTAGTTCATTTTTATCAAAACAGAAATTCTGTAAAATACAAAAGTGCACTTTGTCAATGAAGTACACTAGGAGAACACTAGCATACACATGGCATCTTAAAATGAATAAAACCACATATTTTTACTTTACAAAATAATATTTTAAAACACGTTTGACAAGCATTGACAAGGCTTTTGTAACTAGTAATGTGGACACAGTGTTATACGGTACCATCACACACTGGACAGCACTGGCTCGGCTGAGTGATGGGGTTACTACATCCTGGGTTTGGACATGGCTTCCTGTTGCAGGTCACCTGACCATTCCTGCACACGCAATGACTGCAGCGATCGGCGAGGTCTGGAAACTCCTGACCGTTCTGATACTCCTGACCATCATAGATGCAGTCTAAAACACAGAATACAACATATAATCACAACAATCAATTAATTAAAGGGATAGTTCACCAAAACAGCTGACAGCAGCCATTGACTTCCATAGTATTATCCCGTGACTTTGAAAGTCAATGGCTGCCGCTACAGTCAACTAATTCTTCCAATAAAGAAACTCATGCAGGCTTAGAACAACTTGAGAATGAATCATGATGACAAAATTGTCATTTTTGAGAGAGCTATCCCTTTAATATAAAATACTCTTAATTAAATCTATTAATAGTACTCCTAATAAATAATACAATAATAATAATACTAATAAACTGCAGAAATGATCACCACAAAATTCAGTCTGAATGAACAATATAATAGCATTAATGGAAAGTCTATTTAAAAAAAGTAAGTAAACAACTCACACACTTAGATACAAGACGTAACAGAAATGCCCTTAAAACTAAATATGGTTTGTTTTTATTAAAACGTATAAATTACTATTCTATTTTAGTCTTTATTATACATTTTATCTTGTAAATATCAGTTGATGTAGATATAATTTTGGTAACACTTTACTTGAAGGGGTGTGCATAAGACTGACATGACACCTTCATAATCATGACAGGACACATGTCATGAATATGAAGGAGGTTTTATGCATGTTTATGACTACTGTCATTAGGTGCCATTCGCTCAGTTATGTCATTTTAATGCAAAAATGACATTATTTGACCTAACCCAACCCCACCCTTACCCCTAACCCTAGCCCATAACAAAGACATCTCAAACAATGTCATCTTTGCATTAAAAATGAAATAACTGAGCAAAATGACAGTTGTCATAAACATGCATAAAACCATTGCAGTTGCTTTGGCCTTGTTTACAGCGTAACATACTAACCTATGTGTGTAGACACAGAGTCAACTCATTTGGGTTTGGAACAGTGCCTCTGTGTTTTTCTCCCTGTCTTTCACGTTCGTTCTCTTACCTCGGGGATCTGGGCAGGGCGCGTTGAGCAGATCTGGACAGTCATCAGGTCTACTACAGCTCACCTGTCCACCAACACAAGAACATGTTTGGCCAGCATCAGTCCACGTGACTCCTTCTTCATACTGAACACCATTCCACGTACATCCTACATACATGGACACAGAATGCAATTAATACATATACACTACAGTTCAAAAGCTTGGAATCAGTAATATTTATTTTATGTATTTAGGGCTGTCATGTGAGATTTTTCATTACACAATTACCATGGCCAAAAGAATGAACAATAACGATATATTGTGATATCTACAGAAATCTTGAAAAAGTTATTATAATAAATAATATCAAAAATATATTCTATTTTATCTAACTCTCTCTCTCGTTAGTTTTAACTTTCTTCTGTGAATAGATGTTCTTATAACAGAATGCGTCTGAAATTATATTATTTTACAGAATTCTATGTCAGGGCTAAGTCAATTGATATTACATTATGAATATACATTGTCCATATGAAAAATACCAGAGATTGCTTAAAGAAACCAGATAAACCATATACTGTAAATCAGTCAAAACATTTCTTTCTGCATTTTATTTATATATTGTGATCATAATCATCTTACCATTTTAAAGTCAATGCACGACTTTAATCAGCATCTTAAGCACTGGAGTTTGTGTTTGCAGCCGTGAAACCTCGACATTAGACATGTTTAAGGCAAGGTGGTGGCTGATGCCCCATTCAGGATGGGGATAGGTGCACCGCAAAAATAGGTAAGATTTGTCTATAGAATATTTTTATATGGTGATGTTATGTGTTACCTGTGCGATATAACTGGTTATTTTTTCCCTTTTGTAATGATTCTGCCCTGTAAGGATCAGAAGTGTTTGTGTTGTCTTACGAGCAGATCCCCTACACCTCTATGTATGGAAAACCAGTTGTGTTCCCTTTGTTTTCTGTTTACCCGACTATTTTCCTCCCCACGTTATGTTGTTTTTACTTTAGTATAATTTTTTTTAGTAGAAAAAGTAAATTCCCTATTTACATTTACACATTTAGCAGATGCTTTTATCCAAAGTGACTTACAGTGCATTCAGGTTATACTAATTTTTTTTGTCAGTATGTGTTCCCTGGGAATCGAACCCACAACCTTTTGCGCTGCTAACGCAATGCTCTACAACTGAGCCACAGGAACTCTATTAAACCGAGCCCTTTTGTGTTATGGCTGTAAACGTAACAGTATCTCCATTTGTAATGATGAGATTATCATCATATTCACAGTCTTGAAAAGGAAACTAAACGTTAGTGTGCACAACTAAGATCAAGTTATCTGAGGTTAGTGAGTGAAAGAGTACCTGGACACCGGGGACAGCACTCTCCAGGAGGAGTGTGTGCATTAGCACACGGCAGACATGATGCTATACCACATATCGTCTGACCATCCTGCACACACACACACACACACACACACACACACACACACACACACACACACACACACACACACACACACACACACACACACACACACACACACACACACACATTAATGTATATAAACTAGCTGATAATTAAAACAGTAATAGTTGGCTCATACTTGATCATACAAATCCTGAACTCCGTTCAAGTCTGGTATTAAACGTTCATAAAATGTCAAATCTAGGATTTCTAATTGCATGTACCTGACAGGTGCACGTCTTACAGGCATCGTCCGGGTCCGAGAACGTTTGTCCGTTTTCATACAAGCGCTGCTTGTACTGGCACTGCCCACAGGAGTCACCACAGCAGTTGTCATCTGTCATACAATTATCAACATCTAAACAATTTACTGGATTGAAATGTGACTAGGTATGTTACAGTATCAATTTTCACGTTGCAACAATTGCTGAAGCTTTTATCAGAGTATACGGTATTATCATAATACTGAAAAAAGTTGCAAAAACTGTTTTAATAATATACCAGGTTTAAAACTTTTTCTTTTTCTTATAACAAAAAGTATGAAACAGATTAAAGAAAATTATTATTATTTAACCTCAGTTAATGCATTACCACTAAAATGAGCAATACTTGTTACAGAAGTTATTTTTTGTTAAAAACTACAACTGTTAGTTCATGTTAGCTCGGGTCCATTAAATAATACATGTACAACTTTTGATTTTAATAATGTGTTTAATAACAAAGATTAATACTTGCTTAGAATCATTTTTCATTGGCAGTTTATGTTAACTAATGAATGAACTAATGTTAGATAATAGAGCCTTAATGTAAAGTGTGACCGGACAATAAAGAATCAAAACATTTTCAAACAATATCTAGGGCACGTCAACGCCAGCTTCATCATTACTGCCTGTTTAGCCCCGCCCACCGATTTGCACCTGTACTGTTTACGAGAGACACAAACGCGCAGGTGTAAGCAAAAAACTAATGATAAAAATGGCTCTGGAGACAACAAGATGCTGTGTTTACAGTGTTTGCACTGCCTTCCTTCTGATCTCAATGTTAGGAAAGAGTAGATGAACTGTTTTCATTACCCGGTCACTATTGCTTTGTCTCTTCTTACAGATCGTTTGATAAGTATTGAGTTTTTATTCATTTTTGACCTTAATCACAGCAGCATCCATCTATGAGGAATGTGCACAGTCGAACATACACAACTATTAGCCAATCACAGCAGTGGGCAAGTGTACCTGGACACCGGGGACAGCACTCTCCAGGAGGAGTGTATGCATTAACACACGGCGGTTGGTGACATCCTGGCGAAGCACATTGTGTCTGACCATCCTACACACACACACACACACACACACACACACACACACACACACACACACACACACACACACACACACACACACACACACACTAATGTATATAAACTAGCCGATAATTAAAACAGTAATAGTTGGCTCATACTTGATCATACAAATCCTGAACTCCGTTCAAGTCTGGTATTAAACATTCATAAAATGTCAAATCTAGGATTTCTAATTGCATGTACCTGACAGGTGCACGTCTTACAGGCATCGTCCGGGTCCGAGAACGTTTGGCCGTTTTCATACAAGCGCTGCTTGTACTGGCACTGCCCACAGGAGTCACCACAGCAGTTGTCATCTGTCATACAATTATCAACATCTAAATAATCTTAGTCTAAGCAGCCACTGTTTCATCCTCTCAGCTCTGTTCCAAACCCTAGTGAGATGCCTACCTAGACAGCAATTGTCAGCATTATAGGAACTTCCAGATGTTTTAAAACAGCAGACAGTATGTGAAACGTTTTTACGTAGTCAGTTCTGAGAATAGGACAAAGAAATTTGTTCTAATTAAAATGCTAATATTTTATACATTTTTCAGATATAATTTTAAATATACTTCAAAATATAAAAATATAATACAGATATTAAAATACAGTAAATGTGCATACAAATATTTTCAATAAGCTTTATTTATTTTTTATATGCTTTTACTATACATTTTTGTGCTATAGCACTGACTCATTACCTTAGAAATACTCTAACTGGAGTAACTCTAATTAGAGTTTAACATCAAACTCTGAACGTTTTTCTCTCAGAGTGATTCAAATCAGTCAGGATTTGGCTAGGATGCTGCTTTACAAGGTAACTGCCTATGTATGTAGACACAGAGTCAACTCATGTGGGTTTGGAACAGTGCCTCTGTGTTTTTCTCTCTGTCTTTCACGTTCGTTCTCTTACCTCGGGGATCTGGGCAGGGCGCGTTGAGCAGATCTGGACAGTCATCAGTCCTACTACAGCTCACCTGTCCACCAACACAAGAACATGTTTGGCCAGCATCAGTCCACGTGACCCCTTCTTCATACTGAACACCATTCCACGTACATCCTACATACATGGACACAGAATGCAATTAATACATATACACTACAGTTCAAAAGCTTATTTGGTAAGATTATGTCTTTATGGCTGTCATGATATCCCAATTACCCTGCATTACCATGCCCAAAAGAATGAACAATAATGATATATTATTAAAACAAATAACACAAATGTTATATTAAAGGTGGGGTATGTATTTTTTCAAAAACGCTTTAGAAAACTGAATCAGGCCGAGTAACAAAAACTTGTAGCCAATCAGCAGTAAGGGGCGTGTCTACTCATGATGCAGAGGAGAGAGCTCAGTGCACATGATGGACATTAGCCGAGCCGAGCGAAGACAGAGAGATAGAGATGGTGGATAAAAACAAAAGTAGGCTTGTCATGTGATCATGGCATGGACCACAAAACCAGTCATAAGGGTACAGTTTTTTATTTATACATCATCTAAAAGATGAATAAATAGGTTTCCATTGATGTATGGTTTGTATGGATAGGACAATATTTAGCTGAGATACAACTATTTGAATATCTGGAATCTGAGGGTGCAAATAAAATCGAAATATTGTGAAAATGGCCTTTAAAGTTGTACAAATGAAGTTCTTAGCAATGCATATTACTAATCAAAAATTAAGTTGATACATTTAGGGTAGAACATTTCCTAAATATCTTCACGGAACATGATCTTTACTTAATATTCTAATGATTTTTGGCATAAAAGAAAATCAATAATTTTGACCCATACAATGTATTGCTGGCTATTGCTAATGAAGAGCTTTTAGGCTTGAAACGTCACATGTGGTGAGAACATAGATAAATATTTTCTACTTTTGGAGCTGTGGTGTGCCAACTTTGCTTTTCTTGTTTGAAATAGTTTTTTGTGGTTGAGCACCCACATTGAGCTTTTGGCCTGCCGGATGTGTGCACTTTGATTGCAATCTATTCCTATAAATATACCCGTGCCACTTATAACTGCTTTTGTGATCCAGGGTCACAAATATCATGGTTATCGTCAGTAACGGTGTATCACCACACCCCTAATTAACACATTAACGATATTGCACTTTTTAAATATCATGACTATTGTCAGTACGAGTATATTGTGACACCCTTATTTTAAAAGAATTTTAATGCCCACCAAGGCCACATTTATTTGATTAATAATACAGTAAAACCAGTAATTTTGTGAAACATTATTACAATTTAATTTAAAATGTAATTTATTCTTGTGATGCAAAGCTGAGTTTTCAGCATCATTACTCCAGTCTTCAGTGTCACATGATCTTTAGAAATCATCTAATATGCTGATTTGCTGCTCAAGAAACATTTATTATCATCTAGTCGTTCTGCTTAATAATTTTGTGGAAACTTTCATGCATTTTTCAGGATTCCTTGATGAATAGAAAGCTCAAAAGAACAGCATCTTTTTTAAACAATGATCTTTCTGATCACTTTTGATCAGTTTAATGCATCCTTGCAGAAATAAAGAATTCATTTCTAAAACATCTTATTGAGCCCAAACATTTGAATGGTTCTGTATGAGAGAATGTGTTTCGTGTTAACGCTAGTGGCAGCAGGATGTACTTCAGCATGTCTTACCTGTGCACACTGGACAGCAGGTGTCAGGAGGGGCTGGAGTGGGAACTGCACAGCTCAAAAGTGAGCATCTTTCCTGATGACATATCACGTTACCATTCTAACAAAACAAAAAAACAATATAATGTTACACAAGAATCAATGACTTCAGGGACGACCAGCTTTGATGTGTCAAGTTTGAATATGCACATATACAAAAGATTTACAAGAGATTAAACTTTTTGTCATCTTTCTGAGAAGCCAACATAAGGCCTCTTAAAAATACATAGTGCACGTTGCCCAGCTTTTTGTTCAAATTATTATAATTTTTTTAATTAACTCAAAATTTTGTCATGTCATATTCGTAAATTTTAGCCAAAAATGCTATTTCATTTGAAGTTATTTTAATTCATTTTTAACATTTTATTTTATGCAAAATAAACCAAATATTTAAAGATTTTATTTATTAATTTAAACATGTCAACTTTTAACAAACAAAACTTATTTTATCAACAGTATATCTTTGATTAAATATTGACAAAATCAAAAAACAACCATTTTCATTAGTAATGTAATGGATTATCCTTGTTTGAAACGGAGTTGGCAATAGCTCTGTTCACTCTTAAGTGTGATTAACCTTGCATAGACACTGGATGCATGGACCTCCACCGGGAGGCCTGAACTCTTCTCCATTTTCATAAACCCTTTCTTCATATTCACAAGCTGCAACACAGTAAAACACATTGTGTCTTAAATCCAGGACAGCTCCATGTCTTTGTTTAATAATGTCTTAAAAGAAAGATATTTGAATGCTTATTAACTGATACAAGTCGGACAGCACTGGTTGTGTGGTTTTGTTGGGTGCGTGCAACTCGTAGACGGACATGAAGATGTTGCAGATTCACACGACACTTGCCCACCCTGCATCATAAGATATACCCAAACATACACACACAAATACATTCACATGATCATATATATATATATAAACACTTCAGTAAACACTCACCGAGCACTGACATCTTAAGCATGGATCCTGTTTGGACACAAAGGTTTGACCGTCTGGGTACGTCTCGCCCTCATGAGTGCACTCCTCACATCTGAACACCAACACACAGAACTGATTAACGAAGGTCAAATAAAGAGTGTTTCACCTCGCTCTCATTGATGATATCTCAAATGATAATACCGTGCACAACATTCTCCTGGTCTCCTGACTGGATTATGACAGGGAGTCGGTGGGCAGCGAGGGTACTGAACGCACTTTATATTTCCATTCTGAAAGAAAAACAGGTTGTTAAAAACTTTTTCTAGAATGTAATTATTTTTGATTTGGAAAACCATTTCATCAAAATCAATTTGAGATTTTTTTTAATTTGCCGTTTTTATTCAAAGCGATTTACACTGCATTCAGAGTAAAAATGTTATCAGTTCATGCATTCTCTGGGAAATAAAATAAACATATCAGTGACAGTGAAGCATAGCAGATTCTAAACAAAAATAAAATATACTTAAAAATAAATAAATGTCATAATGCAGATTACAAACAAAAAACTAGTTTTGAAAAATAATCAAATAAAATTAATAATTAAACATTAATTGAATATCAATTACAAAGATACAAATACTGAATATATATATATTTTTATTTATTTATTTATTATTATTATAAAAAAAAAATGATATATCAATGACCGTGAAGCAATATATAAACAAAAATATAAGAACTTAAAAATGCATATTATGTTATATTATTTATATTATACAAATGTAATACGAATTACTGAAGCAGATTCTATACAAAAAATATACAATATTTTAAAACTTAAAATAAAATAAAAATACATGCAAACAAATCACATACTGTATCAATGACAGTGAAGAATCAGATTACAAACAAAAATGCAAGTTTTGAAAAACATTAACAAAACAAAATTTATAAATAATTTGTATTAATTAATTAAAAAAATTGACATCAATGACAATGAAGCAGTTTATAAACAACAACATAAGTATTAAAACACATTGGTGTACTCAATAAAATAAAATGAAATAAAATAGTAAAAAATGATAAGATAAAAAGTAAGTAGAAATGATCAACAAACAAAAGTTGCAAAGCAGATTCTTACCTCACATCTACACGTGGGATCACATGTGGGTCCTGGCGGCAGAGTCATCCCGTTCGGGATTTCTATTCCGTTCAAACTGCAACCTGTTAGAAATCAATGAATCAAACTAATTTAAAGTATGGGTAGCCATTTTCCAGACACTTCTTTCCAAAGTAATATATTCCTAGCCTTTCAGTAAATGTTTGCTGTTATGACCCGTAGACCTATCATGGCACTGTTGAACTCTGACAAACATTGTTTTCTTGGAATAATGTCCAGTATGTATCATAAAAGTAAACCGACAGGATTTTGATTACATGTTCTTAACTTTTTCAATGTTTTACCAGTTCTAATGTATCATATTTAAACGGTTGGACACACCGTCACAGACAGGACAGCAGGATCCAGGAGGAGGAGACGCTGGGCTGTTACAGCGATATTACAGTGCTCACTCTCACACTGAACCAGACCCTCCTATAGAGAGAGAAAGAGATTATATTTGAAGAATAACACACTGATGGTCCAAAAGCAGCTCGCTAACAGGTGAAGGCCCACCGTGCATGTACAGGTCGTGCAGGGGTCATTAGCAAGCGTCCACCGAGAGCCGTGCAGATGCCGCACATTGTCCTGGACACAACCTTCATACCACGAGAAAAACTCTTGATAAGTATGAGCTTTTAAAGACAATCTTAACTTGTCCCTTTTCATTAAAATGTACAAAAATGTAGAAAAAGTCCACAACACACTTACTTCGACACCTGGGACAGCACTGCCGACCTACAGTCTCCACCAAATGACAGGCAATTTCAGAACACGTCTCAGTGCTGCAGACTATATTCCCTGACTAGAAGAGAGAGAGAGAGAAACACACACACACACACGCACGCACACACACACACACACACACACACACGCACGCACGCACGCACACACACACACACAACCTACTTACTTATTGCTGATTTTAAAGGTGAAATTTTAAATAACTTATTATTTAGCATTGCAGGTACATGAAAGGATAAAATAGAAATAAAAAAACTAAATAATAAAAAAAAATGACTTTGCCTTGGCAACTAACTAAAATAAGTTGAAGAACTAAAATGATTAATATAAAAAATTAAATTCCCGTGTATGTGTGTGTTGTATATGTGTTTTAATAATATATATACACAAATACACAACAATAAATAATATAACTATTAATATTTATATAATATGTATTTATGTATGCACATTTGTGTGTGTGTGTGTGTACATATATAATAGAATATAATAGTAATGACAAAAAATTACTACAATTTTAACAAATTTTAAAATCAAAATTGAAAATATAAAAATAAAAGCTGATTCGAAGTATTAATAAATACTACACAAATACAAAAATAACATTTGTTATATAATACAATTATTCTTTTTTGGGATTAACAACATACAGTAATACTTAACCACCTGTTTCAATTTTGTAAAAAAAAATTATGTACATTTTTGATAAATTTAGCAAGCTAAGTATGTGGTGGGATGCAACTATAAACACATTACTTTCCAGTAAGTAAGAATATAATGTTAAGTGTACTTTTTCTAAGGAGTATTAAAACAATAAATAATTTAAGCACATTTTAGAAAAAGAGTAAAATGAAACAGAAAAATGTTTCAGTTCAAAAAGTACACTTTTGTTGTAAATAATAGTCAGAATATTCTAAATGTACAATGTTTAACTGTAACCTTGTGCTGACTCATCCCAACAAGCACACTGAAAAGCACACAGGCATCTCAGCCTTACATTGCACACACAGCGTCTGCAGGGGTCACGGGAGGGTTGAACAGAGACGCCGTCTAGAATAACCTGCCCCTCAAAGTTACAGCGGGAACAATCTCTGCAGCAGGAGCCGAACGGTGGCTTCACACCATCCTGACACGTCTGAGGACACCGCTGCACATCAACACACGCCTGATTCCCACCCTGATCAGAAAAACATAATACGTGCAAACAAGCGTGAGGTCATGGCATCCACCGTATGTGTGTGAGTGAGAGAGATGAAGCACCTGACAAGAACAGGTCTGGCAGCCATCGATGGTACTGAAAGTGCCGTTGTATGGACGACCGTCCACATTACATGCTGCAAAGGATGCAATAAAATACATGTTACAGTGTGAACTGGGCCAGAACTGTTAGAGTCACAAATACTTGATAAGTCAAATGAAAGAGCTCAGATGTGCTTGTGATTGTACTGGAGCAGGTGGGACAGCACTCTCCAGGTCTCCTGTAGGGGGTTGGACACGGGGTGGGCGGACACTGGATGGGGTCACATGTCACCTGACCGTTCTGCAAATGAACATGTGTAATCCAGGTTAACATGATAAAAGTTCGTTGGTTGAGCAATTTGCAGACATGTTTAAAATAATTATTAAATTAATTTTAGTTTAGTAGTTTACCAATTGATTTTGTACAGTAAAGAGCATGCCAGTATTATTTTAGTATCATTGATAAAATAATATAATTTTTATTCATATTTTGAATTAGGTTTTATTTTTATATTTTCTGTTTTTACTGTAGATTTAGTTAAAGGTTTAATATTGTGTTAAAATATAATATAATTAGTGCTGTCAAATGATTAATCACAATTAATCGCACCCAAAATAACAGTTTTTGTTTACATAATATATGTGTTTGTACTGTGCATATTTATTATGTCTATATAAATACATACACATACATTCAGAAAAATATGTTATGTTTATATATTAAATATATGTATCTGTAATATAAAATAATATAAATATATACATGTAAATATTTTCAAAATATATACTGTATGTGTGTGCATTTATATATACACAGTACATACACATATATTATGTAATCAAAACTTTTATTTTGGATGCAATGAATCGTTTGACAGCATTAAATATAATATAATAATAAATATTTTTATATTGTGTTGTAATATTTTGTAATTTTTTGTGAAACTACACGAAATTAAGACCTGCTATCTTAGCAACCAGCTGAAATAAAAAGTTTACATTTATTTTACATCACAAGATGTTTTAGTTTTTAGTTTTAGTTATGAGCTCCATATTCTCCTATAAAATAAAATGTGTCAATATGACTTTTTGAGGGGATTTTGTCGGAAAGTTCAATAAACTTTTCTATTTAAAAACGACTGACTCTTATTTCATGTCAGGTTTTACAAGGTAAATAAAGTTCAAATACATCAATAATTATACTATGTTTGATTTCACTTAAAAACATAATATACATTGACAGTCTTTGTCCTAGAACATCAGCAAAACTGAAACCTCTTTTACCTGTTTAGTTTGACCTCATTTAACCTTGCATTTAAAAACCAAGTATTTCAAAATCGTATTCTTTGGTTTATAACTTAATATATAATCTTTGAATATTCTTACTATATTTCCTATAGACAAATTCTAATACTCTGAAATATGTAAACAGTAATATGAGATTACTTAGCCTTTTAGAATCTTTTTCTTGGGAGGTTTTTAAAGGTTTTATTTTAGTTATTTTCTGTTTTAATTTGAATTTCAATTTCATCCCCACAAGGAGAACCCACACACACACACACACCCACATCCACCCACACACCCACCCACACCCATACACACACACACACACACACACATCCACACCCACACATCCACCACACACACACACACACACACACCCACATCCACCCACACACACACACATCCACACCCACACCCACATCCACCCACACACACGACTCACAGAGCAGCTGCATTTGAGACAAGGGTTTGATCTTGACACAAACTGCTTCCCGTCCTCATAGATTTCACCATCATGTTCACATCCTAAATATTTATATGGAAGAAAGAACAAATACACCTTTTGGAATAACATTTAAATACTAAAGTATATAAAGTGTCACTCATTCATTGGTATATGTGAAAGCACAGTGTAGATGTGTGTGTGTGAGTGTGTGTGTGTGTGTGTGTGTGAGAGTGTGTGTGTGTGTGTGTGTGTGTGTGTAGAGATGTATTGTGGGTACTTGTTTGGCAGAGAGGGCAGCACGTTGTCTGAGGAGCAGGTGGTTGCTGACAGGGCTGTGATGGACATGGATTCACATTACACTCTACTCTGCCATGCTAGATAATAAACACACACACACACACACAAACTATGTCACAGTAACACAAGACATGCCAGCAAGAGGGAAGGACACGAGTGAGGATCAAAGACCAAATCTTTAAGATTTCATACTTCACATGTACAGCGGTTGCAGTCGTCTAGGCTGAAGGTATCCCCATTGCTATAGATATTGCCACGAAAGCTGCATTCTGCAATCAGAGACATACATAAGTTGAATAGCACTGGAACGAAACCCCTATGACACAATCTGAGATAAGCATTTCAGATGAACCACAGCAGGTAAGAGTGTGTGTGTGTGTGTGTGTGTGTGTGTGTGTGTGTGTGTGTGTGTGTGTGTGTGTGTGTGTGTGTGTGTGTGTGTGTGTCTGCAAGCATATTTCCTGCCTGCATCAGATCCAATCTTATCTACAATATGAACTATAAAGGTGTCTGAGAGTATTCACGAGTGACTCCAGACTGTACTAGATATCTGGCCCCGTATTCCTAAAGATTCTAAGAATTCTTTTAGAGAGTTCCTAATTTAGCTTAAACATTTCTAACTAGGAGTCTTAGCTTAAAAGTGACTCGGGATCAATCTGACAGCAACTCTGGTCAGAAACTCAGCGGGAGCGGGCGGGTGCGGGTTTAAGATAACAGTCCCGCTCAGGGCTCTACATCAAACTATCCTACAACAGAACATAAAATTAATATATGTTGCTTTTATGTTTTTATACCAAGGGGTGGACTAGTGTAAATCAGTTTTGAACCACTTAGCATCACTCCATCACTACAGATAGATGCAGACAAATTAAAGACCAGCAGATGCTTTTAATACCGCTACAAACTCACGTGATCACAGGACTTTAGGGAAAACCAGTCTCTACGAAGAATAAACTAATTTGTGCAATGCGGTTCATTTGTGGCGTGCATTTAATGCATGCAAATTCCCTGATCTATGGTTTGATGACTGGCTTGCTGATGAAAGCTTATGGTTAATGAGTAAGTATGTTGTAATTCATTATTGTGTGTTTCGATTATGCTGATGTAATGGTTGTTAGATTACGCACCATTCAAGCGGTCGCACTGAACTTTCCCATGGGTGCAGTAACAGACGGTGTGGCTGTCAGGAGACCAGCGGGACCCCTCGTCCATCTCACGCCCCTCCCACACGCACTTCCGTGTCGAACACTCACACGTTTCCAGGTAGTCAACTCTCGTCTGCAGGGCCGTGTTCTACATACATACAGAGATTTGTCAAAACGTGTGTATTATATCACTTGTTTGTATACTTATAAAAGTATTACAAAATATTTTGAATTAGCTTTTAATTAAATCTTTTCATTTTTCATTTAAAGTTTTAGTAAATTTGTTATGTGCTTTTAGTATTTGTATTAAATTAACTATAACAAATATCTCAACAAAGTGTTAATTTATTTTATTTCAGTAATAATTTAACTTCAAGTAGTAATTTTAGACTTAATCTTAAATTCATAAACTCACACAAACTTATTTCTGTTAGAAAAACTAAATGAAATAAGTTGAAGTGCTAAAATAAGTAACTAAAATTAAACTGAAAAATTATATATATATATATATATATATATATATATATATATATATATATATATATATATAAATAAATAATAATTTTTTCTGTTTAATTTCAGTTACTTATTTTAACTCAGTTTAGCACTTTAGCAACTTATTTCATTTAGTTTTTCATCTAATATTGAAATTGTATTTTATTTCAGCTTTATTTCAGTTGTTTATATATTTTTAAATCAATTTTGTTTAAGTTAACAGTAATATATTTCATACAGTATGTGCTGTTGTCCTTTTTTATTAGCTTTTTATATTTATACATAATATTTGATATATATTAATTTAAATTTGTCACCTAATATTGACATTTTATTTTATTTCAGCTTTTATATCAGTTTAACAGTTTAAGTTTGAGTTCATTGTTTACACCAGCATCTCTTTTGGCAATACGTTTCCAATGTACCTGTTTCTTCAGCATGTCCAGCATGGTCTCGATGTTACGCACGCTGTTCTCCAGTTGGCCAAGCCGCATGTTTGAATCAGCGGGGGATCTTGTAGCTGATACTATGCCATCTCCACGGTCTCCCTGATCTTGCATCATGTCTAGGTCATAGATTGCAGGTACGGAGGGACTGGTGGGAATGACTGTGTCTTGAAGGGAGTCTGTAATAATAACCACAAACACACAAACGCATGCAAACACACAGGTTAGAAGAGACAAATGCATTGTCTTGGGCTGAAAAAACATGCTTTTTGGATATCTGTACATATTTTAAGATGTGTACATTAGTATTTAATCTATAATGCTGAAACATAAATTCACCCTGAATATTGGAGGGCAAAAATAAAATAATCTTAAACATCCCAAATAAAATAATACTACACCTCAAAAATGCACTAGCTGACATTAACCAATAGCCAAAAATGAAAACATAACAGATGAAAATGTGTATATGTATTAGAGGTCAACCGATAGTGGATTTTACCGATACCGATAGCTAGGTCGGACCACACTGGCCGATACCGATTAATCAACCGATAGTTTAAAAATGATACTGAATAGAGTTGTACTATAAAAAAAAAGCAGTAACAGTACTGAACCATACTTTATAAATGAATACAAATTTAGTATTAATAGGAATTACTATATTGATTATTAAAGTTATTTAATGGTTTACAAATGTGCTATTTTATAACACTGCATGATTATCTAATCAAAATATAAACAAATATGCAAGTGACACACTGTGCAAAAGCGCAGCCCTGCGTCTTGGAGAAGTCACGGGTATCACACACACCAGACGCGTCACATTCAATTCAAGCAGCGGTCTAAAACTAATCACCAAGCAGACATAAGTTTGCTTCAAGAATGAACTATGTGGCATAAATGAGTTTGAAGTTCAGTGTTTAAAAAAACAGAGCAAACGGAAAGAGAAAGCGTGATCTGTATTACAGCTCTCTATATGAAGCATACTAGAGCGTATTAGAGCCACGGAAAGACAAATGTTTTGCTGAAAAATGCTCAATACATAATTTATAGCCTAGGGTGAAGTCATTATGTACAATAAGAATGATCTGGGACAAATAGGCTATAATGTTATTTAATGGAAAACTATGTGAATGGCGCTCTGTTCTGCGGCAGGATTTTCTGCCAGCTGCATTTAAAGCACGTTTGAAGTTTCCCGCTCTGTGCAGCAGCAGTGTCACATGCCAAAACAAACAACACATGCTGTCAGTGATTTCCGCCTCTAGAGGCCGCTCTCGTACTGTATAATGATAGCAGACCATTCTCAACCACTCCAGCAACAGACGCAACACGGAAAACTATCGGCATGGATTTTTGCAGATAATCGATAGTTCTGCAAATCAACTATCGGTGCCGATTAATCGACAAAACCGATTAATCGGTCGACCTCTAATATGTATGGGTCCTAACTTTACATCAGAAGAAGCTGTATGACCTATATTTTCAGCTCTGTTGTGTATGTTTTTTTATGTGCATGTGTAGGTCATATGCTTCTATGTTTTTATTGTTTTCATGCCTGTTACATTGTCACAGAACCACGGACGCCTCTCATATGCCCTGGTGGAGAGTTCAGCCATCTGCCAACCACCCTGAAAGAATGAGAAAACACATACAGTCAGTTCTGTGTCCATGAGCACAATGAACTCTGGCGACCCATTGCAAAGTCATGACTGTAACGTCGTAAAACAGATGAGCAATGACAACACCAGAACAATCACCTCTGTAGGATGCTTTAAAGGCACAGTTCACTCACAAATTAACATTTTGTCATAATTTACTGACCATTGTGTTACTCTAAACCTGTATGAGATTTTTTCTTTAGTTGAAAACAAAACAAAAATAAGATATTTTAAAGAATGCTGGTAACCATACAGTTTTTTCTTCCATAGATGCTGTAAATACAACATCTGGTCCCAAAATGGACATTTCCCCACCACATAGCTGTTCACTTTCCAATGAGAAGTGGCATTTGCTTCAAACATGATACGATACTGCATATCTGAACTTTTGGTAGCTTCAGAAGCTGTTAAAATGAACAAAATACCTTCCAAATATCCTGAAACTGATTCAAATGTAGAATCTTATGAACAGACTACAGAGAGCAAGGCAACGTGCCTCAGTTTGACAGTTTCATTGCATTTGTAGCACTCAGGCTACAAATGCATATTGTTTTGAGAGAAGAAAACAAGATACAAATCTAATTTTAACTATCTATTCTTCAGACATTGCTCTTTAAATGAAATAAGTATTGGCTGTCTCGTTGAGCCTCATTGAGAGCCACATATATTTTGGACTGAATTTAGAAGAAGTTAATTAGAATCTAAAATCATATTGCAATATCTTTTTTATTAAAACTTATTCTTCAGTTATAGCCACACAACCTTTGGAAAAATAATATTTGTGGCACTCAGACAGATCTGTTCAATGCAGTTGCTTTGACAGAAGGAAACGAGACACATTTCTAGTTTCAACATTATTTGTTCTTCAGACATTCCTCAAGGTGACCTACAATTGGTTTTTGACCACTGAAAACTTGTGCAATTCAACATTTTACTCCTGGAGCCATAATGCAATGTCAATATCTCTGGAACTGAACTATATAGGGCCTTAAAAATGATGATGCGAAAAGGGAAGTTTGTAAAGACCCAATATCTAAAACTTATTGAGTCACAGGCATGCAAACTTTGGAGAAAAAACTTGAAATATCTTCTTCCCCATTTTTGAATTGTCACCATTGGCACATACTGCAACAAAGACAGCCAAAGTAAACAGATTTTACTAGCAGGCCTACCAATCTGTGTGAAATACAATTATGCTGCTGCCATCTTGCTGAAGTCACTTTTACACCCCTGTAATTTGGCTCTGATTCACAGGTGAAAAATGCTATTTTGACCCCCTTCAACAAAACAGTGGATTGCTTAGTAAATATGCATCCATGACATTTAATGTTTTAGCTTTCATCACTATATACGTTAATCTTTCTTCAGAAAAAATATTAGCAAAATCAAACATATGAGCTGGGGATGTTTCTGAAATTTGCTTGATTTGACACAGAATGACCCAATAGAGTAACTCCTACACCACATTTTTATAGTGTAGTTATTGTGAAAAACTATCTGTAGTTATTCTGAACATCCATGTGAACTTGAGGAAAACTGACTTTATAAATTTACAAAAAATCACCTTGGGATCAGTTGATTAGAAGTCAAAAAGTGGAAAAATGACTAATTTTTAGGTTCCCAAATACACTAGCATGTAGATACATATTTGTTTGTATCTGTAAACTCACCCTGAACTTGCTGGCCTTTTTTCTCGCAGTGCTGGCGAAGATAACCTGCAGATCATGTGGGAAGTCCAGAGTCAGGATTTGTCCCCCTTCTTTGAGTTTGAGCACCACGGCATCCTGGCAGTCCACATACAGCACCATCTGCCTGGGCTCCACACTCAGAGCCATCCTCACCCAACCTCCGCTCGTGAAGGGACTCCCGCCGGGCACCTTTAGCACCTCCGGCCGCAGGCCGTCCGCTGACCTGAACTCCAGCTGCAGCCAGTCTGCTTTTGTGTTGGAGACGAGCTCCAGCAGGGGGCGCTCGTCACTCTGCAGGGAGGTAGAGGAGGTGAAGGAGATGAGGGTGGCCTCCGAGCCTCTGCTCTGACGGCCCACCAGGTGCAGACCCAGGACGCCCTGTGAGGTGTTGAAGAGATAGTCCAACAATGGCTGGGGTAGTTTGAAATGAGGCGAGTTGGAACGGAAACGCCAAGCCGGCGTCTTTGGGTCACGCCTTTTGACCTTAGATACCCCGCGGGGAGAGTGAGTGACGTTAAGAGCCTCCAAAAGGTTGATTACTAATAGAAGAAACATGTAGAACGACGTCAGTGACATTAACAAGCCACATGCTGTATGCCTGGTAATCATTCAGTACCATGGTATATATCAAGTGCTCTGGTATTACAATATTATGTGATACAGTTTCATAACTGAACCAGGAAAAACGTTTTTAATTACGTTTTTAATGTTTTTGAAAGAAATCTCTTATGTATTTATTCGATCAATTTTAAAAAATGGTAATGTTGTGAAATATTATAAAATTTGTAATTTTATTTATTCCTGTGACAAAGCTAAATTTCTGGCATCATTACACCAGTTTTCAGTATCACATGATCCTTCAGAAATCATTCTAATATGTAGATTTGACACACTTCTCATTACTATCATTGTTGAAATAGTTGTGCTACTTAATATTTTTGTGAAATACATGATACATTTTTTTCAGTAATAAAAAGCTCAAAAGAACAGCTCAATTAAAATATTTTGAAATATTTTGTAACATTATAAATGTCTTTACTGTCCATTTTGATCAATTTAATGCATCAATTAAACACAGAATGATTTTGTGACACTGAAAATTCCACTTTGCATCAAAGGAATATATTACATTTTAATATATTTTCAAATAGGAAACCATTATTTTAATTCATAATAATATTTCTAAATATTACTGTCAAATAAATGCAGCCGGTGGTCATATAAATATTACTTTAAAAAATATAAAAAAATGTCAATTATTCCAAACTGTTAACTAGTAGTGAATCAGCTATCATACAGATGTAAAGGTTTTTGACAGTTTATAAGCATGCAAATAGTAATATGTAAGGGGAAAAAACCCTGCAGAGCAATGATGGTGAGTGAACAAAATGCTCTTAATGACTTATCTTTTTCCTTTTTCTTGTCAGATCTTTACTGTTCCAAAGCTCCCTTAGAACAACACGGCTCTAAACACGCACAAACCCACACCCTTAGTCTAGATCTCAGGTATTTCTGTACAAAATCAGATTGAATTGATAAGAGATAGGAACTTAAAAGACAGAGACAGAAAGACAAGATAGAAAGCAAAGGTTATGTGGAAGTGAAGATGTTCCTTTAAGAAGAAAAAACAGCTGGCAAGCAAAAACGTTCCTGCGATGGGCAAATCAAAAACTGCAGATAAAGAGGCAAACAGAGGCATTGATAACAGAGAGAAGTGCTTGTGTGCTCGGTGTGTTTGTGCATGTTTTACTCAGCTATGGGTTGAGCGTCTTCGGAAGACAGCTACATCTAAAATCAGAATCAGTCAGGGCTGGACTGGTAATCTGGCATACCGGGCATTTTCGGGCCGGTACATGTTCTTCTTGAATATATATATATAGTTCGAAGTGCTGGTGGGCCGCCTGGACCAAAAAAATGCCAGGGCTGATTTTTTGTCCCAGTTTGAGTCCCTGCTTGAAGTCATAATAATTTGGAAACTGAGCACATTTTTTTATGCAAAAGATTAAGGGTAGAGTTGGTGTGTAATCATATTTCTGAGTAAATAATTATAAAAATGTAATATGTGTATTTATTATTCTAATTCAAAATATGCTTATTGAGGGGTACAGTTTATGATAATGATTATGATAAATTTGAAATTGATCTTTTTTGTTATTATAATGCATTTTGGTTTTCATTTTATGGGATTAGTTTGTAATCATAATTATAAGTAATTAATCATTATAATTAGAGCAATTTTTAGATATTAATCTAATGCAAAAAAAAAATTTAGGGGTGGGATTAGTTTGTAATAATTATAAAAAGCTTTAGAACAATAGAAGTCAATATGATGTTCTAATTAGATGCTTCTGACTAGCTATATTTTTTAGGGACAAATTGTTAAAAAGTTATCAAATAAAAAATATGTATTCACTTAATGTAAATATTTAAGGTATGAGTTTAGGCATAGGCTATTTATAAGAGTCATATTTATATATGTTTAGGTGCCATAACGTCATCACTTTATTTTCCTTTTTCATTAAAATAAATAAATAAAAATAAATAAACTTAAACAGTCCTGGTTTGACAAGTTAGTGATTTTTTAAAGTATAAATATTCAATAGTCCCGAACAATTATACATAAATAACTAAATCTGAATAAATCCTTTTCTGTATGTAGTGTGTTTGTTTGACAGCTGCTCTCACCGGCCTCGGTCGCGTCGAGATGAGTTTGAACACAGTCAGAAACATTCCAGAGAACAAGCAAACTCAGGAAAAGACCTCCAACTAAAGCTTTCAGCTCCATTCTCACCAGCCATCAAACCTTCAGACGGAAACAAATTACGTTTGCATTATTCACAGAACACACGAAGAAGAAAATGAGTGTGAATATTACAAACAATACATGAAGCGATCTCGGATGAAGAGCTGGATGAGTCCTCGTTAGACATGAAACATCTGGACTTGTTTTCGGTTGTTTGGCTGGAGGGCTCGAGGTTTTCCTGTCGTCTCCAAACAAAACAAGGCAAAGTTTCGTTCTTTCCCGTCCTCTGCGAGTGAAACGAACACTGATGCAGCTCTCTCCTGTGACCGGTGTTTCTCTGCTCCTCTGCAGCCAAAAGACAAAAACTACACACTCAATGTGTTGAACATTTCCGGTTTTCTGGGCTGACAGAACGCCTTAAATCCTCAGCTTTTAGTGAGGAACAAAACAGTTTAATTAATACATAATGTCTAATAATAGGATATACAAACATTATGGAATGCTCAAACGATTATGTGCATTTAAAAACTATTACATACGAATTATGAAAATATATGATATCATAAAGGTAATACAAATCTAAATATACGTGAAGTAATATACATTTAAAATAAAAAAAACTTACAGTATCTTCTAGTAGTTTCAGTACCATGGTATGTACAGAAAAATGGTATTCAAAGCAAAGGAGCCGAAAACAAATATATACCTGAATTTATATAAACAAACTATATTTCTATGCCATGAAATCTTGATTGTATATGAGTTGATCGGTCAGTTAAAGGAATAGTTTCTTCAGGACTCATATTTGCCATATGCAATTGAAGTTAAAAACAGCTCAATGATGGATTTGTTTCTTACAAACACATAGATTTTCTCCTCCCAAGATGTTAACTGATGGACTGTGGATTACCTGTGGATTATTGTGATGTTTTTATCAGCTGTTTGGACTCTCATTCTGACGGCACCCATTCACTGCAGAGGATCCATTGGTGAGCAAGTGATGTAATGCTACATTTCTCTAAATCTGTTCAGATGAAGAAACATCTAATCTGAAGAACTCATCTACCTCTTGGATTTTTTTATAACTAGATTACCAAGTCTTTTTTTTTTAACTTTCAGTTTAGAGGGAAAAGTAATAATTTATATTGGTGATTTTGTGTGTAAGTATGATTTAGTTTTATAAAGTATGTCATTGGTGTATTTCATCTGAGACCACTCAGATGACCTTTGTTTCTGATGTCTTATTGGTTAAAACGAGGACACTATTTCAGCCTCCTAATCTCTACCTGCCTTAATTACAGTGTGCTTCCGTGTGTGTGTGTGTCTGTGTGTGTGTGTGTGTGTGTCTGTGTGTGTGTGTGTGTGTGTGTGTGTGTGTGTGTGTGTGTGTCTGTGTGTGTGTGTGTGTGTGTGTGCAAGAGCTTCTCTGTCAGGGTTTATTACTGCATGTAAGGTATACACTAGGACGAGACAAAAATAGGCCAGATTAACACAAGACACAGGCTGTTACATTTTACCATCAGGATCCTGAAAACATTTGTGTGACATACAGTACACACTCTAATAAAAGACCCTAAAGACACGGTCCAATATTTTGGGTTAATATGATGGAATTTTTCCTGTTTTTTACAGGTGTAATACCCATATTTTGCATTTCATTGTGTGTTTTACGGATCTAAGGAAATAGCCATACATTAAACATTTTCATTACATTTCTACCAAGATGTTATAGTTTAACCATTTTTTCTTTCTTATAGTTATCTATCTATAAGATATTTATCTATCCACCACAGAATTTTTTTTCAAATTGTACATTTTTTTATGAAAAATTATATTAGAAAAATAAATGAATTGAATGCTGAAATGAAAATGATGACGAATTTGACTTAGGTTCGCATTAGATTAGAGATCTCGAATTGTGCAGTTAAATATTTATAACAGTTTCAATCAATTATATTAAAATATTTCTGTATCCCAGATTTTCTGTGTGGTCCCAGGCATTTGTAAGTCACTGTATTTGCTTGATTATGAAGTGCAGTATATGCATATTGGTTCTGACAGTTTTCAGAAAGATTTCCACTGGTCATCTTAGAATACTGTTATCTGATTGGCCAGGAGTGAAGCGATGCTATTGGTTAGACCCAGCAGAGGCATTTGTTTTGACCTCTTAACTTGGCTCTGATCCAGTGAGTTTGAACACTAAACCTCGGACTAATCCACCGCTCGCAACTCATCCAAACACAGACATGTGCTGGACTCTCATACACAAGTCACACACATACTCTGTACTCGAACTCTCTTTTACAGTCACATCCAAAGTACAGAGTTCTGTGGATGGTAATAATGTAGCTTTGGAGAGGAAATCTGGACATTTGGACCTGAAGAACAGCTCGATGGGACAGGTAGGATGATTCTTTCTTGTCTTTGTCTGAAATACAATAGTGCATAATCAAAATAATAAGAGATCAAAGCATGACCAGGTTTTGTGAGCTCGAATGGTCCTGAAGTCTATTTTTGGCTTGTCTTAGCTTCTGTATAAGAGAGAGTGAGAGGATTCAAAGGACTTGTGTAATAGTCTTGTATAACAAAACTTGAAAAGATCTGTGTGCATGTTCACACATCTTAACATGAGTGTTTGTCTTCACTTTGACACAAGAGTGGAAACAAAAGTTTTATACAATTAATTATTTTTCAGATTTTCTTTTCAGTATTTAATTCACTTTTTATCCTAAATATTCCCATTATAAGACAAACGTTGAAATATAAGGATGCAAAGTCAGTTTGTATTGATTTAGTTTGAAAGAGCTAAATTAATACTCCTGATAATGTGAAATATTAGCAAATGATAATAAATAAAAACATCCTGCCCAGGGACTGCAGATGCAAATGAGCTTTATAGCTAACTCTGGCACAACACTTGTGTTTGCATTGTCCCTGTATAAATAAATTAAATACATAAATACAATTCTAACCATAATTCCAAACAGATTTCAGTTAAAGGATGTCATTTAAATAAATATGCATTCATTTTATTTATTAAAATGCTGCATGTTGTGCAAAGTAAGATTTTTGTACAATTTAGATACTATTAGTTTTTATTATTTTGAGTCATATTTTGTTTTAAACTATGCTATTTTTATATTAGTTAAAGTTTCAGTAATTTTGTGGTGTTTATTTTTAGTAGTTTATATTTATATTCTTCATTTATTTTTATTTCAGTTGAATTATTTTAGTATCACGTTTAACTAAATTAAAATAAGTAATGTTGCTTTAGCAACTATATATTTGTATTTTATTTTCTTTCAAACTAAATAAGCCCAGTTTCAGTCTATAATAGCTCTGTGTAAGTAAGAGCGTGTGTTTGGGTGTTTGCACGTAAGAAGGCTTATCTGTCTGCTGAGAACTTCCTTACGAGATTTATAGGTCTTAAAGGAGCAGGGCTGTTTGCTAAAAAACATTTTAAGGTCATGTTACTCCGGATCCTCGAAACATAAAAGCAGTGATATATTTCCAGGCTGCATTTACACTCTTAAAATAAAGGTGCTTCACGATGCCATAGAAGAACCTTTTTGTCTAAATGGTTCCATAAAGAACCTTTAACATCTGAAGAACCTTTCTGTTTCACAAAAGGTTATTTGTGGCAAAAGAAGGTTCTTCAGATTATTAAGAGGTAATAAAGAGATGTTTTTTTAAAGTACCTTTGACTGAATGGCTCTTCTATGGCATTGCTTGAAGAACCTTTTGAGTCACCTTTATTTTTAAGAGTCTGGGTTCATTTAATCCAGCTCAATTGAGCTAAATTTGCCAATTCATAATAATACAGTACAGTAATGCAATGTCATTTTTAACATACCTGTTTTTTATCCTGTCAGTGAGAGATGGTTTTGAGGTTGATCTTCAGTGAACAGCCACTGTGGAAGATTCTAATATTCTGCCGGCTATATTCTGCGGTCAGCCAGCATTCTGTAATTGGTATAAACACAAACACAGAGACATACCACACACACAGAACAAACACACACACTTGACATGCATGCGTCCATACAACTTCATTTGACCTCACACAGCTCAATATTGAGTACAACAGGTAAAATGATTTTCTTCTGTTTGAGCAGGGAATTACAATCCGTGTGCCACAGAAAACTAAGAACAAATCAGTATCCAGGCAACAATCCAGGCAAACTAATCTGTCCCACCTTTGCTGAACAACAAGCTCCTTGTAATGCACCAGACATGATCAAATAATTGACAAATGAAAACATCATCAGATAAATTAGCATTTTACCATCAACCAGACACGGAAATCACCCAATATTTTACATTACAGCAGACTGCAAATATAAGAAACATGTTATTTAAATAAATAATGTGTCTATTTTTGACAGCCAGCAATTGTGACGGTGGGCATGACGTGTTTGCCAAAGTGAAAGAGAACGGCCTGATGGGAACTTTTATTGCCAACCTCAGTTTCACTGAACAGCCATCATCCATGCTCTTAAAACTTTCGGGAAACGATGCTGATTGGTTTTATCTGGAGGGAAGAACCATTCGACTGAACTCAACATCAACAAGGAATATCGATAGAGAGGTAACATAAAAAAAGCTCTGTAAATGCATGCTATTACAGTATCATCGTCTGTCACGATTTTGTTTAAACTGTTAATATGATTTGTCTATAATGATATTACAGATACACGGCTCAGTTTTAACAGCAACTGTAAGGTGTTACGAACATAAAGCACTACGGGTAAGTCAAATAATCTGTGACAGACAGCAGCAGCATTTTAGAAAACTGGATGTATCAATCCAATTTTACCTTGTCAAATAAAACTATTATTGCTGTCAGGCTGAACACAGGATCATGGTAGAAGTTCTGAACGAGAATGACAACAAACCCGAGTTCCTACAAAGATCAGTTCAACCCCTGCATCTCAGCGAGGTAAAACAAAACAGCATACATTCTCTTGACTATTGTTCAGAAGTTTGGGGTCAATACCATTTCTCTCTTTCTTCCTTCCTATTAATATATTTGTTCATCATCAATGCGTTAAATTGATCAAAAGTAACAGGAAGACATGTATAATGATGATTCCTATTTCAAATAAATGCTATTATTTTGATTATGAAGCAGCGAAACTGTATATTATAAATATGTCTGAAGAATCGGACACTGAAGACTGGAGTAATGATGCTGAAACCTCAGCTTTGCATCACATGAATAACTTACATTTTAAATAGAAAACAGTTATTTGAAATTGTAACAATATTTCATAATATTACTGTTTTACTGTATTTTTGATCAAATAAATGCGGCCCTGGTGAGCATAAGATACTTTCAAGTCTTACTGATTCCCAAACTTTTGAGCAGCATATTGCATATATAAGCATTTCTTTGAAGCTTTTCCCCATATTTCACTCCATTCTTGAGATTTCATCTTCTGCTGCGTGTTTGATGTGTTTGTTCAGTTGTCAGCGGTGAACTCTGTAGTGTTCACAGTCCAGGCCACAGATGCTGATGGAGACACACTGACATACATCATCGATGAAACATCAGTAGGTGAACCAATCAGATCCACAAAATCCACAGTAGAAACCTTCTGCTAGCCCTTGTGTCAATGGCTACCGTCAACTGTCTGTTTCCCAACAAACTCTAAATATCTGCCTTTATGTTCAAAAGAAAGAAATGAATTCATACAGGTGTGAGGAGGAATAATGGATTACAGAATTATCATTTTTGTGAACTATCCTTTTAAGCTTTACTTGTGCTATATCGGCTTGATAATCTGTGGACTTGTGTTTGTGTATTTCCAGCCTGACGCCAGGTATTTTCGAGTGGACTTACCCAACAGTGGCAAAGTGGTTCTCAACAAGTCATTGGACTATGAGATCAAAACTCAGCTTCGACTGACGCTTTATGCAGTGGTAAAACACACACAGAAAACACTTGTTTTCAAAACAAAAACTGAACTGTGATTTACTCAGATGTTGATGTGGCTTTAGGAGACGAACACAAATGAACATTACAACACAACGACAACAATAATCATCAATGTGATCGATGGGGACGACCAGTACCCACAGTTCCAGCCTTGCACTCTTCTCTCAGCCAATCACAGCAACCGCATATGTGCCAATCCTCTGTACACCGCCAACATCACAGTGACCGAGCAGGTACACCCTGCGGATATATAAAGACATCTTCATGTTTTAAAAGTCAATTATGTTCACCAAGGCTGCGTTTATTTGAAATTCGGTCAAATCAGAAATATTATGAAATAGTATTACAATTTAAAATAGCTGTTTTCTATGTGAATATATATTAAAATGTCATTTATTCCTGTGATGCAAAGCTGAGTTTTCAGCATCATTACTCCAGTTTTCAGCGTCACATGATCTTCAGAAATCACTCTAATATGCTGATCTTTGAAAACAGATGTTCTGCTTAATATTTTTTGTGGAAACCTGATATGTTTTTTCCCCAGGATTCTTTAGAAAGTTCAAAGCATTTATTTTTCACAGCATTTATTTGAAATAAAAGTCTTTACCGTCACATTAAATACATCCTTGCAGAAATAGAATATTGCATTTCTTTAAAGAGATCATAGAGACCCATGGAATGAGCTTGTACCTGATTCCGTTTATCGTCTGTGTATTTGTCACTCAGGACACGGTCTTGGACTTCTTCCCGGGTCCGATTCAAGCTGTGGATGGTGACGAGGGTCTCAGAACACCAGTAAAGTACACCATCCTGTCAGGTGCTTCTCCTTCCTCTGCCACTGAACCTTACACAAACTCCTGGAAGAAGAATCTCATTTTGATTATATGTGTGTGTGTGCTGTAACACAGGGGCAGATAATGGCAGATTCATCATTGACAGTAATTCTGGAGAGGTGAGGTTAACCAGACGTGTGGAGAACAGACTGCTCATCCCGAGACTGAGACTGCGTGTTATGGTGCGTCTGAGAGTGAAGAACAAAAATTAAAAACATTAAATATATTTAGAAATAGTAAAAACAATTATAAAAAATATCCAAATGAAAATAAATGCATTAGTTTAATATATAAATATTCTAATATATAAAAACAAATAACATTTGTAAAGAAGAAATGTTTTCTGTTTTGAAATCATTGTGATGTTTCTGCTCAGGCAGCTCAGACGGATGACCCTCTGAAATATGCAGTAGCCACAGTTCTGGTGAGGGTCCTAGCAGAAAACAGGTTTCCGCCGCAGTTTAATCGTTCAACGTACCGTGGTTTTGTCAGCGAGAGCACAAATCCTGCTTCACTCGTCATGACATACGGCAACAAATTACTTATCCTGGAGGCCATGGATCAAGACTTCACTGACGTACGTGAATCAACAAGATCACAACATTGCAAAACCACTCAACAGTAACATCCCAGTGTCAACATCACAAAGACACTGGTTTGACAATCAATGCATGAAATATGGAGATATGTTTCTGTTTGTGGGTTAAAGGGCTTCAATCCCAGACTGCAGTATTCTTTAAACTCCCAACACAACAGCTCTCAGCTCTTTTACATTACACAAGAAGGACTGCTCATCGCTAAAAACAGCCTGCTACACCCCGGACACAAATATTTCCTAGAGGTATGACATAAGACTACATAAACACACTTCAAAAATATTTCTCAAAGTTGTAAATGAAACAAAAAATTATTAGAATGTTTTACAAGCAAAAAAAATCAGTCTTAATATCTTCTCAATGTGTTAATAAACAATTCCCATCTCTATGTGATTGTTTGTCATTTCAGAGTAAATGTTGTTTTAATGTTATAGGCAGAATCAGAACAATATTCCACTACTACTTTTTTTCAAAAACGTCTGAAATAATAATTGATGACCGTGTTGCAGGTTCTAGCGGCTGACCTGGAATCAGGAGACACTGTTAAAGCTGCATTGCACGTGGAAGTTCTTCAGAAAGGCCAACCAGGTACTAGAAAATATTCAAGATCTCTGGATTATATCAGAAATATACAAATATATAAAATAAAAATTGGTTTACATAAAATGTGCAACAAACTAGAAGTGAGCACTGTTTGTGCGAAGCTTGCCACAACATACACTACCAGTCAAAAGTTTTCTGAAGGATCATGTGACCTGTAAATTCAGTTTTAAAAAATATTTAAATAGGAGAAAGTTAAATTGTAATAATATTTCACACCGTTTTTACTATATTTAGTAAAAAGCATTGGTGAGCATATGAGGATATTAGAATTTTTTTTTTTACTTTTGACCGGTAGTGTATAATAACAGTACATGGCTGAACATATAATAAATGATAACAAATGTATTGTATAAGCTCCACAGGGTCCTTTGGGGGCGGGGCATGTGTACAGCAGTGAGCCAGTGGGCAGGGCAGAGGGCGTGGCAGGGGTGTGTCTGATCCTGCTGGCCATTAACTTATTTACACTGGTGCGGTGCATACGGATAATCAGAGAGAAGCGGGATCATGTCATGACCAGCGTGGCTGACAACAGACACCCTAATGTGGTAAGACAAGATATATTCATGCAGTGTACACAACAGACATGTTAGACTCTGCATATGAGCTGAAAATATCCATATGTTCCTAAACAAATTATACCCAATAGTAAAGAAACAGAATTATGTAATGACTACAACTTTGAACTTCTTAGACTAGTGTTCAAAAATTTGGGGTGTGAAGACTTAAAAAAAAAGTTAATACAGTTAAAACTGTAATATTGTGAAATTTTATTATAGTTTTAAATTACAGTTTTGTATTTGAATATATATATTTTTAGTAATTTCTTCCGGTGATCAGCACCAGTCTTCAGTATCACATGATCCATCAGAAATCATTCTAATAGGAGGTGTGTTGGACTTGAAGCGACGCTGCACAGAATGATCAGCGTATGACAGCAGAGTGCCGCGTGAGCTATTCGAAAGCTTCAGGATCTGTTTGCTCTCTTATGGCTCTCGCGGTACGGTGATGTCATACACTGATCATTCTGTGCCGTGCCGTTTCAAGTCAAACACACCTATAGTGATTTAATACTCAAGAAACATTTCTGATTATTACTCATGTTGAAAATAGTTGTGCTGCTTGTAATGTATTGGAAGTTCAAAGAGCAGCATTTATATATAATTTTTTAATAAGTTTTATTTTGGAATAATTAATAATTTCTGAAGGATCATGTAACGCTGGAGTAATGATGCTGACATTTCTGCTTTGCTTCACAGGAAGAAAACAATAATAAATCTTAGAAACAATTTATGGTCACTTTATTTTAAGGGCCAATTCTCGCCATTAACAAACCCTTAACTAGGACTTTTGCCTCAATAAACTCCTGATTTGCGGCTTGTTAATAGTTAGTAAGGTAGTTGTAAAGTTTAGGTATTGGTTAGGATTATGATGTAGAATATAGTCATGCAAAATATTGCTAATAAACAGCCAAAATTTAATAATAGGCATGCACATAAACAACTAGTTAATAGTGAGAACTGGTCCCTATATTAAAGTGTGACCTAATTTATTAATATTTGAAATGTGCTTATTGCCAATTTTGACACTTAAAAATATGAATTTCTTTCAAAACTGTCCCTTCATTTTTTTATGGCTTTTATATCACAATATACAAAACCCCAAAATAATATTTTAAGAATTTGTAACAATTTTAACTTAAAAAAAAATTTCTTAAAATGAATCTTTTTGCATTTCTTAATATTCCATGTCTAGTGTCTGAGATGGTTCCGGATGGTGAGTTAATGTAATTCCATTCCCCCTTAGTGAACTTCATTGTATTTTCATTAGTTAAAAGTGGAAATAGAATGGTTTCTTAAAGCATAGACTGAGCGATTTGTTACTAAACCGAGAATATCGTTTGAAGCATACGAGTCACAGAGACATCAGACACTACTTGATACAGTATCCCAGACCTTTAAACTTTGAAAGTGCACCAACTATTTGTTCAATTCTGGCAAATACAACAGTGGTCTTGGACTTTACACCAACCAGTGCACATGCAGCAACAAAGTCCAATAACTCCAGTCTTCAGGGTCACATGATCCTTCAGGAATCATTCTATTGAGCGATTTGCTGCTCAGCAAAAAAATCTTATTATATTTTTGTGAAACTGTAAACTGTAGATACATCCAATGTTGAATCATAGTGTGTATAATTGAAAATCTACTTGAAATAAGGACAATATTACTCAGTGCACCTTCAAATTTCCCATAGTTACCCTTGTGCATGTGTTTTTAAACAACAGAAATGTTTTCTCAGAATCAACTGTAAATCCAGCTGAGTGACTGTTTTCTCTGACAGATGAACCAGAGCCGACCGATGACTTTAGTGGAGGAAACGTTGTCATATCACAACGAGGCATTCAGCGAGTACGACCAGTCCACCTCACCCTTCTACGGCAAACAGGGCATCTACACCAAAATAGAGGAACCACCTCCATCATCATCTGTGAACTTACCATCAATGACCTTCAACAAATCCTTACAGGAACCAAGACGCAATTATCTGGCACTGCGGCCCAACGGAAGACCCGTGAACAGGTTTAACAATCAAACGGTGTCCTTTCACGACTACGTTGTGGTTCGGGAATGGGATGAGGAGAGTGAAGAAAATACGGAGACTACGTTCACAACAGAGGTGGAGATTTATACCGATTTAGAAGAAATGAACATGGATTGGGAATTAGAAAGTGACTATTCAGATCTCCCAGAAGAAGAATTTAAAACCCTATCACAAGGAATCACTTCATACTGTGACGACATATACAATGAGTCAGAAATGCTCAATACGCACCTAAAAAGAGTCAACCGAGACAACGAAACACATAATACAGACCACACACAAGTCAAAATTGACTTAGACGACAGAATTCATGCAAAACCACTGGAAACACGGCACCAGAAAATAGCTGGAAAGCACAGGTTCAAGTCTGATAAACAAAGAATACAAAGACACTCAACTGAAAGTCAAACAGTAACACAATTAAAAGATACTACACAAGAAGAATTCTCCATTTTTCAAGGAGAGACATATATCATTAACCCTAAAGCCTTGGTTTCAGAGGCCGACAAACCCATCGTCAACTATTCAGAAAGCTTTAAAACAGATGGTTGCAGAAAATCGGATGATCTCAATTTAGATCCCCAGGTTTCAGTAGCGGAAAGTTCTGTACAAAACATTCCTGATGAAAGTAACTTACAAACACATCTAAGCCCATTAACACTTGATCCAGGTCAAAACAATGGATCAGAAGAACGTCTGGGAGTTGAGACGGACAACACCCCGAGCTCAAACTCATGTGTTAACGAGAACATTGCAACAAATTTAGATGACAGTAGCCCAGAAGAGGAGTCTGTGTCTAATCTAGATACAAGCAGTCAACATCTGAACTCTCTTCATGATCCTCACGACACACAGATACAATGTTTCTACGACACAGACACAGATGAAACTAATGATGGGAGATGATAATGAATCAACTCAATGTTTGAATTGAGCACCAAATGAGCCTTTGTAAAATGGGAAAAGGACAGATTTGGCATCTGTGGGGCGTAATACAGATGGGTGAGTAATACAAGCTTCAAGCTAGCTTCTAACCCCAAGTTTGCCCTGCACCGATGGTTTTCAGACATCCTGTGCTCTTTCTACATTATACAATGTACATCATTGCACACGGACATGCTTTCTTTGTATTGAAATTGCACTTTGCATTGCAAACTCAAATAAAATCAACTGATGACAAACAATAAGACCGTCTGTGGAATAGATAGTTCTGCTAAAATTAAACGCAGGTGGGACTCAATTCATTATGATCATATCAAAGTAATAATAAAAAGGTGCAATACGCCTAAAAGTTTTTCAATTTGAAATGAAGTAAAAGTGGATCTGATTAGAATCTGCGCAAAAACAAGAAATCCACCTGGAAACCCCACAAACGGAAACCCAATGTGATTCATTTTCATCAGTTTTATTGAGAAAACACTCTCAGCTACAAGACAGTATTTACAATACCTGACCACAGCATACTAAACCGAGTTCACATTCAATTATAAACATATATATACACAAACTATGTACTAATTCATTTTAGGAGAGGAGGTCATTTTCAGTCATGTACAAATTGCACAAGAAAGGTAATAAAACCAAAAATAAAGTCTTGCATAATAAAGTCAAAGCAGTTTGAAGGTTGAGGGAAACGGAAAAGGCACTTGAGGAAAGAACAGCTTTAGTTTGTTGGTTCAGTCTAATAATGAGCGTACTAACACTTCATAAAGCTCTCACGGACCGGTCGCAGACGGTGGAATGACGTTCAATAGTCCTCCAAGCAGGGTTTAGTTCATAAATGTGCACCCAATCAGTTGATTGATCAATTTTACACACAGCTTTTATCTGGCCATAGATTGACAAAAACAAGCCTTGACATTCTGATCCGTGTTCCTGCAGGAACCAATCAGAACTTCTGGTTAGATGTATTTTGAGCCAAAGAAAGACCATGAAATTATGCAACATCCTTACTACAATCTGACTTAGCGTCTTGTTCACTATCATACATCCTGTGGCTAAATGAAGATAAACACGTACATATAGTGGTTGCAAAACATTATATATTATTTATAAACGTAGTTTACATGAGGGTATGCCTAAAAAAGAAAAAGTGTTCATATAATGTGCCGTGTAAAACACCAGTGGGTGGTTATTGCTCTATGCCGTGTCGGGTTACACACATGCCATTATGCTGCACTATATGGCCGCATTTTAGTGCATTATAGACCATCAGACAAACCTCTACACAACACTTTGACAAGCTGACCTGAATACTATTTCATCAGTGCATTTGAAATCACATCAGAATCCAACGGTGATGAGCTGTAAAAGATGTATTCATGGAAAAAGCCAAAAAAATAATAATTTGATCGAGAGGCTGTGGAAGAACAGAAATGTTTTGTGAACACAGCAATGCTTCACCATGTGGTATGCTTGAAATCATAAAATAAATTATTGTTCGTTTTGCATTTTTCAAGTGCAAAGTTTCCCAAATTAAAACTCATCGTGTCGGACCAGTGCTTCTCCAAAATCTGTCGCTTGGCTCCCGACAAATAAATCATACTTATCCACAATTTCCTGCTTTGTGAGCCGTCCGTCCTGTCATGAAAGTAAAATAATTATTAGTTATTGAAGCAGCTGCAAAGGTAAAAAAAAATACAAATCAGACCAAACATATCATCATTTATTACTGTCAGCTGTTAATACTTTGTATATATATATATTTTTTTTTTTTGCTTTAATCACCACATCAATAAGCATAATGAATCTGACACGCAATCAATAGAATTATGGCAGTCATGTACAAAATTGCAGAGAGGAAGAAAGGTAAGAAAACCAAAATGAATTACATAGAATTGTGGCAACATGCTCATTTAAGAAATTATATTAATCCAAATATTGATCCAGTTTTTGAAGCTCAAACAAGTGTTTAATGCTCCATGGGTTTGATTCCCAGAGAATGCATTAACTGATCAAAATGTATACCATAAATGCAATGTAAGTCTCTTTAGATAAAAGCATCTTCAAAATGCAAAATGTAAAATAAGCATTGCATTACATGGGTTTCCATATAAAAGAGGATGAGTAAAATATGCTAGTATGCTCAGCTTTAGCTGAACCGTTCATTTCATTCCAGCTTTTATGCAAAGATCTTACATTTTTTGTGACAGAACTTTTCTAACTTTAGAAACACTTCAGTTTTAGGGATTGGGGGGGTATAGAAAACTTTAACTCTCACATACAATGGTTAAATATGTAATGGATGCAATGACTTTCATGCAAAATGTCCCTTTACTGAGAATGACCATGCTTTTACCTGATCTGCATCAGACTCATACAGCAGGTGTTTGGCCTCAGCCTCTGCATGGTCGTAGTCAGACGGCAAGATCCAGTCACGGGTCTCGTCCTTATCCATACGACCGTCTTTGTTTTGATCCCTGAACTCTGTGAACTGTTCTCTTTCTGATTTCACCCATTCTGGTTCATTTGCATCTCCATTCTGACTGTACATATCACCTGAAAAACACACAGACAAGGGATAAAGTGAGACAAAATCAACACACTAAACAGAAAACAACTGATTTCAGTCCTTTCCAGTCTCTCTTAAACACAAACATACACAGAAAACAACTGATTTCAGTCCTTTCCAGTCTCTCTTAAACACAAACATACACACTTAAAAAGAAAAACACTTACCAATATATTCATTAAGGTCAATGAAACCATCTCCATTTTTATCAATGTCCTCCATGGTCTCCTGTAAACCAAACCACATAATATAATATTACTGCTAAAGGTCTTTTTACAGATGAAAGTCTATCATACGGGTCTGGAACAGCACGAGAGGGAGTAAATAATGAGCAAACATAACAGAACAGGTATATGGAAGATATTTTTAGCATTCTGATTGTCCAGACGTACCAGCACTATAATATCCTTCATGTAGTCAAACTCCTCGGGATGAAGAAACGCTGTAAACTCTTCCTTATTGGCCCTCATGTCACCATCATGGTCAGCCATCTTGAAACGGCGCTCATCTCTAGCCATCATCTGCCTGTAGTTAAAACCGTCCTCGGGATCTGCTTCATCTAAACAGACATAAACATCACATCAGCCTGGATTTCTAGCTATTCAAAATAAATGTGATATATTTGTATTTTGTCCTGACTTAAATCTGTTGTTTTGAGGACAGAGTCTTTACAAACTGATTTGATTTCAATACTTTCAAAATGAGAGTTTAGCTGGTCAGTCCAACAGATCGAACTGGAAACCAAATTAAATTTACGTGCATTTCAATTAGATTTAACCTCTGAAACATGATTAATCAATAAACGCATTATACACACCAAGGGTGTAGCCGTAGGTAGCGTTCTTGTATTCCTCCCAGGAGACATAAGCGTCTGAGTTGAGATCGTGAGCCTGCCATTGCCGGTCCACATCATCATAGATCCATCGATTCTGAGCGTGTTTGATCCACCGTTTCATCTCATCAGCGGTCACAAAGCCGTCGTGATCCTCGTCAATCCTTTCTACAATCTTACTGTAGATAGAAAGAGAAAGTGAATGCTCTGGAGAATGTTCTCAAGTGAAGAGCTCATTGAAATGTAGTGTGTTTTACCCCAGTCTCTCTCTGCTCTCCTCTGGGGTGAGCTGGTCAAAGGACTTTGCCTCCTCTTGCCCGAGAAAAGCCTCGTGGTCGTAGTTGAAGTTCTCCTCATCATCGTGCTCCTTGCTGCTGAGAGGGGCTTCGTGATGGACGCGGTCCTTCTTTTCCATGGGTTTACTGGAGGACTGAAGAACACAGAGCGCCACGAACAACAACAGCGGCAGGTCCATCTTCTTGTTTACTTTTTAACAGGGTCAAAAAACATGAATCAATAAGTATATATCAAGGTAAACAGAAAACATGGTTACAAATATTAATTTCCCACCATGCTATCTATCTGACATATATACATACACACACACACATTAGTCAGATAGATATGCTATGTATGCACACACACATATACACACACACACACACACACACACACTAGTCAGATAGATATGCTATGTATACACACACATACACACACACACACACACACACACACACAACACACACACACACTAGTCAGATAGATATGCTATGTATGCACACACACACACACACACACACACACATAACACACACACACTCTCACACACTGACAGAAATGAACTACAACTACTACCAGCTCGATACTAATGCAATAATGAATAATGTGTTACTAGATAACTTGTTACATTTGTTTTTATTTCATTGTAAAATTGAATGAATGTCCCCAATATTCGGACATTCAAACATAATTTAAATTCCCCACATTAAGCCTCATGTAAATAACCGCAACTCTCAAATGACAGAAATGAAACAGCGACGCACAACACTGTATATCAGAGCATACCTGCATTAACTGTTTTATGTTTTAAATGCAAAATTGCAACTTTACCTGGTGAATTTGGTAGTGTTTCACGCCACCCGGCTGATCTCAGGAACTCCGGATGTCAAAGTAGTTTGAGAGACGCTTCCTCTGGGTAGCCCTCTCAACTGACCAATCAGATTGGAGATAAGGGTCAAACCTCGTTCAACTGGCCAATCAGATTGAGGACTGCACTCAGGACCGCCCGTGCAGACGTGGCCTGAGTCGCTTGGCGATTGGTCCACTTCAATCCAAACGTGATTATGTCATTGGTTTAGAACTGCCACGTCCTCAAGGCTCATCTTTTTGATTTTAAGTACATTTTATTTAAACAAATGTAGATTTGTTAAAGTTACTCCAAGCTCTGTGGCATGTAATTCAATCCTTAAAGAAACCAATTGCTTGCAATAGATAGATACGATTTGATAAAGGCAGATATATAGATTGATAGACTGTTTTTCTAAATATAAGCAAATAATATAAATCCAAGCCTTATAAATGTCTTGCTTTAAAATCATATTTTACTCCAGCTAAAAAATAGAAGGAAATAAAAAGGGCCTTAAAATAATTTTACAAATATAACACAGCAATAAATAACAAAAAATAATAGGGATATCTCTTTTTTAAATTGGCCCTCAAGCAGTAAATTATCAATAGTAGTTTAGTTTCGAGCACCATTTTAATCTTTCCCATGCCACACAACACCAAAATGACCAATTCTTGTAACAAAAATGTCATCAGGATACTGAATTGTCCTTATATCCTTTAAAAATTAAAGAGAACTACATTCCGCAAAACATTCAATATACAGCCATAAAACTGTGGTTACACTCAAGGTCAGCAATAATGATTAGTGCTTAAGAGATATGGATTCTTCAATAACCGGTCCTCAGATTTGTATTAGTTAATCCACGTGGTTACATCTGGTTCTTGATTATTTGCTGTAATAGGTTTTAAGTTACAATATATAAGTCATATTGTGTTAACTTCTGTCAGCCACAGAATGATTGTCCAAAAGACACACAATTACTGACATACAAACTGGCAACTTTTCTGATTGTTTCAGTGATACTGGTCAAGAAAGACAAAAAAGCAGCAATTGTAAATGTATTGTAAATGTATTTCATAATAGGGCATTTGATTATTACAGAAAGAAAGGACAAACAAAACACAAAGATTTGAAGATTTTCTGATAAGAATATACCAAACGCAGTTTCAATTTCTGCAAACCTCAGCAGAAACGGATGACACGCTGACAGTGATTATTCAGCAGCATTGGGAAACATCTTTCTCACAGCTGCCTCTCGTGTTTGTTTCCTTCCGTTTTCACCACGCCACTACCAAAGTCCAGCATGTTTCGTTTGCGTCACGAGAGAGTTTTGTAACGAGTGTCAGGCGGCTTGTAGCTGTGACTCCTGCGCTTCTGGTGGGGTAGCAAAAGCCGTGACCTCTTTTCTGGGGGTCAGCGATGCGAAAAGTGTGTCCAGGATTCCTAAGACCCGCAGAAGCTCCTGCTGAAGTTCTGCTTCCCGACCCAACACCTCCATAAGACGCAGCAGCTGCCGCTCGACTACAGGTGACTCGTGAAAAACCTGCTGATACAGATCTACACACAAACATTTCACATGAAGAAAAACAGAGGGAAAAAAACTGCATTTCACTTCTTCATTCTCATTTGCTCATGATAAAATATGAAACTCACCAAGCACAATATCCCCGACCATAAGCAGAGGCCGAGAGAAGCGTGGGTCAAAGATGTACCTGAAAAACAATACACAAAAACACCCTCCAACTTCATTCCAGAATCATTTCATAGAAAGCCATTATAACAAGAAATCAACATTGTGGTGATTTTGCATATTATTGGAAGCCTGTGGGATTTAAGCACAGTTAATATTCTGAGAAAGCCATTCCATTCAATTCTTGTGACAAAACTGGAACTTCTTGGAATGATGAAATCTCTGGGAAATTTGCAATTATATATATATATATATATATATATATATATATATATATATATATATATATATATATATATATATATATATATATACATATATATATATATATACACACATACATATACATATATATATATATATACACATACATATATTCTTATTTTTATTTTCTACCATCAAATTGTATTTTAAAAAGACTTTTGCATTGTAGAGTTTTATGACAATTAAACACATTTTCAGTAAATCCTCATTACTGAAATTTGAAAAATATATTATTTAAAATGTTAATATACATCATGGCAGTAGTTATTATATCTAAAAAATTAAGTATAACGGTAATCATCATCAGTGAGAATAATGAAAACAAAACTCAAAACATGAAATGAACTTAAATGTAATAAAAACATAAAAATATAATATATAAGAAATAACATACTTTTTGCCTTCAAAATTGCACAGTTTTTTATATTTAAAATTTAAAGTGAAATATATCCCAGTCACCCATAAACAGTTTTAGAAATCAAAACAAATTGGAAAATGTTGAATTCTTTGAAAATGTAAAAATCGTTCTTATGTTGATGAATCTCAAGTCCCACAGAATATTTTTTTTATCCTGAAGTGTTCATAAATTTCCCCCTCCCAACTATATATGAGCCATCGTTTTGTATGGGAGTCTGAAGTCATAAGACTGAATAAGATGTGAGAAGATACTCACTTGAGAAGGAAGTTGAGGATCTTGTTTAAGCTCACTTCATTTCAGTTCCTCTATTGAGCATGATAAAGTTTATGGTTGAGCTCTATGATATCTTCATCTGTCAATAACAAACACATCTGGTTTAGGTTGTGTCCATGTCTGAGAAACATATATACATATCTTCTGAACAGTCATATCACATATAAAACACATTATATATCTGAACAGTCATATCACATATAAAACACATTATATACACACAGGCGTGTGTTTACCTGCAGAGCTGTGTCCAGCGCTTTAGACACCTCAAAGCTTTTGAGCTGTTTGTCATATTTCTGTAGATATTGCTTCACTGGTTTACTGACCAAGAAATCATCCTAAAAGAGATATCAGAAGACTGTAACAGACAACTGAAGAAAACCATGCAGCAAAAATGAAGCACGCAAGTTCATTCAAACAGTCTCATATGAAAATACATGACTTAAAAGTACATTCTTATTTTATGTACATATCATGATTTATATAGATTATAGGGCTGGGTATTAATTCAGATGTCCCGATTCGATACGATATTTTTGGATTACATTCAGTGAAAATAGTTTTAATACAAAAGATATTGATATTTCTAATATCAGTGTACAAATGGTGAATTAATAAAAGGAAATTAAGAACCACAGGCCTGTATTTTAAACCTATTCTTTTTAAAAAAAAAACTATAATAGGGCCCTATAAAATGTTCTTCTTAATTGTCCTGGTAATCAGATAAAGGCATAAAACATTAATTTAATGTATCCTAATCAAATGAAAATTAAACCCTTGCTGCACAACAGAGGTTTGCTGTTCAAATGAAAAGGAGAACAATACGGATTATTCCTTTAAAAATAAAGATTTATTAATATTTATTAGTAGTAGTAGCATTGAGTCTTAAGACTGCTAAATAGAAATATATTCTGACACAGTTTCTAAACTAAACTTTTATTTTGACGGGTTGCCGTGAGGAACTTGCAGCTGATGTGTATTATGTGATATGACGGTAGTTTTCTCAAATTAAACTGTAAAATGCTAATAAAATGACTCAGAGATGCAGTGTGTTAATATCATCATATAGTGAGACGGCAGAAGATGAAAACACCGCGAGCGTCGTCCGCGCTTTAGTATGTGTGTGTAGTAAACACAACAGTGCGTCGCGCCATCAGTCATTCATTTTGAGAATCGGTATCGTAAAAAAAAAAACATTAATCGAAATAAAAATAGGCCCAGCCTTAATAGCTTACATACGACTATACAGCTGTATAATAGCTAAATGAGAGACCAATTGTAGCTGAAATGTTAGCAAATAAGACATTTAATTAAAATAATTAATTCATTGATTTATTCTGAAAAAGCACACAACAAAAATAAAATGAAATATTCTAAAATAAAAATCACGTCTGGGAACAAAGTTCTTGTGAAACACTAGCAAATTAGAAATGTAATTAATTCAAATTCATTCAGAAAAAAGTAGATACAAAATGAAAAAAGTAACAAAATCAAAATCATGTTTGGCACAAAGTTCTTGTAAAATGTTAGCAAATAAGAAATCTAATTAAGATTCATTGATTGATTAATTCAGAAAAAAAAAGTCAAAATCAAATGAAATAATCACCTGTCTGGGCACAAAGTTCTTCCCCTTGACAAAGACCCTGTATGACGGGCCCCGTCGTCTTCGACTCGTTGTCTCTTTGTCTTTTGGGTGTCTCCTGTGCCTGACACTCAGCACACCATTGGTCATCCCCACGGCAAGCACTTCATCACCAGGCTGAGGAGAACCACAATAAACAACCCTTTCATTCAAGCGCAAATGAAAAATCACATTTATAACTTTATATACATTTATAGATTTCTGTGTGTGAATGAACTAAACATACCGCAATAGCCATACTGAGAATGGACGCGTCACAGTCGAAATTATGCACAACCTTATAAGAGGAGTTATACACTTTGACGTGCCTATAATGAAAAGAAACCGAAACAAATAAACTCACAACAAGCTTACAAAAATACACAAGTCAGCACTTTATAGCATGATTCACAGATGCAGACATACCTGTCCAGTGATCCTGTGAGCAGTTTGTTGCTTACAGAACTCAGACAAGCACACGTAACTGTTTTGTGATGGTTCTTAAGAGAAACAAGCTCCTGGCCACCTTTCAACAAGTCCCAAACTTTCACATAGCGCCCTCCTGTAACACATACATCAACTTATTTCAACCGAGTCTCATTCAAGCCGACATAAAACAGCACATCTGCTGAAAAATACATTAATGCACTAAGTCTACAGTATATTTCTGCATTATGATATATGAGAATAAATGGTTGCAAGGGGTTCTAAGCATTACTAATCAACCTGATTGGTTCAATTACGAGTGTTGTTCACCTGTGGACACCAGCAGGGCTTCTGACGGGTACAACAGCACACACTCCACAGGATGGCCGTGTTGCATAGTCATCACACTTCTCCCTGACCGCATGTCAAACACTTTCACCGTGTGATCATACGAACCTGCAACAGAGACAAAATCAAGCAAACATCAACTACTGTCCAAAACAGAAGCTTTTCCACCATATTTAGTCATATTAAATATACAATGCCATTTAAGTTTGGGGTTGGAAGGATTTTTGTGTTTTTGAAAGTCTGTATTTATTTGATCAAAAACTACAGTAAAAACAGTAATATTGTAAAATATTATAATTCAAATGAATTGTTTCCTATATTTACATTTTTAATTTATTCCTGTGATGCAAAGCTGAAGTGTCAGCATCATTACTTCAGTCTTCAGAGTCACATGATCCTTCAGAAATCATTCAAATATGCTGATTTGCTGCTCAAGAAACATTTCTGATTATTATAAATGCTGAAAACAGTTGAATATTTTGTGGAAGCTGATTTTTTTCAGGATTCTTTATGATTACAAAGCTCAAAATAACATTTATAGAAATTCATTATAAATGTCTTTACTGACACTTGTTGTCAATTTAATGCATCCTTGCTGAAAAAGTATTAATTCATCTTTAAGAAATCTTATTATTCTTACTATTTTATTAGTTATTAATTAAATTAATATCTATCTATCTATCTATACACACAAAATATTTAATAAATTCAAACATTAAATATAGCAGGATATTAATGGTAAATAATATTAAAACATGAGAAGAATGACAATTAAAATTAAATTAGTGATGTCAAAAGCAATTAGTAAAAGCTGAGGAATGTGATTTCTGTATCTCCTAACAGAATTTCTAAAAATAATAAATTGTGAAAAAATAATATTTTCTAACGCGCCATTTGTCAAACAAACAGACAGCAAATCCCACAAATAAGCTCACAGACTTGTTGCTAATACGAAACCAAAGCATTCAGACTGGTGTATATTTATTTTTCTGTCAATATTAAACCTACAGATCTGGTCAATAGAGGTGTAATAATCATATGTTACCTGTGACAAACAGATCTGGGTTGAGTTTGCTGGGAGCGAGAGCTCTGATGTAGTCCGTGTGTTCAGTTAACGAGCTGAGCTCAACAGCGCTGGGAACGTCCCACACACGGCAGGACAGGTCATCAGACCCCGACACCACACGAAAGCCGTCAGACAGGAACGAGGTCATGTGTACAGCCCTGCAGATGAGAGAGCGCAGAAAAGACACACATACGATCACAGAGCTGCTTTACAAAGGTGAAAGGTGTGATTTGAGGGATTTCAGTTATTAACACATCATTTATTTCATACTTGGAGTGTCCTGCGAACTGTCTGAGAGCCACTCGACCGCTGATGTCAAACAGCCGGATGAGTCCCTCTTCACTTCCTGCCACTAAAAGCTTCCCGTCGCCTCTGAAGCTCCCTCCGTACGCTGTATCCCGGAAACGTGTGAAGCTCCGTATGGGCTCTTGAGAGTGAGGTCCATATACGTGGATCTGATGCAGAACATTATAATATCAGCATACTACATGCAACAGCAACAGAGCGGACGTGGTTTAATTCTACAGGAAAATACAAGTGAATTTCACAAAAGCAGATCTTACTTTTATTTATTTTTTTCCATTGTGGCATTATTTTTTATGTCAATTAAGCACATTTTCTCCTCAAATGCACTGTAATGCATACAAACATTTTACATATTTGCAGCTCTGATTATGTATTATTATTAAAGGTTCTCATTATTGTATATCAGTAATGTTTACTGCATTTCTGCATTTACTCTGACTTATTTTGCCAAATGTAACAGAACTATTTATTATTCTTACTATTCATAATTAAAATAAATGTACAAAACACACTGTATACATACTATTTCATATTCATACAATAAACATAACAGAATATTTATACATAACATTATAATAATTTTACACATGAAAACAAAATCTTTTTTTTGTATTTAGTAACTTTTTTAATTCTATTGACTGCATTCATAATTTAAAATTTAAATCAGGATAATTAAAGCCTGAATAACAAATACTAAATAATATGCCTATATAAAGAACTGATACAATGATACAACCATTCAAAAAATGTATATAAGCTCTATACGTCACTTTGAATAGAAGCGAAAATGAATAAAGGAATATATTAATATGAAAGAAAATGAATCGGACTCACTCTGGTGGAGGCGGTGACGGCATAATTGTGAGGCGGGAGAGGAGAGAAGTCGATCTTCGTTATAGCACCAAACTCTTTAATTTGCACAGGAGACTGAAATACAAAACACAGACTGTCAGTGTATATGAATACTGAAAACTTGTAAGAAATGATGAGAAATCAAAACACAGACATACACTTTCCTCTGGACATATACTTTACTAAATGAGTCAAGGACATCTCAAACCTTGTAATTCTTCCAGTAGAGCGTCTCCTCGGTTACGGTCTCTCCTAGTTTAGGAAGGAACTGAACTTTGGTGGGTTTAAATGAAGCCATGTCAGATGAGGACCTGTAATATCACAACACTTCAGATGACTCCAGCATTCACACATTCAACATGACAATATAAGGCAACGGCACATTATATCAAATAAGCACAAAGCACAGGTTCACAGACTCTAGAAGCTGAATATATTCGAACTGTCTAGATTTCAACGTGATACTGTTTTCAAAATACATCATTTGATGTTACAAATCCTTTCGAATTTAAAGTGAATACTACATATGTGAATCACATTTACAAATTACACATTCGTTAAAGATACAGTTGTACACATTGTAAAGATAAACAAATTACACATTTGTACGATTTATTTTATGGGCTATAAATTACAAATATATATATATAGGAATATTAATTAAAAAATGCAGGTTGTTTAAAATGCAAGCAAGACGAAACATTTAACATACTCAAGATCGTAAATCTATTTCTAAACAACTCATAACGTTACCTCCATCAAGCACACTACACTCTGTTATGACAGGCGTTTAACTCTTGTAGGTTTGTTTTCGGAATCTTTTCATCTAAATATTATACGGTATGTCTTACCTTATTGTGGTTTCCACCGATTTTTAAACTGATTTGTGGATGATCTTTCTTTACGTTACAGACTAGTAAACATGAGCAAAATCACGTTGATTCTACATCCACATGGATGCCGCCATTGTGTGACGTCACACTTCCGGTTTTGAGCAAACTTTATTGAACACATGATCCTCGACAAACTGAGAGTAGATATTATACTGTTTTCTTTGTTAACGTTCAAACAAAGTATACATAAATGCACATATACACGCAACAGCAACTGATCAAATTAGTTTTCATCGCTTCCTTATTGTTAACATTTTTGACTTGATTTCCCGAAGAAAGTATCTTGAGCTGGAGCCTGAGAAGTCCACCTATTATATTCATGGACATTTTAACAACAACAACAAAAAAAGTGTATAAAACATAAAATTGTTTATTTTCCAGTCCAATTGCAAATATTTAGCCTACACACTGATTCAAAAGGGGATATATATATATATATATATATTTTACAGAAGTAGCCTACATTTCCATTTATTACTGTAAATTTCTGATTAAATTATGGTTTTGATATGTAGAGAAAGTATACATTTTCTCAGTGAAATGTCTCCATTATTTTTCATTTTAACATTTAATTTCATAAACAGGGTTGTCAAAATTTGATTCTCTGAAAAGATATATTGGGCTAATGATATCCTGACTTAATTTTGTGGTTCATGTATTTTTTTTATATATATTTTTTTAACTATAACCCCAATATTGTCAGAGGAAGTGTCAAAAGGTTACAGAGGTAAATACGTGAACAGGAATGTACAGCATGTTTATTTGTGACCCAAATGAAAGAGTACAGCGAGAAAACATATTTTTTTTTACTTCACTGATGACATTTTTCAAACAGGATGTATTTCCTGAAGATAATATAATCATATATTTTTTATTAGTTAGATAGTTATTATAATCCACAGAATAAATACATACATATGCCAATTTACTGTAAAACATTTTTACATTTCAACTTATAGTAAAAACAACTTACAGTAAAAACAACTTACAGTAAAAACAACTTACAGTAAAAACAACTTACAGTAAAAAGATAGATAGACAGATAGATAGATAGATAGATAGATAGATAGATAGATAGATAGATAGATAGATAGATAGATAGATAGATAGATAGATAGATAGATAGATAGATAGATAGATAGATAGATAGATACGGGTGGCACGGTACACAGATGTCACGATTTCGGTACAACAGGGAAAAGAAATCTACTATACTCGGTTTCTTTTCATTTATTTTGAACAGACAGTAGTACAAATTACAATTTACAAAAAGCACAATGTTTTGTTTTCATTGTGAGTGCACACAAATAAAAGCAGACATTTACACAGTGATGCATTATTAATAAGACAATAAGTGTTTAAAGTTGATTCTGCTAGTATTAGGGAACAGTTGAAGTGATTGCGCCGGGAGCACGCTCACACGCGCGCGCGCGCACACACACACACACACACACACACACAGTTCCAACATGGCTAACTTGACAGCACAGTTGGAACTGTATCAGATTAAAATACAGTGAGCCAAACATCAGCACACCCGCCTCTGTTTAACCGTTGGAACGTGACTGAAGTACAAAGCCTGTTAGGGTTAGGTTAAATAATAGTTTAGCATTCAGACAGGGGCTCATGCACTCATTATTTTTGAGGGGCACGAGTTGGGGGTCGTCATGTGACACACAGCAGCCACAACAGCAATCATATGTTTTATTTTTCCTTTTATTCGAAACATTCCCAAACGCATAAACTATATCATGAAATATCTTGATTCTCACCTTTATAGATTATGTTAGTTGACCTAGTGGGCGATGGTCAAAGTAAATAATGTAGGCTAATCTATTAACTATGCATACAGACATGTTACTTCATTAACAGATATGGGTGTCATGCATAACATATTTATTTTAAAACTAATGACTTTATTTTTAAGGTGAATTTAACATTGAAAGTTAATGTGAATAAAACAGTGTAGGCTACTAATATTGACAATTTTCATTTTACAGAAAGAGAGCAAAGAACATTTACATTATCAAAAAACATTTTCACTTACAGTCTAGAGTTAAAGCACTCTCAAAAACTCCCTTTAAAACCACGGAAGCTGTTTACACTATGACATTAATATCTTACAGATTCAAATACACATTTGTACTTTGTTGTTTCTAACGAGAGAATTTGCCAGAAAGAAGTATTCAGTCAGCGAGCAAGAGAAGAAAACACCAGCATTTTAGCAATGACTCTTCTGAACACCTCTAATTGGTCATTGCATCCATAAACTCAACAGAATCGTATGTGATTAGTTATAATGTGCAGCGCTGTAAAAACGTGTCTGTATCTGGCTCAGCGCCAGCCAGCGACCGCAGGTTTGAATTGCCCCCTCACTTTAAATGAGCATGACACCTCTGCATTCAGATACGTTACATCGTAAATATGGAAATATTACGGAATATTTGGATTTATGCCGAATGAGGGAGGTAGGATACAGGAGCACAAAGCTCCATTTTGCAAACAGTTGAATGCGTAAGCCTTTAAAGCAGGGCTGTCCAATCTCGCACCTGGAGGGCCGGTGTTGTGCCCAATTCTGACCCCTGCCAGATACCCCCCTAGTATTGGTAGGTTTGGGTTAGGTGTGGGGGAGGTGTTAGGATTAGGAAATCAGATATTGATTTCAACGAGAGGGGTAATAATTTGGCAGCGGGTCGAAAATGGGCACAACCCCGGTGTCCTGCAGAGTTTAGCTCCAACTTGCCTCAACACACCTGCATGGAAGTTTCTAGTATGCCTAGTAAGAGCTTGATTAGCTGCTTCAGGTGTGTTTAATTAGGGTTGGAGCTAGATAGAATAGATATAATAGATAGATAGATAGATAGATAGATAGATAGATAGATAGATAGATAGATAGATAGATAGATAGATAGATAGATAGATAGATAGATGGATAGACGGATAGATGGATAGATGGATAGATGGATAGATGGATAGATAGATTTCCAATTTAATTTATTATGATTTTTCATTTACATTTCTATTTATTGTTGTACATTTTTGCTTAAATTTTAGTTTTAATATGTACAGAAAGTACGAATGAGTTTATTTCAACATTCAATTCAATAAAAAAAGAGCTGTCAAAAATATGATCATTTTTTTACATGCATATTTAAAACTATAACACCTATATTGTCAGAGAAGGTGTCGAGAGGTTACAGAGGTAAATGTGTGAACAGGAATGTACAGCGTGTTTATTTGTGACCCAAATGAAAGAGTACAGCGAGAAGTGACTGGCTTTATTCGGTACTTTCATGCACATGATATTTAGACAAGGGACAGGCCAATTCTGGCTTTCTAGAAATTAACGGGGTATTTAACTTTTCAGAATATGTGTCGGCATACGTGAAACAGAAACATCAAGTTTAGCATTAATAGTCAAATAGCATTTTTCATAGCAGAAGTACCTACGTGTCCTTTGGTGCTTTCAGGACGTGGGCATACAAGGGGAGAATCACAGTCTGAGTTCCTCATAAGTAGTGACAAAAAAAGCAGCTATGCACCTTTGGGCTGAAAACATGTTACAATATAAAACTGCCCCAAATTGAGTTTCAATGCACCTCCCTAAATTTAGCAATTAGCGACACATGTGTGAGACAGAGATACGTGTGTCAAGGCATAGAAATATATCATTTCCATCATAATATGCATTTAAGGAAATGTCACGGTGAGTGAATTTTAATAAGCCCTAATGACTGATAACTTGTGAGTCTCTGCACTACAGAGGAAAGTGTTGCGTCTCTGACATCAGGGGGCCTGCCAGAATGATGTCAGCCATTTTCCTTTAAAATTAACACTTACACACGCCTTTGTGGAATCGGTTTAACACGCACAGGTTCACCAACTCACAATCATACACACAATGCAGTAAAACATCCATGTTTCGTCTCTTGAAATACCCCAAACTGCCAGCCGCCTACATCAGGCACGGTTTCCCCCAGCGCGTGCAGCATACAGAAGGGCAGTGTTCAGGTCATTTGCAAAGCAAAGCCTGAACAGAGGAACTGCTGTACTACACATTCACACTACCTTAACCACAGAGATTTATCAGGCGTCTTATCTCCTTTAACCACATCGTGTTTGGTTTCTGTCACATTTATTTGAGGGGAAATTCAGACCTGATATCTTATCTAGAATTCAGACCAAGAACGAGACTGTTCTGAATTATGGTCATTTTAACGGAGATGCAGGCAAAGTGCAAACGATATAACTTTTATTTATGTGGCTCTGAACTCGGTGCTTATACAGAAACTCGCTGAACTTTACATCCTTCTTCGATGTTTGTAACTCTCTCACTTCCCCATTTCTCTCATTAATAGTGTTTATATTTGCACTTGTGGTTAAAAGTCTGGTCATGTCCTGGTTGACGGATTTTTATCGAAGTCAAGAACCAAATTCTCGCAAGAACAAAATGCAATAACTCAGTTTCTTCTTCCACCCCATTGCTGTGTTCTCTCTTAAGCTAAAACAGACATAATTGAGATAGTTTAGGCTCTGAAAAGCATCCCACAAATGGTGTTATTTTTCAATTACCGATTAGGAAAAGCATAAAAAAGATCATTCATTGAAACCAGGAGCAGCCAAAATCTTTTCACTAACACAATATTTTGGATTTAATTAATAGTGTTGTCCTCCTTACAATACGCATTTTAATTAAATAAATATCTCAAAGGCATGTGTTGTTGAATATAAGTGTTGTTTTGAAGATATATGTTTTTAAGATTATAGCATGATCATAAAGGAGATTGTATCACAAATCTGTGACATGCCTCTTAATAAAAGGAATTTAATTTTCTGATACTGCAATGTAGACACTAATATATGTACCAGGTTATGCCATATTACAACAGCATAGCAAATATAAAGGGAGAGATGTGTTTCCTCATTTTTAAGGGACATGATGATTCACATTGTTTTGTTCAGCCATGCATAGTATAGTAGTATAGATAGCAGTTTACTGAATGTTATACTCAAGGGACATCATCAGACTACACTGAAATTGCTAGTACATTTCACTGTTAATTACAGCGGATACAGCAAGTAACACATTGAATTAAACGTGACATTTTGATGAAGAAGGAGTGAAATATTATTTTCATACTCCAGTGTGGACTATAACTGCGTTTATAAGACACCTGCTCTCAAATAATATTTGTTTTATTTACTATTTAGTCTACTTTTTATTTATTTATGTATTTATTTTATAGTATTATTATTGTAAAGGGAAACAATCTTTCATTTATCCATCATACTGTTAAGATCGCACAATTGTAACTCGTGAAACTGGTCTATAATAAGAGTGATGACAGACAGAGAGGGCAAGAGAGTCCGTCTCTAGTAATTCAGCAGTCATCATTTTAACACTTTAGCTCGAGGGGAACTCGTTCTAAGAATCTTTTGCCCAAGGGTTACGTGGGTGTTATCTTGTGGTGGGAATGAATGGGATAAAAGCGCGCACAAGCACAGACCCCAGAGAGGACGCGACGCGCCGCGTGCAATCACACTGAGATAAGTCTGCGCTGAATTTGACGCGACAGCAGCGAAGGTAAGACACGCTAAACATCTGCACACCCAGCTCAGTTCACTTTAATCCCATCATTTTCATTTACAGTCAAGATGAGATGTGTTTAAAAGTATATATATTAATTACATTTTTTTCATAGGATTATATTAACCCGGGGATGTAGAATACTTGTCCTTTTAAAATATTAATAAATATTAACTTAATTTCGAGAATTTAAATTAAATAACTAACTAAATTTAAAAGGTACAAATGAAAATAAAATATAGAAAATGCCTAACATGCCTTTATACATTCATTTAAATTGTTGTGTTAATATAAATACTGAAAATGTAATTGTTTCAACTTTTCAATTTTGGTCCATGGCCATAGATGTCTTCCTTTTAATATTGGCAATTAATAATTATTGGATATTTTTATGATGACTGGTGTTTTTATCATTAATATAGATTAATGTTCAGAAAGAAATAACGTTCATGCTACAATAATTATTGATGTTCAATGCTACATTCATTATTGATGAATTTATTAAGCTGCTTATATTCAATTTTTTGTGTATTTGACATTTTCTCAGAGAAAGTGACTAATAAATCAATAAACGTTTTCATATTAAGTACCTTGTGTAATTTTTGGTGTTTCTTTCTCCAGATGGTTTGGTTTATGAGGTTCATCCTTCTCTTCTGTCTGTCCATAACGAGGATCTCCGCACTGAACTTTTTCCCTGAGAAATGTGAGTGTACTGACCATATTATTTAAGCATGAGAACACACACACACACGCACACACACACACACACACACACACACACACACACTTCTGGCACTCATTCTGTGTTCTGGATTGTTTCTCTTATGTAGTTGAAATTGCCGAGAGACACGCATCCGTTACCCTGACCTGTAGAACAGACAAAGACGTGATCACATGGAGACGTGAGGACGCAAATAGCATGGAGAACATATCACAATCAGAATTTGAAATCCTCAGCGGGCGTGATTTGACCCTGATTGACCTGCAGGAAGACCTAACCGGGAATTACACCTGCTGGAGTGATACGGGTCTTGAAGACTACACCTATCTCCTGCTCGACAAGTCTAAAGAAGCTACAGGTGGGAACATCTGCTGAACACCATCTATCTAACGTTCTTATTAAGCAATCGCTTTTATGGTTAACAATATTGCTTGATGTATGATACACTCTTAAATATAAAGGCTACAAAATGTTTTTTTCACAGCAATGCCATAGATGAACCAATTTTTGGTTCCCCAAAGAACCTGTGAACAGTTTCTAAAAAATTTGTTTTCCTTAACTCCTAAAAATAAAGCGTTTTTTTTGCAGCGATGCTATAAAACAAGGATTTTTAGTTTCCCAAAGATGCTTTCAGTGAACAGTTCCTGAAAGAAACACAGTTTAAGGAACATTTAATAATCTAAATAACTTTTTCACTATAAAGCACATTTCACAGGTGTTGAAGGTTCTTCATTGGACCATCAATACAAATAAGATCCTTTATTTTTAAGCATGTAGTGTGAAGAACATTTCAATAATCTAAGTCTAATCTTTGAACGTTCTTCACTAAATGACATCTTTATGAAGATCAAGGATCTTTATTTTTAAGAGAACATCCTCCTAAAACCCAAAAGGGTGTTAATCTTACAAAGATGTGGCTTTCTGATATTCATTAACCATGGTCTGAGTTAGCCATCCGATATTACATTAATACATTACACATTAAAACAATGTTTAAACACAAAACCCCAGTATTTTACTAATAGCTGAATGAGAGGCTGTGTATACAGTTAGGAAGGCACAGCCAAATAAAATGTGTACAATTAAGCAGTAAATGAGTTCATAAAATCCTTTATCTTATTTCACAGTTACTTATTTAATGTACACACTCTAGAATAGATCATTGATTTTCTCTAATGGTGTCCTCACAGTTACAAACAACATGAAACAAATATGCCAGATGCAAATAATAAATACTACTAACCATATAACCAGCTTATCGAACAAGAAGAAAATGCTTTCCAGACTCTTAAAAATAAAGGTTCTAAAAGTGTGTTTTCACTGCAGCGATAGCTCAGATCAATGTTTGGTTCACAGATCCTTCCATTGACTAATGTTTAAAAGAACCTGGTTTTCCTGGTGTGAAGATCATTTTAATAATTCAACTTTTTTCCATTATAAAGAACCTTTTGTGGAATGGAAAGGTTCCATGGATGTTAAAGTTTCTTCATGGAACCACTGATGCCGATAAATAAACTTTATTTTTTATAAGAAACTTTATAAGATCTCTTGTTGTTGACCTCAAAGGCTGCATCCAAACTAATTCTACAGTCAGTTTGTAGATACCAGAATTCTGAATCATCGCTGCAAAAAAATGATTTTTTTAACCTTAGTTTTTAATAGCGTAGATGTGACGTTATCGACAGTTCGAAACTAGTTTCCTTAAAGAGTGACTTCATAGAAAAGCTGACTGTTGAGTCATTGACTGTCTGGCCACAAAGCAGGAAGGGAGTTACTTTCAGTTTCGGACACGGTTCAAAGTATTCAAGCTTTGTCTGTTCAGCTTTTCAGTCTAGTTCTTTCTTCCTTTTCAGCTTTTAATATCAACTGCACAGCAGAGACGTTTTCCTGCACTGAAAAAATCAAATGTGCCTGGACCTCAGATGAATATTCAGATGAATTTGCTTTCAGACTTCGCAATAAAAGGTATCAGAAACACCCACAGAAACAATAAGCTTATTTTATCATTGACTCAACCACGTATGCTTATTGTATCTATTTAGGGATAATGGTGACTGGGTGTCACAGCCTGTGGATGGGGTATTTTTTCTCCCACATTCCACCGATTTATATTCTGAGGAGTCCGAGCGGCTGCTGGTAACAGGGGAGGCGGCTTCCGCGTGCTGCTATATGAAAACTGAGTACGCCTTCTACCTACGAGACATCGGTGAGTATGTGGGTTAAAGCAGAGTCTGTCATCATTCACTCACCCTCAAGCTGAGTGTCTTTCATCTGTTGAACACAAAAGAAGATATTATGAAGAATGTTGGTAACCAAATAGAACCATTGACTTCCATAGTATGGGGAAAAACACACAGTGGAAGTCAATGGCTACCAGTAACTGTTTGGCTACCAACATTCTTTAAAATATCTTCTTCTCAGAAGAATGGAATTCATACAGGTTTGGAACAACTTGTAGGTGAGTAAATTATGACTGAATTCTAAATTTTTGTGTGAACTTTACATTTAATGCAGTTTATGCTACTCTACTGGTTTTGTTAGTAAGTTAGCTAAAAATAAACTGGCTCTTTTTACACTCGGCTCTTTCGCTTGGTCCAACACAAAGCTCAAATCTACACTCGGATCAGAATACACTTGAATTCTGAAGTCAAATAAAAAAAAAAGTAAAAAAAAAAAAGTTTGCTGAGGCCCTCTAGTCGGCCCGGCTCATCACTGATTGAATGTGTTTTCTTTGTTTTTCCTAGTTAAGCCAGCGAATCCAAACATTTCAATCTGCACTATAGAAAAAATGAGGGGAGTGACAATCAAATCGTAGAATTAGAGGTGGAGCCTCCCACGACATGGCCACAGCCCCACAGTTTCTTTCCTCTGAAGCATCAGATCGAGTATGAGATACGACACGACGGAGAGGTACGACATGCTCTTCACACACAAACGGTTCACCAAGAATGAAAATGACATCCCAAACCTGTATGCATTTCTTTCTTCCATGGAGAAGTTTTTCATAATATTGACTTTGAATGAGGAACATGCTGTCAAGCTCTGAAATAAAAAACTAAGAAAAAACCTAGATGTAAAATAAAAATAAATAAATCCATGTTACATAAGACATTCAAGGCCGCTGGATTTGAGCAAGGAACAGACTGAAATTCAAGTCATTACTCGCTAAAAGTCATCTTTTGTTTTTAGGATGAACTGTCCCTTTAAGAATGCTGCAGTAATTCATTCTCTTGATTTCTGCTTCTGTATCTTCTCAGCTGAAGACTAAAGAATGGGAGGAGGGGTCAAAGATCAAAGTTCAGGGCTCCATCACAAACTGAGGGTCCGCTGCAGAGACCCGCTGCTCCTCTCTCAGTGGAGCGAGTGGAGCGAGTGGAAAAACGTAAACTAGCTATTTAAACCTCCCTTCCTCCTGAACCCTTTATTTATATCTCCTGTCCCATTTTACAAATCCTTATTTATTCTTTGTATATGTGTTGCTGTATGAATGATCATATCGTAGGTTAGATATGACTGTTACGTGCTTATTGTATGTACCCTGCCCGTGTCCTATTAAAAACCTTCGCTGCTCTGTTCTGTCTCTCGATTCCTTCAGATTAAACAATATCACAGTTGTGATCATGCTGTCGCATGGCTGTGATTCACTGGCCTTTACTGACAGGAATTACAGTCAAATGTTGATTTTTGTGCAAACACATTAAAAACACTATAACATATCAGTTGGCAGCATAATTAGAGAGGAGCTTTTTTCATTTACAATTAACATGCAATTACTATTAATATGTATTGCATGTACATCACCATATAAAAACTTGGGGTCTGTAAGATTAAAAAAAACTTTTTAAAATAGAAAAATATAGAAAACAGTAATTTGGTGAAATATCGTTACAATTTTAAATAACTATTCTATTTTCATACAGATGTTATTTATTCCTGTGGTGGAAAAATGTCTTTACCTGTCATTGATCAAGTTACTGCATCTTTGCTGAGCTAAAGTATTATTTTGCCGACCCCATGCTTTTGAATGGTAGTGTATATATGGGACAGAAGGTCAGATATCTGTGTGTGTGGTTATGACAGAATGCACATGATTTCTTGTTCTCTGTATAGGTGACCAATGGGGGAAAAGGAGGCCGAACCAAAGGACAAAGAAAGAAAGAAAGAAACAAGAAGAAAAATACACGTACAAATAAAAAAAATAAAAAAACAAAGCAGAAAAATAAAAAAACAAAGCAGAAAAATAACAACAAATCTGAATGAGGCATATTGAATTTGTAAAAGCATTTTTAAGCTGAATGACACATTGTAAATAGAGACAGTGAATGTATGTATGAACATGTTTATGAATCTTTGAGTCAACAGCAGGAGGCAGCAGTGAGGATGGAGGGGATGCCGCCTCCTTTTGGGAGCTTTATGGAATTATCTTTTTGTACAAGAAAAATCTACAGAATTCACTAACAGAAATATATCAGTAAAGAAATAAAATATTGTATTTTCAAAAATACGTATTGGTGTCATTTTTATTTCCTTTTATTTCTCTTTTGCATTGAACTCTTTTACTTGCGTGTCCTCTTGGCTTTCTCTCTGCTCATCTGTTTTTTCTGAGTCTCGTTGCATCAGGCTCTGATTTTGATTGGCCATGAAAAACAGCCAATGGTTATTGTCCTGCTCAGCTTTATGAGAGTCCAAGAAGGTGTGAGCAGAGAGTTCACACTCTTTACCAAAAGGAGTCCTAAACAAACCAAATAAATGAACAAACACTAGCAGTTATTCAACCCAGAATCAACATTAAACTAGACAGACCTGTTTATAAGCTCAAGCAGGTATTACCCTATATATAAAATAACATTAAAACAATACATTTATAAATATAAAATCAAAATTATATATTAATTTATATATATATATATAAATACATTTATATTTTAAATAATACATTAAAATCTAAATAAAAATATAGACATGTTACATCTATGCGTATGCGTTTATATTATTAACAGAAAAAATATATATAATATATAATAAAAATATATATATGTAGAAATAAAAAATTATATATATAAGTGTATAAAAGTAAGTGATTCAGTTAAAGATACACCATAATTCAGTTCCTAATGAATAAAATACACTCCCATTCTAGTTTCTTGTTGAATATATATATATATATATATATTGCTGTCAAACGATTAATCATGATTAATCGCATCCAAAATAAAGGTTTTTGTTTACATGATATATGTGTGTGCACTGTGTGTATTTATTATGTATATACATACTCTCACATACTGCATATATTTTGGAAATATTTACATGCATATACATTTATATATTTATATATATAAATATATTCAATTTACAAACATAACATATTTTCCTTAAATATATACATCCATGTGTTTGTATTTATATATACATAATAAATACACACAGTACACACACATATATTATGTAAACAAAAACTTTTATTTTGGATGCGATTAATCGCGATTAATCGTTTGACAGCACTAATATATATATATATATTCAACAAGAAACTATAATGGGAGTGTATTTTATTCATTAGGAAGAGAATTTTGGTGTATCTGTAACATTAGGCTGTTTCCAGCTCACTTGAACTGAATCACTTACTTTTACAATATAAAACATAACATATTACCATAGGATGTGATTGCCTAGAGCAGCCAGACATTGATTGGTCTTACAGTGGGAAATCAAAACCTTGCTGTTCACCTGCCAAAACAAAGCACCCACTCCACATTATTACGTTACTAAGTAATAACAAGTACATCTGAAAAAGATTTAGTTGAAAGTGAACCTGAACAGGGTATCCTTCATTTTCAAGCCTTTCTTGGGGGTCAAAGTAAATCACCTTCCACCAGCACAGGAACTCAAACTCCTCTACTAGGCTCAACTCCTGTAGTCGAGACTTCTTAGCATACTTCAGAAATGTTTTGTGATCACTGGCGAGGAATAGCTGTGAGGAATCCAACAGACTGCATGCTGAGACTTGGGAACTCAGAAATGACATAAAACTGAATACATGCCATTTGCTTGTTTACCTCTCCGGCAAAGCCTGCGGTCGTTCTCAGGGCAAAGCTTTGATCGTATCGGAGCACCTCTCCATCTGATGTCCCATCAACACTGAACACAGACCACAGATGATAAAACAGGTCAGCCACTGCGTGTCTGTGTGTGATTGAGTGAGTTTGATCGTGCATGTGTGATACCTTGTAATGATAAAGGCGTTTCTAACACAAGGGGTCATGCTGTGGGCTCCGCCTACTTGGAGAGGCCCGAGAAGGTGAGGGACTGAATTGGTGTCAGACTGTGATGTGATATTACTGCTGTCAGCAATGATGCTGAGGACACAAGAGCCACGCTGCTCGAGCTCTCCACCTCCAGAGTTCACCAGCATGACTGTGTCTCCAAAGTGCAAAAAGCCATCCTGTGACACTGATAAACTCACCTAAACAAAAACAGAATCGGTCTCACATAACACAGACACAAAAAACCACTGAGCACCACTGCACTAAGCTGTAAATAAAACAAAGATTATTTGTCTTTAAATTCAATGTATTACTTGAAGTTTCTATGTAATTATTTGTGAAATTTACTAGCAATTTCTTTAAAAAAATGTCATCACCAATTTTCAACTCTCATACGACAAAAAAAGATATCTATATTTCTGGCAAAAAAATAAAACAAAATAAAATAAATGCTACAGTATATTTTCAGTTTCAACATTCATATACAAAAATATGTCAAAATGTATTTCAGGGTCAAAAATACATCTGAAAATACAAAATATTTTTTGTAATATTCCTTGCTGATTTTTATTTGCCCCCCTTGCTGCTTGTTGATGTGTTTTATGTTCACGTGCTATAGAATATAGAACACAAATAGGTTCTCTTAAAATGTGATATCAATGTTTTTTCTTGGATTGAAATATATAAAGGGCAAAGTATATTTTAATATTAGATTTGTAAGATATGTTTAAATATATAAATACATTTTATATATATATATATATATACATGGTAGTTGACGTATCAATGTGTCCTATGGTGTGACGGAATAAAAAAATAAATAAAATAAAAATGACCTCTAATTGAAGATAAACATATTTCTCATGTTATTTGTAAGTTAAGTTTTTTTATATATATATTTTTGCTATGTCACACCATAGGACAATCCTATTTTTATTTGTCAACTACCCATATATATATATAAATAAATATAAATATATATATTTCAATATATTTAAAAGGTTTTAAATATTATGCTAAATGACAAGTTATGATATTCATCACAATGTCCAAATGAACATTATATTAATATTTGATCTGATAATATATCAGAGTAAATACGTACTGGTTTCAGGATGTTTTGTCTCAGATCTCCTTCTTTCTGAACGGTGAGTTCGCCTCTGTCTTTTTGCAGGATGAAGTTCTTGAGAGTTTCCTGCAGAGACACTGCTCGTTTAATCACGTGTTCTCTGTGTGAACTTCACACCAACAAACCTGAGATGCATCGAAGCAACAAACCTCTTCTAAATCCACGTCTTCTTTCCAGTTAGCCACACGGACGCGCGGACTATAGGTCCGGACATGAGCCATTTCACCGCCGCGGTTAAGCCCAGAAGTCAGCCGGACAGATGACTGAGAAAATGTTATTTATAACGCAAAAGGAAACTAAACGCGCCTACCACAGGCAAGAACTGTTACCATGGATGCGTGACAACACAAGTGCGCTACTGCGCGTGCGTGCGTTACGTCTCCAAGGTAACAGGTTCGTCCTTTTGCCGCCAGGTCGATATGCTCTATTTACGATTTTTTTTTACAGTCGCGTTGTTTTTTTATTTAAGTTTTGTGCATTTAAGATTATCTAAAAAAATATTTTGATTTTAATTTAATTTGTTGCAAATAATTTTTAAATACAATACATTTAAATAATAATTTTCATAATTTTAAATACCGTATAAATAAATTATTTTAAATACATATTTTTTAGTAATACCTCTCTTTTTTATGTAACATTTAATCACCATTTAAAAATACAATACTGGCGTCCTGCAAGTAATACATCAACTAATTGTTCTTCTGATTAATTTAATAATTAATTTATTAAGTTTTATAAGAGTCGACTGGCTTATAAGACTGTTGTTCCCAAGATATATGGCATTGAGGTGCATATCTTCAATAAAAACAAATTGAAAATGTATACATAATAGGCTGAATTTATAGAAATCACTTGATTAAATGAACACATCAGTCCAACACACACAACTGAGCAAAAATAAATTATGAGAAATGATCTAACAATCAACATTCAGTAAGTCTCTTCATATTAATATCGTTTATAAAGCTGGCTTTTCTAATTAAATAAGCTCACTCTTCAAAGTTTCACTGCAATCAATTTGTGAGCAATCTCTATAATGAATTTTGCAGCATTATCAAATATAAAACCAAATCACTTTCACAATATGAATGCAGAGAGTAAAGACAGTGGAGGTTTTAGATAAACTACATTAGAAGGAAGTCTCATTTGAGCTTGAGAGACTATGTGTGTAAGTGCGGTTAAGTGCTTTCACGTCAATAACGGAACTGACAGATCATAAATAGATAATACATGTTTATGAGAGCTGTGCTCTGAAATATTAAAACTGCATTGGGAAAAGCAGCATTGTGCAAAAGCATTGATGATATTAAAGAAAACCTCTCACTCCAACCACTGTCATGATCCACTTGCTTCCAATGCAACTTCCTGTTTGTTTAACTGGCGGGAAAAAATTACACAAAAGACACAATCCCATCAAATAACCAAAACCAGCTTTATGAGGAGACAAAGGTATATTTTCAGTCAAATGTGCACCTGAAAAGGAAAAATCCCAATCCAGAAATGCATGTGTTTATTCAATCATGAAATGAAAAACAAGAAACACTTTTCCAACATTGCCTCCTTATAATAAGATATCTCATAACAGTATTCAGCTGTTGAAAGCATTGCCAAAGCTTACTATGCATTTGCTAAGCTGCTCTGAGCGGCTGTCAACACTTTGCTTGTGTTGTAGGTGATTTAGAAAAGTAACTGATCGAGGTATCATTCATTCTGTAGTGCGTAGAGCAGGATGAATTACAATAGTCATCATATATCAAACTGCATGTAAAAATTCCATCAGTTCAGAAACCCTTTAATGTGAGCGAATCACTCATTAATCTACAGCAGACAGAAGTAGGACTCAGAAAGCTTCAGGCTGAATAACAGAGGACACACACTCCTTCCTCTCGGTCTCACTCAGTCCCATCACAGCCCATTAAAAGTTTAGTGCTGTTGTTCAGCAAATTGAAAATGTGTGCCGGTATTGATCCACCATCATGCATCCATTCTGGATCTCTGGAGGCTCGTTTTCCTTTTCTTTTAAGCTTTTGTGAAGCAGGATATTACGTTTTGTAACACTATTTTGGTAGAGTTCACCACAAATTCAGGTCAGTAATGAAGAATATGCATCAAACGAAAACAAGAGATTCATATCACTCGAACGTCAGCGTTTCCTCCAAATACAGGGACATTTAGCAGATTTAAAGGGCAGTTGCATGCAAATTTGCAACTAATAATGGATTTTCCAAGCATTTAAATGGAGAGAGAGCAGAGGTGCGGAAGAGAGAAACGTGTGCCGCTGTGCGAGCAAGTGGATGCCGTCTCAGGTTTCAGCAGAATTACATTAGACTAATGGGAACTCCCCAATATCCGTCAACATAGAGGGCACGTCCGCAAGCCATAAACTGCAGAATAAGCATTTAACTGAAACCCTGCTTAAATTCAAACAAAACTAAAGGTAGGGAAACTCCAAAAAGGTATAGGTTTTGCATAGGTTTTACACTGGGACAGTCTGCCATGCTTCTCGAATTAGGTTCATGAAGAATTCATGCGTTCATTAAAATCTTGATAATATTATCTAATAAACACGTATTGTACCATTCAATGTAGCCTAAGGGGTGTCATGTGACTGCATGTACGTTACAAGGTGCTGACTGGAATGACGATGATGAGGATGAGGATGAGGGTGGCAGTGATGCTGAGGGCAGCGATGCGGTACGCCTGGTTCCTGTTGCAACGGGTGTACGAATGCGAACGCCGCAGGAGCGTGTCGGAGGCTGGCGTGTAAATCTCATCTGTCCAGAACTCCAAAGACTCAGGGGCCTGCAAAATGTTTATGGAAAATAGTTGATAAGGGCTGGTTTATCTGCATTAATATACATATTGTGTATTAATGCATAATCTGTTTTCTTTCATGTTCTGTTAAGATTGATTTAATGTTAAAAGAACCCAATGATGGTTATGTAAAAACAATACTGATAATTTAGAAAATAACCAGTATTATCCCAGATTAAAGGAATAGTTCACCCAAACATGAACATTTACTGAAAATGTATACCTTCAGGCAATCCAAGTTTGTTTCTTCATTAGAACAGATTTGAAGCAATGTATGCACTTGCTCACTAATGGGTGCAATGCAGTGAATGGGTGCCGTCAAAATGAGAATCTAAACAACTGATAAAAACATCACAATAATCCACACCACTCCAGTCCATCTGTTAACATCTTATAAAGTCAACTGTTGCTTCTGGCAATCGATAATAACACTTCCTCCAGTGAAAAACCCTGTTGTCCTCTTACATCCACTGCCATATTTGTTTAGAACTGTTTACACTTGTAATTTGTGCTTAATCTGTGCATATTTCTCTCCTGATTTAGATGAGACAAATGTTTCACTGGACTACGCAGCATTAAGGATAGAGGATCGTATTTTAGCCGGAAACTATTTGAATTTAAAAACATCTTGAATGGTTTGTTTACTAAAAGTCATGTGGAATACTTGTGGAAAATTATGATGTTTTCATCAGGCTCTTGATCAAGTGAACTGTTCCTTTAACACAGATTTATAAAACATGTTATACAAACCTCATCAAAACCTAAGCACTTTATAAAACTATATTGCCATCCAATATATATATATATATATATACACACAAATGTATTCTAGTTTAGGTCAATCTTACCCCAGCAAAAATACACTGTAGATAAATACAGATTCATGAGCTGACAATGTTTTCACTCAAAACATTATATTTGGAGGTATCACCTTAAGATCCAGCGGTGTTAAGTCTGATTGGCTCCAGGTCACTTTGGGGCGTTCAGTCAAATGCTGGCTAGTGCTATGGACAGATGTGCGGCGTGATGCATTGTGGGTCTCAGGTGGCATGAGGTGAAAGTCCGTCACTTCCTGCACTACAGAGCCCTCTCTTTTATGCACTCCACCTAAATGATCTGACTGAGAAGCCAAACAAGGTTTATGTTATTATGAAGTATTCATCTTTATATCTATAAATATACATCAGGTCCAAATGAAACTACTATCAAAATGCATGTATGTTCTAATTCTATATTCTACATTAATACAATATTCCTTTTTGTGTGGCAATCTGAGTACAAAGTTCAATTGAAAAATTCACATTAATTTTAACATTTCTTTTCCTTTTGCTTTAATGGCAGCATTGCTCGAGCTGCATGAAATCCACAAGTTTGCATAAAACCTGCTGATCATGTTCATAAGAATGAGGATCTTGTGCTTCAGTAGTGTAGCAGGGATGGCATAATTCTTTTGGACCAGCCTTAAAGTTATTATCCTGCATCATCCTGGCTCCCTCGACAAAAAAACTAACTATTTTTTCCCCATTAGCTTCGGGATTATTGAAAATAATAAGCTCAGTGACCAGCAAAAGTGTTTGATTCTTACAATACAATCTTTTGAAGATATTCCTTTGAAGGAAAGGAGCCTAATATCGAAATGTGCGATAATGTGTTTTTAACACGTCTCTTCAAAACCCTTCCTAAGTGCACAAAATGATTGACAAGCAGAGAGCATTTCTGAGTGGCTAGTTTTCCGATGAGTTTTCCTTATTTTGTTGTTTACAGAGGCTGCGTTCACAATAACATACTAGCATACTACTCTTACTATTTTGTCTTAGGTTACATACGGTTTCTTTATGTGGCAGAAACAAGAATAGTATGCTAACATGCTAGTCTGAATTCAGTCTAGTTCTACCACAAAGACAAGTATGGTTTCTCATCATAGACACACATTATGTGGAAGAAACATCACTTTAGCACATTTTAAATATGGTTATATACTTATAGTGGTGGCCAAATTGATTATAACACTAGTATTTTTGCCTGCTAAAATGGTTTTAAGGCAGTTATCTCTATCTTTCGCTGTAGTATGTCAGTAGGAAATATTAGTTTACTTTTCATAAATTCATTTTGCTGTTAATTTTAATAATCCAGTAAGATTTTTGTTTGCACAAGGAGTCTGACAACAGCCAGATCTGATCTCATCATCATCCAGTCTGACAAGAGGAAACAGAACAAACTGACACAGACTACATCCAGAAGAACTGTAGCAACATCTCCAAGATGCTTCAAAAACCTACCCGCAAAGCTGCCTGAAAAACTATGCACAGGTGCACCGAGGGCACACACTGGATGATGATGAGATCTGTGTGTGGTGTGGAGCACTGGCTGTTGTCAGACTCCTTGTGCAACAAATATCTCACTGGATTGTTACAATTAAATTATAAAATTAATGTTTGGAGATGCAAACTGATATTTCTCACTGACACACTACAGCAAAAGATTGAAATAACTGACTTAAAACCATTTTTAGCTGGTGAAAATACTAGTGTTCTAATCATTTTGGCCACCACTGTATATATTTATTATACTGTTACCATAACAGACTGTATGTGTGGCTCCTTGCTGACGCTGATGCTCCACTCTCTAGGGGCTTCCGATCCACTGCTCTCTGTGTAGCTCTTGGAGGTCCTGCGCACAAACAGCCGTCTGCGTTTCGTGGCTGCCTCGTTGACGCCCTCTGCCACTAAATTGGTCCTCGGGGACCCCTGCTGTTGGTGCAGGCTAGGCCGTGGTGTGAGCTGTGGCTGTATGTGCATTTGATGCACGTGTTGGCATGCAACCTGCTCCCGCTCTTCCAGACGATTCAGCGTGAAGAGTACGAGGGCCAGCTGCTCACGTAGCTCTGCGATCGGCTCTAGCTGTTGCTCCAGCTCCGAGACCCGTTGGAGAAGTCGCCCAACGCCCCATCTCACACCCTCCTCAGGTGCTTCCAAGGAGTGAAACAACTTCCGTAACTTTCCCAAACGTTCTCGCCTCTCTGGCAGCCCGGCTCCGCCCCCTTCCTGGGCCCCGCCTCCTTCCCCTGGAAGCACTGCCATGGAGCCACACATGCTAATGTCATCTAGAAAACGGAAGATGGCACTGATGTCATCCTCGCCGATGTCAGGGTTGTCAATGGAGAGTTTATCGGCAAGCATGAGGCTTCGCAAAGCGCGCCGATCTGCAGGCTCCGTTTGGGTACCTACGTTAACCATGCCCTCAATGCTCGGTGACCAATCGCACCATGTGTCCAAACTCATGCCGCTCAGTCGCTTGAAGGTATCCCGCACCGAATTGACAATGTGAGGATCGAAACTGGGAACGTCAAAGCTTGATCCATCGATGCTAAGTTTAACAGATCCTAGCTTTCGTAATCCAGACTTTTCTAAGACAGACCGCTCAGATCTGGGTTTCTGCAGCCCGGTTGTTTCCACCTCAGGTCTTTCGTCCGCCGCCCTGCTGTCGATGTCCAAGCTGTGGCTTTTGTTTTGAAGAGCTGGGGTTTGGAGCTTTTGGCTGGAGACCGAAGGGCCGAAGTAGGTGGATATCTGGAGCTCGTCCATACTCTCGTGCTTCACCTGACGCCACTGAGTCTGAGGGTTGTAGGGGTTCAAGGCATCACTGTACGATTGCGAGTCGTCCACGTGCATCCGGTTCAGGTGAGTTCAAAGGAGTCATGTAATGGCCATGCGCATGTGATGCTGGATTGTGCTGGTCGTCTGCGTATGTTGCAGGGTCTGGATAAGGGTTCCTCTGGGGAACGTAAAGCAGGTCTTCACCATCCGATCTTGGTCCATCTGGGCTTTGATCTGATTTATCTTCCACGGATATGAGTGGAATTTTGTGGAGCCCATCTTTAAAGGCACTCCTCTTCTGGGAGCAGGAATGAGCGACGTGGGATCCCTGATTAGTCGCCGGTGGCTTGCCAGCCTCCTGATTGACCACATCAATGGAAACGTCCCCAGAATGCGCGTTCTGCATTCTGTCCCAGTTGTGCATGCGTGAGTGAGGCTGAGCGACCAATGCGGAGGTGGTCTGAGTGTGTGAAGCCTCTGTGTTATGACTGAATGCTTCACAAGGGAGGTTCTCATATTTACAGACCTCAGAGGCGGTCCCTCCTCCTGTGACGGGTAAGGAGGCCGGCCAGTGGTTATGCACAAATCCCTTCCCACAGACCTGACAGGGCGTTAGAGACTGAAGGTTCTGTGTGTTTGTAGGAGCCATTCGGGTGTGCATGAGAAGGTTGAATAGGGAGACGACATCGGCTGTCGCTGAGAGCCGGTTGCTGCAGGGCGGGTGAAGTCGCTCTCGGAAGAGGGTGGCAGGGAAGCAGGGGTCTCTACAGGCGGTGGAGTATAAGAGACTCCGTAATTCTAGAAGCGGCTGCAGACTGAAGCGTCCACTCAGATAAACGCAAATATCCACATACGGCACGCTCCCATGGCATGCACCTAACACTTCCAGAATCTCCAACAATACAAGGGGGTCTTCAGGGTTTTCAGCCATTTGCATCAGATTTGAGCTTGTACTCATGCACACTACAGAAATTCAAGCATACTGTCCTTTGCTTCTCTCTCTCTTCGTCAAAGACACATACAGCTCTGCAAAAGGGAGCACAGCTGTAAAATCAGGTCACCCAGAGAAGGATTTCCTTAACAATTACTTTTGCAATGACTTTTTCATGTAAATCCTATGCAAGTTAAAACAGTCCAAGAAAGGAAAATGCAATAAAAAACAAGCGGTTACCTCTTGCCACTGGGATATGATGCTGAGAACAAAGCTATCCATTGCTGACCTTATTCAAAGCCTTAATATAGCCACTGATCGGAGCATTTGAAAAGAGCAGAAACCATCAGTGACGGAGTGAAATCATCCATCTCCGCTGATCAGGGTCCACCTGAGAGCCTCTCGTAGGTAAATCAGCGGTCAGTGGTCAGGAAGCGGTCAATCCTACGGTTAGTGCAGAAAAGCAGGTCATTCGGGGTCTCAAGGGATGCCATGAATCCGGTTCTCATCCCTCATGAGCTGATCAAAACGCCCCGCACTTGAGAAACATCATGGATAGGTTCTGCTTCATGTGTGACAGGAGTGTTGCATCCTCTAGCTGGTGTGTCTGCACACGAAGCGGCTGTGTCACGCATGACGTTAGTGACCCTTCTAATGCAGGACAATAAACATAGAACAGAAGAAAAGTACAGTAAAGTACAGAGAAATGCATAGAAGAAACCTCAATTGTAATCCCTATACATTTATTATAAAATATTATGATAAAATGTAATACGTTTTATTTAATAAATTATATTTAAAATGTATCTTTTATACATGAGCTAATAAAATTAAAATAATTATTCAATAAATATAAAAATAAATCAATAAAATTATAAGTAACAACCTGCAAAAGGTATTATGAAATGTATCCATACGGTTATTTATTTAAACATTTCTCTGCATTTATTTTCTTTTTTTATTGGTTAATTGTTAAAAAGTTAATTAATAGTCAATACAAAAAATATAGCTGCATTTAATTGCTTTGATATATTTATTTATATTTTATTTATTATATATATGTAAAAAAAAGTGACTTATATATTACATCATTAAATTGAAATGTCAATCATATTCAAATTCCCAAATACAGTATATTGAAGAGTAATGTATTTTTATGCACAAGCCTCAATTTAAAACATGTATTTAAAAATATTGAGACAAGGTAGAGATTTACATACTTTTAAACATATGACATTTCGGTAAAATTTACAATAAGGTTCATTAGTTAACTAATTTAGCTTAAATGTAAGAATGAACAATACTTCTACAGCATTTACTAAATCTTAGTTCATGTTAATTTCAGCATTTTTTAAAGCATTATTAAAATCACAAGTTGTGTTTGTTAACATTAGTTAATGCACTAACATGAATAAACAATGAACAACTGTATTTTAATAAACTAACATTAACTAATATTAATAAATGTGATTAAATGTTCATTGTTCGTTCAAGTTAGATAACTAATGTTAACAAATGACACCTCATTGTAAAGTGTAACCAACATTTCTTGATTACAATCTTAAGAAATAAGAAAATAGAAGCCCACCTGTACCATCTGAAGATTGATGCACACAGACTGTCCTAATGTGCATGCAAACATAGTGAAGTCAAACAGCCCCGGCATCTGCTCAGTATTGCACTGAAGTGGATGATGAGAGGTTTACAGACTGTAACACACTTTCTCTCTCTCTATACAGCTACATTAAAGTGATCAAACCTTTTAAAAGTGTAATGGAGCTCGTTCACTTCAGACAGATAGTCTGAAATATTAAGACTCGTCTCGGTCTCTTACTGATGAGCATACATTAGTTTTATAATGACCTCAGCACACTGTACAAGTCTATTGTAAAGTTTGTTTGTTTAGTTGTCTCTGGTTCAAAATAATTCATCATAAAGACCACCAGGGGGCAACAACGTTCATGTTATACCAAGTTGCATGTGAATATGAAAAATATTTGAGGGGGAAATTCCAACTACTACTAAGCAAAATTAAAAATCTCACATCGCAACAAAACAGTTATAATAACAATAATGAATTATGTATTTGTTATGATAGACATTGACACTGATAGACAATACATGTCAATGATTTTTAGTAATAATATCTAACCAAGTGGCAAAGACAGCACTTATCAATATTTTTAAAAGTCACCGCTCCCATACAAGGTTTAACTAAAACCAAAGCAATAAAAATATAAAAAAGTGTTACTTGAAATAAAATAAATGTTAACTAAAATAAAATATATAACATATTGGTTTCTATTCTCCTGTATCTTTATCCTTTTATTATTATAAAAGTTCAATAACCAGATTAAGATGAAAAAAATATTTCAGCTAATAGCCAAAGCAACATTTCTCAATTTCATTTAGTTACACTTGATGCACTAAAACTGAAAATAAATAAATAAAACTATACAGACATATTTTAAAAATACAATAATTATAAAAATAAAAAGTCAACAAAAGACTGTAATAGTATCTCATTGATACCCAACAACTCTAGATAACATCATATACAACAGCCTCTAGGTTTATGATTATATATACACGAGGAAGAAAGTTAAGTCATATGTTTGAGTGCGTAACTCCTCACAATTAAAAAACATGTTTTTGATGTTAATGTTAATATAATCACATGAAAAGGAAATGTTTTGATGGGTGTGTGCTTTAATTTGCTTTCAAACTCTCCGTTCTCTTTGATGCTGGATCTGTTTGGGTTTGTTGGTGAGTCATACGGTGACTTCTGACGCAGATAAACATTTTTTCACACTGTGTCAGTGTTGTGTTTGAGAAACACAGAGATCACATCAAATCAAAGGCAAGAGAAAACCTCTTCCAGTAAACAGATTTAGTTCCAGCGGCCAAATTCGGTCCTAATTGAGAACAAGTAAGGTAAACAGGAAGAAGGGGAGAAGAACGGAAAGAGAAAATGATATAAACAAGATTAAGGAAACTTAGAGGTTGTAAACGGTCACATAATGGAGTGACTGTGATTATGGGAAACTGATGAAGTTTTGGGTCACAATGACTCTTATCAGCCTGTTGAGTGAAGGCTGTTCAAACAGATCCATGCAAACACACTTCATCCTGGATACTGCAAAAAACATTCCACCACAAAATTCACGAATAATTTGGCTTTTATTTGAGCCGTATGTGGCTAAATCAACAGACTCTATTCACAAATCAGAAACAAAACATTACAAAAGTTCAAGAACGATTCATATCAAGCAGTACTGCGAGTACAATAAAGCAAACAAATGATTAATCTTTAAAATCTTATGAACAATAAAAAAATATAAAACATCAGACTTAAAGGCCTTTTCAAATGGGCTTGGAATGCTAAAGCAACTCCTCTCTCTCTCATTACTCGTGACTGAACCAGTGATGTGCTGCACTTAAGAAAAAGAGTGAACTCCAGTCAATCAGAGACGTGAAGAGATCGTGTGTCTGACGCTGGGATCTAACGGGATCTTAGCTGATGAGGTCATGTTCAAGACATCATGCAACACAAATATACTGGCAGTTTCCCAGGCAACCGGACCCTCACACGATCTCCCGGGTTTTCCTGATGGCACAGCACAGCATCATGCTGAAGATCATGCCGAAGATCTGCGCACATGGAGAACACATTTCTTCAGTGACACGCGATCGCACACATACACGTGTATGGGACAATTCATGTTTCCAAAAAAAGCATTACAATCAAGGTGCAAAGAAATATATACTTTTATCCATTTAAATCTGCAGTTTGTATTTCTGCACCGTTAGCAGAATCTATCATTTGAAAGTTTAGGGTTGGTATTTATTTGATGCAGTAAAGACAGTAATATTCTGAAATACTATTACCATTTAAAAGAACTGTTTTCAATTTGAATGCATTTCAAATGCTATTTATTCCTGTGATGCAAATCTTTTGCATTACTCCAGTCTTCAGCATCACATGATCCTTCAGAAATCATTCTGATGCTGCTCAAGAAACATTTCTGATTATTATCAATGCTGAAAACAGTTGTGCTGATTAGTATTTTTCTGGAAACACTGATACTCTTTTGTCTTTCATGAATATAAAGTTCAAAAGAACAGCATTTATTTGAAATAGAAATCTTTTGTAGCCTTATAAATCGCTTTAATTTCAGTTTCAATCAACTTTATGCATCCTTGCTTTAAAAAAAAATTAATGACTCAAAACTTTTTAATGTAATGGAGTATATACAGTATATAAATCAAATTAGGGATTTTTAGATTCATATATCAAATTAAGAATTCACAATTATAAAATCTTAAAAACAAGACTTAAAAAAACAATACCACACATTAAAACTAACTGATATAAATAAAATGTAAATAAATTAAATATACAAATATAAATGTATACAATTATACAAAGTGTTTACCATGATCACTCCAATGCCGATTCCAACGCCTCCAATAATATGAAGTTTGGAGTTAAAGACTTCATCGATGGCATCAGGGCAGCTCTGAACACATAAATCAAGATTTGGAATTGGTACGAGAGGATTTTGTATAGTTTTATGCTCTCTTAATTGTTCATATTGTATTATAGTATAACATCTACTAGTATAAGAATGAATGTCTTTATTTGGTGGAGAAGGGATTCTTATGTCTGATATAACGGCTGTGTAAACACTGTTCATTAGTTGACTTAAACCCTGCTGGATCTTTAGCACAACCTTTGAAAACACCATTTCCTTCCACTTCAACCCTTTTCTCAATCTTGTAAACGGTTACTATGCCACGGTGACCTCTTACTTGACCTTCCACTGATAGAGTAAAGCGCATGTTTCACTGACTCATTCAAGCGGAGCCGTACACAGAGTGCCTCGGGTCAGAAACATTTCAGAAAGCATTCCACAGTCAGACCTGCTGCCTACGAGTACGATCAACACAATCATCCACTGATATTTCATCAAGGTATTTGTGTCTTGTACCTGTAGATGTTAATACCAAAAACATGGATATGAAACCGAATTACAGTTTCAAGGAGTTATGATGTGCCTTAGTCAATACCAGTCGTTATTGTTCACCAAAACTAAAACTTTAAAAATCATTTTCGTTTTCAAGCTGAAGTAAAATAAAACTGAAATAAATATAAATATAATCTTTATTTTTTTATATATTTTGAATATTTAATATTTATAAAAATGGCAAAAAGACAAAAATATACATATGAAAATAATTCAAATGAAAGCTCATTTTAAATATTAATAAATACTAATAGTATATAGAAAAATACTAAAATAACATGCATTAAATCATTTCTCAAATAACATATGATAAACTGTGTACTTTGTTTTATGAAGGACTGTATAAAGGACTGCATTAATATTAAATACATTTCACAATTTATACACTTTAGTTTTTCTAATATTTTATTTCTATATAAATGTATTTAAATTTATATTTATCTATACTTTTTATTTCCATAGTTGTCACATTTTTTAATTTTTACATTTGAATCTGTATTTTTATGCTTACATTTATTTTTTATTTTATCATAGCCTTCATAGTCTACATGGATCTTGTCTAATAATTTATTACACAACTCAGTAATCAATAGCATCTACATATTAAATATAAAACTACCAAAATGCAGCATTTTCGCCTGTAAACACAGTTACCTTTGTAATGAGAATATCAAGCCCCTCTTTTCTTGGGCAGGTCTCTTCACTAACATCCTCGACGCTTCCTGACGGTCCACAGCAGTTAAGCTGAAGATGAGGAACAGATGTCATCACAAATTAGCAAGGCATCGCATCGGAGTCAACGAGCTAGGAATAATTAGTGCTTGAGAAACCATCAGATGCATAGAGCACATAAAAACAGCAAGCGCTTTCTGAAGACAATCTCCCAGGCTGTCACGACGAGCGCTTCAGAGGAACAACTAGCAGTCGGTGTTCACAAAGCTCAAAGTACTGAATATCTGAAGAAAGAAATGAGATCTTACTCCGTGCTGGATGAGACGGAGTGTTTCTTTCAGAGCTGGTTGTTTGGTTTGTTGGTAGTTATTGTATGTTTCCTTGTAGAAAGTCGTTATATCGTCAGTAACCTATAGACACAATCATAGTAGCTTGAATTAGGTGCACCATCGGTGTGTTTGCGTATGCACTGAGCATTTGAGACGCCCACCTTGGTCTGGTTAGAGAATCCCCAAATTGCAGCAGCCACCTCGACCGCAAAGATAACCAACAGGAAGAAGAAGAACTGTGGGGACAAACAACATCAGTCAAACACCACGGCTGATAACATCATAATACTACAAAGTAGTGATATCTGAGAATATAATGAGGGGGATTACCAATCCCAGCATGCAAGGGGACTCCTGGATGGCACCACAACATCCAAAAAACCCAAAAACCATCATCAGCGCGCCAGCCGCAATGAGGATGTACACACCTACGACACACACACTTCACTTTAACCAGCTGATCATCACATGATCACAAAAAAACATTAAAAAAATAAATACAAAATAATAAACTACTGACCTGTGAAGAAGATGTACGGTGAGTTATCTCCTTCAAACAAGCTTTTAGTCTTGGGATCAAACCTCAGCCAGAGTCCAATAGCCAAGACGCCAGTCCCTGCAATCTGCAATAAAACAACAAGAGATCGTGAATAAATCACCCTCTTAACATTAAATAGAAAAAAAATGATCTCAGCAGCGGTTATTGGCTTGATTTAAAGAGGTATAAAAGCCATCCGTTTACATTTCCATTCATATGAATGACAGTCACTTGGCTGGCAAAACGCGACCTGCTTGCTGCCAGCTTTGCTTATGGGTCTTGGCCTAGTATACTTTTATAGCCATGAATGGATTTATATAAGCCATAAATGCCATGTAGTTAATTACTGCCACAGAAAAATTACATCCTGACAACCCTGATCACACAGTTATACTAATTATATTATAATTATATTATAAGCACATTAAAGACTGAATTAAAATACATTCAAATGAAATAAAATAAAATAAAAATACATCAGTTAAAAAGTATCTTAATTGAATAGGATTATTGTATTATATTATATATTATGATATTATAATTATTTTATTTAGACAAATATATTTCCTGTTCTTTAAGTTAAAATAAGGCTATTATTAATATTATTATGAAAACAAACACAATTCTTAAATATAAAACATTAAAAAATAAACAATATATCAAAATTATTAAATGAAATATTATAAAATTAAATATTGTAAAAAGTAATATTTAAAGAATTACAAGATAAAATAAAAAATAAAGTACAAATAAAACATCTATTACAATGAAATATTTAGGATTTACAGGTAACTTGCAAACAATATTTCAGTCAGAATGCATGCTTATTATTATACCAACATGTCTGCACTGGCAGTGTTAACCAGCTTGACAAGTTTTCTTGTTTTTCAAACAAAACCAGCATGAATTATGTAATAATGTGTGCACGTTTAGTAAAACTGAATAGGCTCCGAGGTGTATACCCATCTTTTCTGAAACCAGCAAGTAATATTACATGACAGAATCCAAATAAAACTGGCAGAAGTTCTGCCAATCTGTTAGACGTGATGCTATATACAGTGTGTATGAATGTTTATCAGCCATTTTGGCAAAACTGTGTGCCTGATTTTACTTTCTCCATGCAGGGATAAAATAAACTGTCAAATGGAAAAATCCTGCTTGCTTTCTTTTTAACATTAAACAAATATACAGAATGTGCAACTCATTAGACCAGATTCAACATCTGTTGGTTTGACCCAAAAGGACTGCAGATTAATAAAGTCAAGCCAGCTTAGTGTGTTCAAGGACACCATGAGATTTTGCTTCAAAGTTATGTACAAAAACACAAACAAACCGGCAGATGCATCACGCCGACCACTCATCTTTCAGCCTTTGATTTAAAACCTTCTGGACTATCACATGTGCTCACCACACTCCTCATTATATATGTGACTTAGTTTTCTTTCTAGTCATGTCCTGCTCGCCGAGCTGAACGCAACGGTTTCATGTTCACCGGGTTCATGTCCTGCTGTTCGATTCATTCTCTCTGACCCAGATCTTTTGTTTGAAAAACTGAAGGTTGATGAATCTGTTCCAAATCTCCATGCCAATGCTTAACTAAACAAACCCCCTTAAAACAACCCCACTTCACCCTTTCACCCCATTCCACCCACAAACTGCACATAAAACAACACTAACACTCACGAATCAATGATGGCGTGCTACTTCCACACAATCACACACAAAAACACAAACATGAAATTGCACCTACCCCGAAGATAAAGCTCAAAATAGACACGGCGTATTTAATATTTTGGACATCCATCAACACCCATTTTGCTGTTGTCCAAGTCACTTTTGTTCAGGGAAACAAACCGGATATATGTTCACCTGCACTATCTCAGATAAATCGATCAGTTTCTATAAAGTCTGCTCACAAACTTAGTGTTTGTCCGTTACACACTCCCTCCCTTTGTTTGAGGAGAAAGTGAAACTGGGAACATGTCTGTGTTAGTGGGAGGAGCTCACAGGTGTTGAGCGAGACTGCATGTTGAGCGAGTCTGCAGGTGACTTCACACTGCCATATTTCACCCCAAAATATAATGTATCTTTTACTTTACAAAAATGAAGCATGTTTTTCACTGCACCACAATTACCTTTGATTACCATATTGCACAAAAAGAATTATAAAAAAATACAGAAATAAAATCTCATTCTCATGAGTAAGAAGATACAGAAAAAAATTCTGAACAAAATTATTTTTAATTAAAATTAGCATAATCTAAATTCAGTACAACACATACTGCCATGCTGTATAAATACTCCATAGTATTTATATAAATAATGTATAATTATATATAACATATCATATTTTTTCATGTTATGGTAAGAATAATGTAGGGGTAAATGTGGTTAATTTTCTACAAACAAAATCTAAATCCCTAAAATCTTAAAAGGTAAACAATGGTCAAAATTATTTTAAATAAATATTTAAAATTAAACTTTGTAAATGTTAATGTCATTATACAAATTTGTGTCCTCATAAACCATAATGCCCACACACACACACACACACACACACACACACATGTGTGTGTGTATATATATATTTACATGTGTACATATACATATATTTTTATATATTATAAAATTTCTTAAATATATACATGTATATGTATTATATATACATAGACATATAAACAGTACACACATTATCTAAACACAAACTTTTATTTTGGATGCGATTAATAGATTTGACAGCCCTAATTTCTATATTAAACATTACATAATCCACTTTACAGTAATAAAAAATAAGACCTCTTCATATTATAGTCATGTGAATTGGAGAGTAAATATAATTGATTCATTTAATGAACATGTTTTCAGTATAATTATGTAGAAAATATTCATGTTTAAAAATAGGCATTATTGTCTTTATGCAAACAAAACAATTTCAATACCACACATATCACTACCAGTGAAAACTCATTATTGAATTGTTATATGTAAATACAGTTTTGTCCTATTTTGTTAAACACATTATTTCACAAATGCGATATGTTTAAATCTCTGGTCACTCAATAAATGTGTAGTTTAGTCTCTATGCAGGGAGGGAAGACAGTGGAAGAGCCCGTGGAGAGCACGAATGCCTCATTATAGCAATGGTTCAATAGACCTGCAGGATCTCCTCTCTCTCTGTGTGTGTGTGTGTGTGTGTGTGTGTGTCTGTGTGTGTGTCTGTGTGTGTGTGTGTGTGTGTGTGTGTGTGTGTGTGTGTGTGTGTGTGTGTGTCTGTCTGTGTGTGTGTGTGTGTGTGTGTGTGTCTGTGTGTGTGTGTGTGTGTGTGTGTGTGTGTGTGTGTGTGAGAGAGACTCAGAGGAGGTGTTAAGCAATGCTGATATTAAGTAATATTTACAGAGTGCAAAAGAATGAGGCCAGATCCATCATACACACACCACACAATTTCATAATGTGCACATTATGAAAACCCTCAACAAAGGCAGTTTACAGTGAGTTTGTCCATGAGATTATCATGCTCTATAAATAGACTCGCAGATTAAAGACAATCTAGGACGCGTGCTCACATAAACCCTCGGGCTGGACACACGGCTCTGGGTCATGTTCACTGCGTTGAAGAATTCGAGATTCATGTAGTGAATTGGTTCAATTCAGTGAACAGGTTCAAAAATTCACATTAGTCTTTTGTTTCACCGCACTGTTTAAGGTGATATTTTTTCCCCAGTTTAATGTGGATAGACGACAAAAATAAGCTATTCGTAGGCCGGCTCTCCCACAATGTGTAAACACTATGGAAAGATCAATCATTGATCTGTTTGCAGAGCTCTAGACTGAGTAAAAGGACACACTTTGCAGCCATTTTCCCACTGGTGCAATTACATTTTATTTGAGATGAGGGTACAAAAATTCTCCATTCTTTTCGATTACGCATATGCTGAACTCTGGCATGAAACTGAACATCCGAATGAACGTTGCAGTATGGTACGATCTGTATTGCCAAAAAAAAAAAAACAGCGGAGCAGACCAACTGGATTTAAGCCCAAAACAAACTGTGCAAGCTTGATTATGTGCTGTTGCTTTCTGAAATATACCATGTTAGGTGACTATTCATAATGCAAACCGCTTTTGCATGCTATATAGTAGAGGTATATGCATATAAGTATGCATATCGGGATTTGCAATACCATTTTGTGACACTAGAGGTGCATTCATTACAAATATAATTATTTTGAATTTTAATGCAGTTTTGTGCAAAAATGTCTTAAAATGTTAGAACAAATATTGAGGGAAGAAGAGGTTTCCAGAAAGTGTGATTGATATTACCTTCTATGTTCATAATCAAAGGTCAGGTGCATTGTGGGATACATTATTCCTGTGCTCAGGTTGTATACTGTGCATCTTAGAATGCAGTAGTTCATTCAGGCATTCTATCAAATAGAGTGCATTAATGTTTGCCCACTTTTTAAAGTATTTTTCCCATGGTGATTTAAAATGTATATTTATTTTGTTAAAGAGTTATAAGCCATGAACCAAATCGACTAGCTAGTACAACGTTAATCACAATATGATTTTATTTTTTATTTGAAGCAAAAAAGTAGTTAAAAAATCTTTTCTAAGAATTCTCTACACGATTCGAAAAGAATCATGGGTAATGTGTTTTTTACCAGAAATGTTGCTATTTAAAAACGCACGATTATTTTAAAATACAAGTTGAAATAATGCAAACTGATGGCTTCAACAAAAGGATGTAACATGTCATAGAATAGATTAACAACCTCCAAGCTCATAGTCTTTTACAGGTTTATAAGTTACAGTTAAAAATCTATTTACATCTTGACAAAATTAGATTTGACTTCCGCAACCCGACTGTTGCGCACTAAAATATTAGCATACTACGTACAACTGTCTTCTAGTATGCGAATTCGAATTCGAGACTGAACACTTGGAGAATCGTTTGGAATGATTCATTTAAAAAGAACCGGTTCTAAAGAACGATTTGCTCACGAATCGGACATCAGCCGAACGCGCCTGTCCAGCCGTGAGAGGGAACAACTGACACACACAAACACGAACAGAGGGGAGTCAAAGAAAACACTATCAAAATTCAGTGCTTGTCCCACCACACACACACACACACACACACACACACACACAGATATTTGAACTACACGGCCAGGGTCCTGAAATGCGAGCTAAAAACCTTCAAATTAACGTTAGGTCAGCCAAATGATTGAAATCCCATTACATTGCTTCACACAGACGGCCCTACGTTATTAATTACAATCTAAACTAAAACGGGACGCTGTGCTCACGTATTTATCAATTAATCTTTGAGGAAAGTCGCGAGTAATCATAAAAAACCGTCCGGCGCGCGAGCCAACCTCTGCACACATCAATCGTTTCTCACTCACCCAGAAAATGAAATTGAAGACGAACATCAGATACTTGACGCACATCTCTCCTCCGGTCAACGCCGCCATCGCAGCAGTCTGCCCTCACACACACAATACTGAACGAAAGAGTAAAGCTCCGTCTGTGTCCCGGTGTCTCACAGGCGGCTCGCGCGTGCGGCTGTGTGTGACTTTACGCGCGTGTGAGTGATTGTGTAGCGCGCGCGCACGAAAAACTCACGACAGACACAAACTCACTGCCTCATTCCTCCGGTCAAAGATCAACTTTGCAATCCTTTGCCCGGTGAGGCAAAATCGAACGTGCCGAAGGTCGAACACTTTTTGCATCAACCAGGCAGAAACTGCGAGGATTAATGAAAACCGCGGATACGCTTTATTTAGTTACGCTTGTTAGGGATTTTCGAGGAATCTTTTGTAACCATTTATTTTATCTCAAGATACACTCGGTCTTTATTCTCTGGGAATTACGTCATGCTGGAATGACGTCACCGCAGTCAGAGCAGAGCCCAGAGGTTTCTTCCACTGATCAGTGGTTCCTTCTCAGGCATTTTGAAATGTTGCATAAGATATGTACTGAATACTTTATTATCTTTATAGATATGCGGGTGTTTATTGCACCTAATTAATTGAATATTGTTATCTCTCATTGAAATGAAAGATAACTAATTTAGTTTTACTGAAACACTTCAGATAGATCATTAAGTGATTTTGTCCATTTCTTCTTTTTTAATGATACATTATTTAATCTCACGGTCCTGACTCTTTATATTTAATTGAACCAAACTCTTTTTTTCATACTAAAAATAAGAAAAACATCAAGTGAAGCCCCACAGCAGCTCTCATGGACTCACTGTTCCCACACACATGATTTCATCATCCAGAATTTCATCATTATTAGAGTCATATGCATCCATACACGTTTTATAACTGAGCAATGGAGATTTGGAATATGCAAATATACATAAATACATATATACTTATATAGTGGTAGGGATGTGTTAGCACAGCAGTTGTTTATAATTAACTTTAAACCAAAACAAGTCTATAGTATGTCCTCATTTACAGCTTATTAAGCATGCTGTGAAGGAGAGTGAACGATCAATAGCATGTGTCCTCTCTCTCTCTCTCTCTCTCTCTCTCTCTCTCTCTCTCTCTCTCTCTCTCTCTCTCTCTCTCTCTATCTCTCTCTCTCTCTCTCTATCTCTCTCTCTCTCTCTCTCTCTCTCTCTCTCTCTCTCTCTCTCTCTCTCTCTCTCTCTCTCTCTCTCTCTCTCTCTATCTCTCTCTCTCTCTCTCTCTCTCTCTCTCTCTCTATCTCTCTCTCTCTCTCTCTCTCTCTCTCTATCTCTCTCTCTCTCTCTCTCTCTCTCTCTCTCTCTCTATCTCTCTCTCTCTCTCTCTCTCTCTCTCTCTCTCTCTCTCTCTCTCTCTCTCTCTCTCTCTCTCTCTCTCTCTCTCTCTCTCTCTCTCTCTCTCTCTCTCTCTCTCTCTCTCTCTCTCTCTCTCTCTCTCTCTCTCTCTCTCTCTCTCTCTCTCTCTCTCTCTCTCTCTCTCTCTCTCTCTCTCTCTCTCTCTATCTCTCTCTCTCTATCTCTCTCTCTCTCTCTCTCTCTCTCTCTCTCTCTCTCTCTCTCTCTCTCTATATATATATATATATATATATATATATACACACATACACATTGCAATGTTTTATCAGCTGTTTGGACTCTCATACTGATGGCACCCATTCACTACAGAGGATCCATTGAGAAACTGATGTAATGGTAAATTTATCCAAATCAGTTCCGTTGAAGAAACAAACTCATCTACATCTTAGATGTCCTGTGGGTAAGTAAATGTTCAGCAATTGTTCATTTTTGGGTCCTTTAAAGTTGTATATTTTCCTATTTAGTCTATTTTATGTTACTATATTAGCATAATTGTTGGGCCTTTGTTCAAATTACTTTTCAATGCTGGGTCACCACTTAATGTCAAATGAACTGTACAATCTGGGTCCTGAAGGAAGGATATGATGTAGGACATGCTGCCAGCAAGTTCGGGGTCAACAAAGAATGGTAGCATGAAAAAACCCAAATTAATGATGAATATGGAGTTCATGTGAACATGCTCTGAATACACCGCTGCAGAGAGGTTTTTCCACAGTTAGTGCATCAGTTTCAGAGACGGGTTAAATCAGAGGCTGTGAACTCACTGCATATGCTGCGGGTTGTGTGCGTGTGTGTGCTGTTTAGCTTGGCTCTAATGTCCTCTGTTGGTTTGTCTTATCTGTCTTCACTGCCAGACTAATCATTCAGTTCCTCCAATGCCCAGACTTCCTCCTATTGTCCTCTCTTAATGAGTTTGAAAACGGAAATCACACCATCCCTCCCTCTCTTGTTCTTATAAAGCGTTTCTTTCCTTCTAGACTGAGTTCCAGTCATGTCTTCAGGATTGTGAGACACTGGACAGAGAAGACCTTGAACAGCAAAGCGCTTCAGAGAACCTAGCTGGGAGCCTGCAGAGGTCAGAGGTCAAAGGTAACAGGAGTCACACCATCAGCTCGCTGTCCTGAATTTGCATTAAAATATGCATTTGTTTCTGTGATCATTTTTAAATCCTTGTATTAGTGATTCTGAAGCATGTACGGTTGTTTGGCTGCTTAAGGCTTATGTTTTGATGTTTAGGCATGCATGGGAATATACAGTGCATGTTTGTGAATATATTATACTCGTTTTCCCGTCCTAAGAATAACAGCATTCTTTCTGTGCTGTCTATGTGGAGTACATGACTTCTCTAACTCTCTGACAGATTTGTAGGTGCTCAGAGATTTGTGCTTTGTTTCTCACTTCCACCTGAACTTTCGTTTTGGCTCATGCCATTATTTTTCACTAAACGAAACCTCCAAATGCTCATTATATATATTGTTGATGGCCAGCAATCGTGCATTAGACTTTTACATTTTCAGGGATAAAGTATAGAGTGCCTAAACATTGCAGTGCTTTCTAGGGTGTTCTGATTACTAACTGGACTGAGTCTCTTATGATTTCTTTCTCTTTCTTTTAATAGATGGAACTGTGCAGATGGAAAGGATGGAGCAGAATCCTGTGGGTTTTCATCTGGAATTTTTCAGGTTAGATTTGAACATGTTTGCATCTCCTGACTGTTGTTTTTATTTTTTACTTTTATTCAGCAGGGATGCATTCAATTGATCAGAAGTCATAGTAAAGACTTAATATTTTAAATAAACAGTTTTTTGGATACATTTTATTTAAAGCCTTTATGTATGCATTATAAAGGGTTATTATTGTGTATAATGCATTATAATAATTCATAATGTGTGCTGTAAGGGTCAGTCGTGGCCTGATGGTTAGAGAGTCGGACTCGTAACACAAAGGTCGCGGGTTCGAGTCTCAGGTCCGGCAGGAATTTTTATTTACTTAATCATTCCAACCATATTGCAAGGTTTTAGGATGGATATGCATGTACATGACATATATGTCCAAAAATGTATTACACATAAATAAATGTACATATTTGTATATGTGTAATATATTGTAAATACATTGAAGGAGGGGGGAGTGAATGTACAGCGCTCTCTCTCCACCTTCAATACTACTGACCCTTGAGCAAGGCACCGGACCCCCAACTGCTCCCCAGGCGCCACTGCATAAATGGCTGCCCACTGCTCCGGGTGTGTGTTCACGGTGTGTGTGTTCACTGCTGTGTGTGTGCACTTTGGATGGGATAAATACAGAGCACAAATTCCGAGTATGGGTCACCATACTTGGCCACATGTCACGTCACTGTAATACATTATATCTTGAATGACATTGAACATGTTGCATCTACAATTTTTATTTTATTATAATATTCAATTGATATTTAATAGTAAAATAGTAAACAATTATTTTAAATAATACAGTTTTTTGATACATATTTTTTCATAATATTTTTGATCAAATAAATGCCGGCTTGGTTGATTTTAAAATCGAATAACTTTTAAACATTAGTTACTGCTTTGATTAAAAGCAAGCGTGCACGTGCTTGACTCTCGTTACCTCTTTGTTCTGTAGGTTTGGTGTCAGTGGAGGGGTCTGGTCGCTGTAGTCTGTTTAGCCGGCAGCACATACACACATTTGACGGTGTGATTTATGAGTTCCCTGGAGACTGCAGCTACATGCTGGCGGGAGACTGCCAACACAGAAGCTTCTCCATACTGGGTAAAAGCAGTCACACACATAAACACTGTTTTTCATCAATTAAACAAGCGATGGCAAAGTTTGTACACAGTCAAGATGAGAAAATGCCTGCTTTTGTGTGCATGTTTACGTCTAGGGGATTTCTCTCATGGAAAGAGGAAAGGAGTGACTTTGTTTCTGGGAGAATTCTTCGAGCTTCACCTCTCTGTTGATGGGACGCTGTCACAAGGAGCAGAAAGGTACAAATGGAAAATATCCTATTCAAAATAGAAAAAGAAATGCTTATGGATTGCTAACTCAAGGTGAATTCAAATGTGAATGATAAACTGAAAAACTTTTGAAAACTGGAATATGAAATAAAAACGAATCATTTTGAAGTAGAATGACTGAAATAGTATTTTCTTGTAAAATGTACTCTTTGAAATGATATACAATACACTGCCATTGAAAAGTTTGGATCAAAGATTTGTAATGTTTTTTAAAGAAGTCTCTTCTGCTCAAGTATTTATTTGATCAAAAATACAGAAACAACAGTAATATGGTAAAATATTATTGCAGTTTTAAATAATGGTTTTCTATTTTAATATACTTTAAAATATAATTTATTCCTGTGATGCAAAGCATCAGTACTCCACTCTTCAGTGTCTCATGATCTTTCAGAAATCATTCTAATTTGCTTATTTATTATAAATGTTGGAAACAGTTGCGCTGCTTCATATTTTTTTTAACTGATCTCAAACTTTTGAATGGCAATATTTACATTTATGCATTTAGCAGACGCTTTTATCCAAAGTGACTTACAGTGCATTCAGGTTATACATTTTTTGTCAGTATTGTCAATATATATATATATATATATATATATATATATTTACAGTGTACTTTCCTTATTTGATTTTTATTTTAGGAATTCAAAATCATGATAACAATTCATTTAGAATTCTTTAGGATTTTTATATACATTATTTATCACTGTTGAAAATACCAGCTTAGACTATCATTATCATGACATTATCAGACATTACAATGTCTGGTTTATACTGGTTAGTGCTGTCATTGCTAGTCAAAGTAGTTAAGCAGCCTGGTTAGCGACACCAGCTCACCACCAGCATATAAAACACATCAGTTATGCTGGTTTTGTTCAGCTGGGTAGAGCAGATAAAAATACTTCTGAATTTCCCCCTCCAGGCTCCCACTGCCGTATGCATCGAGCTCTGTGTTTGCAGGGTATGAGCTGGGCTACATTCGATTATGGAGCGAAGAGTTCGGCTTCTCCATCCGTATAGACCCCTCACATAACATTCAACTAACGCTCGCCGAGCAGCACAGCAACCGGACCTGCGGCCTGTGTGGAAACTACAATTACTTGGTGGAGGATGAATACACCGCGCAAGAAGGTGAGACTCAAATGCAGGAAAGAACACAAAAACATACCTTTCAAACTCTCTTTGGTAATATCATGTGTTTAAAGCAGTGCACAGGATGCTGATTAATACGAGCTGGGGAAATAGGTGGCGTCAGTGTTCATCCTGAAGACAAAACATTAGAAAGTTTGAATAGAGAGCCCTTTGTTTCAGAGGTTTACGTGTGTGCTTGGGGGGGGTACAGTGTGTTAGTGCCCTGTCATTGTTGACGGTGCCCTTATCAGCTGTGTTTAACTTTAGAACATAATCTTCCACATGAGTCGACCACATGATACGGAGAGCCAGGAAAACTGAGAAAACAGAGCTGAAACCTGAGAAGAATGTGTTCTGGTCAAATTTCACCTCAAATGAAAAGCATATTTTTGATAATTCGGCTTCTAAAGACTATCTAAAAAAAAGAGCTTATAATTAACTTAATGTAATAATATAATAATATTTTTTTTATTAAAAAGAGCATAAATTAATTAAAAAATATTCAAAACGTTAAATAATACTGTACTATTATATAATTAAAAAGAAAATACTAAAATTAAAATAATGATAATATTAAATTTACATTTTAATACTATATATATATATATATATATATATTAGAGGTGGGCATAGATTAATTTTTTTAATCTAGATTAATCTAGATTAAAATGGCTCATTTGAATTCTGCCGAAGGCATTCAGAATATGTGTGCTACCCAAATAATGACTAAAAGTAAGTCTTTGAGAACGGGTTTCTCAAGCCAGGTGGCGCATTAGACCAGGGGCTCATCTCCTGTTTCCAAAATGCATCACAAACTTTAATCTCTTCCCGTCCCAATCCCACGAAAAAACTGGAGGAAAATCCCGTTCCACTCCCGGAAGAATGACTCCCATTCCCTCCCACTCCCGTGTTGTTGTTGTTGTTTTTTTTTGCCGATAACTGTCAATTACAGTAAAAATATAGTACAGAACACAGCGTGCCCACCTTATTAGTTGAATAAAAACTCAAAATGTCGTTTTTTGTTATTATATTGAACTGAAAGCCATCTTATTATGCAGTGTTGCACAGATTAAATTTCATGTAAATCATCCATGCTAACACACACGTCTTCTATTTTTATTTTTTTCACTCTCTATAGATATATTTTCTATGTACTGTATTTTTAGATATATTCGAGTTTCAAGTTTCTCGCTCAAGTTCACATGAGACCTAAAGCGCATCCTGTTTGCTTAAAAGCGCAACGTTTCGTTCGAGTGCACACAAATAAACGTAGAGTCTTTACAGATTCGAAAGATGTATTAGGCTACTTTTATCTGTATGACCAAAATGACGGAGATTTTAAGAGCAAGTGATCGCACCGAGCCTGTCCTGCAGCAAACGCGCTTCCACACAAACACTTCAATAGCGCACATTTCTCTAGGTTAACATCATATTGAGCGCCATGTAAAGTTGTTACTACATACATCTTTCAGATGAAAAGCCATATTTGAGGTTGATGAATGATAGATGAGCGTTTGGATGTCCTGCCCGATTGTATTACCACATAGACCAGCCGTTAACAATCTGTCCATCACGGACTGCGAGCCTCTAGTTCGAAGACTCGTTCTCGCCCCTACAGTGCAATTCGGCTAGGTATACATCCGCTAAAATATCAGGGTGAAAGTCATCATAGCTTGCGTAGTATAGACCCAGCTCCCAACCCAACTTTGAGAATAGATTAACGGCGATATTTTTTTTATCGCCGATAAGAGTCTCACGTTAACGCAGCACGTTAACGCCGATAACGGCCCACCACTAATATATATACGTGTGTGTGTGTGTGTGTGTGTGTGTGTGTGTGTGTGTATATATATATACGTGTGTGTGTGTGTGTGTGTGTGTGTGTGCGTGTGTGTGTGTATATATATATATATATATATATATATATATACACAGACCTGTACATATATTTTATATTAAAAATAAATACAATTTGCAATGCAAATAATAATAAAATAGTTCAATACTATATATATATACAGTATATAGCTTCATGAGATTCATAGATTTAAAAATGTGTGCGTTCAGGTTTTCTGACAGATGATCCATATGACTTTGCAAACTCCTGGGCCATGAAAGGAGCCGATGAACCCTGTAAACGTGTCTTGCCACCGTCTCAGAGCTGCAACAGCACCGGAGAATCAGCTAAAGTCAGACGCTCGCATGCAAAACAAAAACAACATTCTGTGTGCCTTATCATAGAGATGTCTCTGAGAGTGTATGCGTGTGTTTCAGGATCAGATGTCACGCTGTGAGGCCATGAGCAGCTCTGCACTCTACCTGCGCTGTGCTCACCTCGTGGATGCGGCTGCGTTTGTGTCCGTGTGTGAGTCTGATGCCTGTCACTGCAGTACGGGAGATGAGTGTGTGTGCCAGGCCATGCTGGAATACGCCCGCACCTGTGCCAGTCGTGGAATAACACTGTCCAACTGGCATGTACAGAGCCAGTGCTGTGAGTAATACATACACACGCTCACAAATGCATAAATACAATTCACATAAGTAAGTCTGATATTGACTGTGTGTAAATGTATGTTTCCATTTGCTCAGCCCCTAAATGTCCCATTGGCATGGAGTACAGCGACTGCACCCCGACCTGTTCCACTTCCTGTCAGAATGTAAACATCCAGGAAGTCTGCAAGGACGAGTGTGTTGATGGCTGCAACTGTCCAGGTGAGAGAGATACAGGTTCACCAATCTAAGAATTTAAACAGTAAAGTACATATATATATATATATATATAGATTGCATCAGAGAATATAGATACATTTATATAGGCCTATATATATATATATAAATACTGAATATATATATTCTCTGATGCAATCTTTCCCAATTTTGCTTTTTAGATACATTTATCTTTAGATATTTTTCTGAAAAACAAGACATAGATACTGACCACGAATGGTTATTTTTGTAGTGTGCTCAGTTTCCTGCTCAGTGATGAATGTGTGAAATGTGTGTGTCAGCGGGTAAGGTGCTGGATGGAGATCGCTGTGTTGACGTCTCTCAGTGCTCCTGCACGCATGCTGGGCGCCGATACCCTCCTGCTTCCTCCATATCACAGGACTGCAACACATGGTGGGACACACACACACACACACACACACACACACACACACACACACACACACACACACACACACACACACACACACACACACACACACACACACACACACACACACACACACACACACACACACACACACACACACACACACACACACACACACACACACACACACACACACACATTACAAAACAATGCATTCAAATAAGTCTGGCTGCTGTATCTGTACACATTGAGTTAAACTGAACTTACCTTAACTTTTAGTGTCTGTCGCCATGGATCATGGGAGTGCACCAATGAAGAATGCCCTGGTAAATGTGAATGTGTAACTATTACTGTAATTTAATGTGAATCTAGCTCCATTTCAATAACAAATACAAAATATTATATTTCACCAGGAAATACGTCACATTATGACACTAAAATGTGTTGGAAATACAGCTTCATGTTGACATTAAATATTTCTGAATAACTCAATTAGCAAACATTGCTATAGTGTTATTTTACTATTATTGATATATATATATATATATATATATATATATATACATATACAATACAGTTACAATTATATAGTTGTTGTCCATAGTTTTTCTTAATATTTTGAATTAGATTAAAATAGATTTTATAGGCCTACTAATGTTATTTTATTATTATTATTATTATTGTTGTATTAATTTTGTTGCGTTTAGTCATTTTTATTAGTAGAATTTTTAAATATGTCCATATATGTTTTTGTTGTAATATGTATTTATTGGTTTATTTAGTTGTATTTAACAAACATGATTTTTAATTGCTCCAAACATTGTTTTCTAATCCCTTTCTTGCTCGGTCTCTTCTTAGGGGAGTGTCTGGTGACAGGACAGTCTCATTATAAGACCTTTGACAATAAATTCTTCACCTTCAGTGGTATTTGTCAGTATCTGCTGGCTAAAGACTGCCAGAGCAACTCTTTCTCTGTCATCGTTGAGACTGCACAGGTCTGAAATCTTCCCTATGGTATATATACACTTGTGCTTTTTTAGGCTGTGTGCTTATGGTTATATTTTCCTGTTTAAGTGTGCTGATGACCAAGATGCTGTCTGCTCACGATCAATTACACTGAGGTTCCACGATCTGGCCAATCAGACAGTGCGCCTCAAGCATGGGGGTGTGGTCTCTGTGGATGGAATGGATGTGCAGACGCCCCTAATTAATGGTCTGTCTGCGTGAAATACACAGAACATACAGAAATACATGGACAGGTGTAATGTCATAATACTGAAGTAAAAATGATAACGCTGCATTGTGTTTGTGTGTAGGTGCATTGAGAATCCAGACTATTGTGTTTTCATCTGTGAGATTGCGTTATGGTGATGATCTACGTCTGGATTGGGATGGCAGAGGACGTGTTTTGCTCAGGGTAAGTATACGGCTGGAGAAAACAGCACATACTGTACCAGTTTAACATGGTCAAGCTTAACCAGCTCTAACCAGGTTAAAGGAAAAGTTTACCTAATAAAGGAAAAATGTGCTATCATTAGTGTTGCTTAAAAAGTGTTGCTGTGTTAATCAAAAAAATGCTGAAATAGAATAAAACATAAATATAAAATAAAATAAAAAGAACAGAAAATATAAAATGTAAGTTATTCAAAATATGAATAAATACTATAATAGTAATATATATAAATATGTATATATATATATATATATATATATATATACACATATTTAAATGACAAAAGCAACAAAACACACACACACACACACACACACACACACACACACACACACACACACACACACACACACACACATATATACACACACTACTAAAATAAGACTGGCCATCATTTATTTACTCTAATGTCGTTCAAAACCTGTGGGACTTATTTTTTTTCATGAAATAAAATAATATTCTTCCACAGAATAAAATGAATGTTGACTGAGAAATTTAAAAAAGAACCATAAATGTATAAAAGTAGTGCATATTACTTTCAAATCTTCTCAAATATTTCAAATCTTCTCAAGCCATATGATTGCCTTGTGTGAGGATTTTTTGTTAATTGTTTTATATAGGCTAATAATATAATATATTTTCATATTTATATTGGAATGCATTCAAATATTGCACCTCATGGCACATTGGAATATTGTTATGGACCACTTGTATAATAACTGTGATATCATTTTTATGGTGTTTTCTTGGGATTTTGTGAAGCTTTGAAGGCCTCTGTTTCTATTTAATTAAATTGAATAGAAAAGAGCAGCGTGAACATTCTGGCAAACATCTTCTTTCAGTCACCTAAACCAGTTTGATTCAGCTAACGATCAGTTTTGACCATCCAGAAACCCTGTAAAACAATCTGCCGCCTTAAACTGGTTTTAGCTGGAATTTCCATCAGTCAGGATCAGATGCCGTGTGTCTGAGAATGCTGGGAGCTTTAGAATGAAAATAATGCATAAATACTTCCCATGTACATAATATAGAGTCTGTGTGTGAAATGCCAAATCTGGGACATGTATCAAATACTCCCGTGCTGCAAACCTGATATGTGAGCATATGTGTGTGTGTGTGTGTGTTTGCAGCTAAACCCAGCCTATGCTGGGAAAACGTGCGGCATGTGCGGTAATTATAATGGTAACCAAGGAGACGACTTCTTAACAGTGGGCGGGCTGGTGGAGACACGCGTCGAAGGATTCGGGAACGCATGGAAGATGAACGCAGACTGTGACAATGTTCAATTACAACCATCAGATCCCTGCATTTTAAACCCTAAGAGAGGTATACACACTCACACACTCAACAAATATTCAAAATCAGGGGCACCACACATCAAAGATGAAGAACTTTGCATTCAAAACACTAATTAATGGCCCGTAAAGGTGCATATTTATAGACTATAAATGCACTTTTAGGAATTTGAATGCCTGTGAGTAAGATGTCATGATTTATATGCACTGAATGAACAGCAGAGGGCAACACAGACCATCAGGTAACGTGTCGTATTGTGCCTACAGTGCGTTTTGCAGAAGAGGCCTGTGCCGTGCTGCTCTCTGTGAAGTTTGAGCCCTGTCATTATGTGGTCAACCCAGAGCCATATGTGAAAAACTGCCGCTATGATGTCTGCTCCTGCGCAGACGGCCAACAGTGCCTGTGCAATGCTGTTCGCAGCTATGCAGCCGCCTGCGCAGCCAAGGGAGTGCTGGTCAACTGGAGGGGACACGGATACTGTGGTATATCTCATTCTGTCTGCATAAAATGTATTTTTTTATTTTAGCTTATTTTTCAGTACAAATGTATCGTCCTTCTGAAATTGAGATGCATTTACTTGAGAATAGAAGATGATATGTCTTGTTTTCTGAAAAATGTATCCAAATTAAGCAAGTTTACAACAAGAAAAGAATATCTGCCAGTGTGGTAAGATTTATGTTTGAATTATTACATACATTTTTATACAGTATATATATAAATACAAATTTCCCTGATTTAAATATACATTTTTACATTTTGGAGTTATATATATTTTTCTTCCATCATTGGCAGGTATTCTCTAATTTGACCCTGGACCACAAACCCAGTCATAAGGGTCTATTTCTTTTATTGAGCTGAATAAAGCTGAATAAATAAGCTTTCCATTGATGCATGGTTTGTTATGATAGGAGAAAATCACCTTTAAATGTGCCCAAATGAACTTTAATCAAAAATAAAGTTGATATATTTACAGTAGGAAATTTATAAAATATCTTCATGGAACATGATCTTTACCAGGGTCACGATAAAAAAAAAAATGGAATTACATTTATTTTTCTTACCCCATTGGAAGATATTTTTCTTGTTTTAAGTATAAATTTACAATTTTTTTATTATATATATATATATATAAAAAGATTCCAAGAAAACAAGTTGACTCTTTATGCTTCTAGAGTAAATGTATGTTGATTTAAGAATGTTTAGATATTTGTTCTGGAAAACAAGATACAAATACTGAGTAAGAAAGACATTTTATGCAGTATAATAACACTGCAAAACAGCTGAATAAATATACTAATAATGCACAAAGGTTTACATAACAAAAGTCAATGGAAGGTCTCCATCAGGACAGAATACCAAACATGTGTGTGTGGTGTGTGGTGTGTGGTGTGTGTGTGTGTGTGTGGTGTGTGTGTGTGTGTGTGTGTGTGTGTGTGTGTGTGTGTGTGTGTGTGTGTGTGTGTGTGTGTGTCTTTACAGATGTCAAAGATGTATGTGTGTGTTGTGTGTCTGTGTGTGTGTGGTTGTTAAGTGTGTGTGTGTGAGCGTGTGTGGTGTGTGTGTGTGTGTGTGTGTGTGTGTGTGTGTGTGTGTGTGTGTGTGTGTGTGTGTGTGTGTGTGTGTGCAGAACTGACCTGTCCGGATGACCAGGTGTATGAGGTGTGTGGGAGCGTGTGTAATCAGACCTGCCGCTCTCTGTCGCTGCCTGACGGGGATTGCAGTGGCTTCTGTGAGGAAGGCTGTTTCTGCTCCAGAGGACTCTTCCTCAGTGACGCGGGCGAGTGTGTGCCCCCCGAACATTGCTCGTGCCACCATAAGGGAGAGATCTTTGAGCCCAACGACATGATTGGTGACCATCACGCCATCTGGTTAGCAGCAAAAAACATCACAGTTATTTATCACACAGATGCACATAAGCTTTCTTTGGTAGCCTGACATTTGGTTAAGCACCTGTGTCTCACAGAACTCATAATTCATTATTATATTTGATATAAAAAATGTAAGTATGTACATGTAGTAACCAGAATATTGGCCATACATACTGTATGTACAGATAAGCTGATAAATATATAAAATGTATTGTATGTATACATATATATATATATATATAATCATTAATTTAATTTTTTCCCAAAAGAAAGTAATGCTTTCGTTCAGCAAGGATATATTAAATAGTTCAAAACAGACAATGACTTTAATATTGTTACTAAAAATGTATATTTTAATTCTATTTGCACTTCATAATCATCAGAAAACCACAAAAATATGAAGCTGTACAACTGTTTTCAGCATTGATAGTAATAAGAAATAAAATGACATTACATTTTATAATATATTAAAATAGAAAACAGTATTATTGTTTTGATTGTATTTTTATTAAATAAATGCAGCCTTATTGAGCATAAGAGACTTTATTAAAAACATACTATAAGTATTTGTAGTGTATATACGTGTCTATATTTCTTATTGTTTTAAATATCATTGTGTTCATGTTTTTCTGTCTATGTTTTTGTAGTGTTTGCGAGAGTGGATCCATGCACTGCACTTCTAATGAAGCCACCGGATCTACTCTGTCTGACCTCTTCTTTGATCAACATTCTTCTTCAAGAGGTATTCTTCCTCACGATCATATCTCTGTGCACTTCTAATGGAGCACAATTGCACTTGAACACATCAGAGACACACAAGCGGACAGAATAGTGACTCAGACAAGTCCATATGATGAATTCTTTGAGTGTGTGTTCCACCTGTAGGGCGGCGCTCTATCTCTTGTCCTCCTCCGCTGCAGCAGTTTGAGTGTGAGAGTGCAAGGGATGCTGGGATAGAGTGTGCCAAGACCTGCCAGAATCTGGACCTGGAGTGTGTCAGTCAGGGATGTGTGTCTGGCTGTATGTGTCCACCTGGAACAGTAAGTGTGAGAGTCAACACTGCGATGAACATGACATTTCTCTCACGGAGTTCATTTGTTTATATTAATGAAACTGAAATGAAATGTATTAGCCAGGCTGCTTAAACACAGTAGGACTGGTACATTAATATCAGAAAAGCTGCACTATTGACTCACAAATGTTTACTGTTTTAATAAATATTTCTGAAAAGATTCAATACCATTCAAAAGTTTGGGGTCAGTAAGTTTAATTTTTTTTTTTATTAGAAATGAAAACTTTTATTCAGCATGGGACACATTACATTGACCAAACGTGACAGTAAAGACAATTATAATATTTCACAAAGAACTTTAAATGAACTTTGAACTCATCAAAGAATACTGAAAAAATCACACGGTTGAAGTTTCAACTGTTTCAAATTGAAAATAATAAGAAATGTTTCTTGAGGAGCACAAATTCAGCTGTGCTATTACAGAAATAAACTACATTTTAAAATACATTAAAAAAGAAAACAGTTATTTTAAATTGTAATAATATTTCACAATATTACTGTTATATATACATACAGTCTTGGTGAGTATAAAATACTTTTTAAATGGAATGATATGCAGCTTTGTAATCTATTATCCTTTTGAAGCTATACAAACATCAGGATTGATTGTATGGCTGTTTTCAGGTTCGTCACAAAAAAGAATGCATTCCTCAAGACCAGTGCCCTTGTTTCCATAACAACCGTCCCTACGCCTCAGGACAGAGCATTAATGTGGACTGCAACACCTGGTAAATCAGCCAATCACGGCTCACCCTGACACTGTCATGTCACTTTGATGAACTTCAGCTAACGAGTATTATCATTCAGATTATTAATAAACAACGCCTTTCTCTTTGTGTTCCAGTGTTTGTGAGAAGCGTCAGTGGAAGTGTACGCAGCGTGTGTGTGACGGTGTGTGTCGTGTGATAGGAGAGACACACTACATCAGCTTTGATGGACTCAAGTTCTCGTTTCCTGGACCTTGTCAATACGTACTAGCTCAGGTAAAGCCAGTCCCCTCGCTCTCTCGCTCTCTTTCCTCGTCCGTCCCTCATATTCCCCGGTTTCCCTCGTTCTTCTGTCTGCCGAGCAGGATTACTGTAACGGGTTGGACGGCACGTTTAGGGTTCTGGTGGAGAACTCGGCTTGTGGGATCGCAGGCTACCGCTGCAGTAAAAGCATCATAGTGTTGTACATGGGAGGACTGATTGTCATGGAACACAACGAGGTGAAACACACACCTTTCATCTTCACATCATGTCAGTGTGAAGTAAAAGCATACAGACCTGCTTCCTCTGTTGTCTTTTTCTCCTGCAGGTGAGGATGAAGAAGCCCGTGTTGAAAGAGACAGCAGTTGAGATTGTGCGCTCTGGACAGTATTACATCATCCTTCTGGGTAAAAACATCTCCATCACCTGGGACACAGGAACCCGAATCTCACTGCAGATCAATGGAGAGTACAGGGTAACACACGCACGCACGCACGCACGCACGCACGCACGCACGCACACACACACACACACACACACACACACACACACACACACACACACACACACACACACACACACACACACACACACACACACACACACACACACACACTGTCTAGCTATACAAATGAGCACATATCATAGACTTTCATTTTCATTTTAATGAAATAAAAGTTATTTATGAATAATTTTAGCATATCCCCAAAGTGAGCTAGTTAACCCTAATAAAATCATTTTAAATTTATCAATCACATTTTATGAATAAAACATATTTTTGATTTACTTTATCTTTAAGCTCAGTGTCCTCAAAGTGAATTCTTATCAAAAAAATAACAAAACTAAAAAATGTTAGAGTTTAAAAAGGGTTTATGAATCACAATTTATGAATATAAATTATTTATGAATCTTTTTAGCTTTGAACATCTCTTCAAAGTGAGTTTGTGACATTTAAGAATTAAAATGTTCTGAAAATGTATTGAATAAAATTGTATTAATAGTTTTTTTATGAATAACCTATTACCTTTGAGCTTGTGCTCAAAAGTGAGTTTTCACTGTTAAGCAAGTTTAACTCTAAAAAGTAAAACTATTTTTATATTTAGAATGTATAAGATTTTAAATGATTTATTATATTTAGAATGTAATTTATGGATTTATAAAATATGATTTACTACTTATCTTTACCTGGGTTTTTGTCAGATTTTACTAGTTAAATAAAAAAAGTTGAAAATTTGAATAAAAATGTAATAATATTTTATATATTTAGGCATGTCCCCAAAGTGATTTGTAATATTTAGCAAAAAGGTAACCCTAAAGTTCAAAAATAATTTATGAAACCACATTAATTAAATATGATTTATGAATAATTTGTTTTGTTTTAGTTTATGTCCCCAAAGTGATTATTTGTCACATTTAGCAAAAGGTAACCCTAATTCAATAATGTTTAGAGTTCAATAATCATTTATGAATCAAAATGTATGAATTAAATATGATTTATAAATCATGTATACCATTGATCATGTTCCCAAAGTGGAACAAACCCAAGTTGTTCCCAGAGTACAATGAGTTAATTCCTAAATGAGAACACACACACACACACACACATTCTCTGCTCACACAACTTGATTATCTAAGGTGAGAAATGAAGAATAAGCTTAATATGTGTGTTTAAGGGGAAAGTCTGTGGTCTTTGTGGAGATTTCGATGGCAGTCAGAATAACGATCTGTTGAGCAGCAGTAATCAGATGGAGGTGGACGCTGCAGACTTTGGAAACTCCTGGAAAGTTCGACCCAGCTGTGCTGACGCTGTTCCGGTGGGTTCATGGCATAACAGTGTCTTCCTACAGCGACTCAGAACATAGAGGCATCAAATGACCTCATATTTTGACGTCTGTGTGCAGGTTGTGTCTCAGTGCAGCACAGACATGATGAAGCTGGTGACGGTGGAGCAGTCCTGCCGTGTGCTCACCAGCACCATCTTCAGGGAGTGCAATAGCGTGGTTGGTAACATTTATACTCAACAGTCACAATTAAAATGCTGAAAATACATTGCCATGTGGTCATTACTCCTATGGCTTATGCTTTCTTACTGATTTCTCTGACTGTGTCAGGTGGACCCGGAGCCGTACTGGGACATCTGTACTCATGACACATGCTCGTGTCCGTCTGTGGGTGATTGTGCGTGTTTCTGTAACACTATTGCTGCCTATGCTCACGAGTGCGCTCAGAAGGGACTGGTGGTGAACTGGAGGTCCAACGACTTGTGCCGTAAGTTTAACCCACCCAAGTGCGGTTTCAAACCCTTCTGACTGTTTCTTCTCAGAACACAAAAGACCATATTAGCTAGAATGTTAGACAAAACTACTAAAAGTACCACAAAAGCAGTTCAAATCAATTGTTCACAGTGTTCCAAGTCTTTTGAATGTGTTAAATAGCTGTGTCCTAAAATTATAATTTTTAATTAATAACAAAGTAAAGGTCAGTATTTACTCCATGGTACAGATTTTCATCAAAAAATATACATAAATAAAAATACATACATAAAACTCTTGTGGACTAAACCCATAGCGGTGTGGTCCTATAATACAATAAATGAAATGTATCAAATGTTTAGTCTTAAAAAATATAAAACAAAATTAACAATCATTATATCATTTCCACAGAGTGAGTTTTAGTGAGACTTACCAAGAGTTTGAGTAAAATATTTGTTTAATATAATTTTATTCATAAACAATTATCTATGGACATTTTTTTTTTATCTTTGAGCATGTCTTCAAAATTGAGTTTTTGTCAATTTAGATTTTTTTGGGTTTTTTTTACCTCCGAGTTCAAATGATTTCTGAATCCAATTTTATATATAAACTATGTATGGAAATTATTTGAAAATATGAAATATGATTTAGAAATGATTGTAATTATATTTAATTTGTATATATATATATATATATATGTGTGTGTGTGTGTGTGTGTGTGTGTGTGTGTGTGTGTGTGTGTATATATATATATATATGTGTGTGTTATTTGTGTATATATCTTTTTTTAATAAATAAATAACTGTAAACTGAATAACTGTAAACTGTACATACCTAAATGCAATGAAAAATATGAAATGTAGGCTTATGAGTAGAACTAGCTAAAGCATGAAAAACAGTGTCTGTAGTCTGATATAACTAACTTTAATCACATTGTGTAGCAGTGTTGTAACGGACTGTTTACTTGCAGCACTGAGCTGTGAGGAGCTGAATAAGGATGCAGGGGTGGAGTGTGAGTGGAAATATAACGCCTGTGGAAGCGCTTGCCCTCCCACCTGCCAGCACCCTGAGTCTCTGAGCTGTCCCGCCACATGTGTGGAGGGATGCCATGCTGTCTGCCCACCAGGTAGCGCCAATTCACACATACTCGCAAGTAAACTGACAGTTCAAGAGTTTATAATCATCACATACACAATTATACAGAATATAACCAGCAGTGAAATGTAAGTTTATGTTCACATTCATTCACACTTCCTGTCTGCTTGGATCTCTCAGGGCAAGTTTTAGATGAGGTGCTGAGGAAGTGTGTGGAACCGTCACAGTGTCAGGTGTGTGTGCATGACGGAGAGAGAGTCTCTCATGGAAAACAGTTCATTCTTAACCACGACGATCCTCATCTCTGCCAGATATGGTACGCCACGTGCTGTTTATAATCTCATCACTCGTTATTGTTTGCAATGTGTTTTCATTTTAATAGTTAATAGTTTTCATTTTAATTTCAGTTTAAGCTTTAGTAATTATATTATGTGTTTTGTAATTTGTATTTTTCTTTTCTATTCAGCTTTATTTTTAATTTAATTTAATTTCAGGTTTGGTTTCAGCCATTTTGATACTTTAATTTATTTTATTTCAGTTACAACATTTCTTTCAAGTGTTCTTCTTCTATTTTTTGTATTTTATTTTATAAAAATATATCTAATAAATGTATTCATTTTTATTATATCTTATATAAATCAACAAATGTTTTTTCAATAGTTTGCTATCAATAACAGCACAGATATACACACAAGAAAGCTCCCTCTGATTCTGATACACATAAATTATATTCATAATTTTTATATTTTATTAATTATTATTTGTATATTTATTTTAGAATTTAAATTTAGAATAATATTTATATATATTTTCCACATAAAAAATGAGAATTGTGGAGGGGAAAATGTGCCTAGTTGACCGTTCGCAAAGAGCTTGATTGACAGGTGATCTGACCAATCATAACGCCGAATCAGCCATCTTGCCCGACAAACAAATCAGACACGAGAGTCGATTAACTTCGGTGGACTTAAACTTGAAAAATTGTGTGTATTGACATCTTTCCGCGGTTGAAATAAAATACATTCTGATTCTGATGTTCATTTCGTGTTTTATGTAAACATGAAAAGACGATCGGTTCACGTGCCACTTGAACTGAGGCGCTACAGTGATCTGTCACGACGCATTAAAGAGCCACAAAACAGTATTGATTGCATGAATTTCTCAAAGTTTCATACCAGAAGGAACCTGCTCTGTCTTGTGCTGTATTTTGTATTGCGTGATAACATGTTGTGTAGTGTGAGAGCGGCATGGCTTGTCGGACATAGCAACAGTAACTAAGGAGGGAGGATTTTTTGGCGAAGGGTCAATTATCATGAAAATAACTGTAAATATTATATTTTTATAATACATAATAGTTTTTTTCTAAATGAATCAATTTGAGTGTATAATATTGGTATGTTTTTTATTTTTTCAGTCACTGTGAGATCAACATGTTGACATGCGGCCCGTGTCCTCTAACTGGTTTCGCCTCCACACTAGCACCAAACACCATCAGCAACACCCCCACACCGCTCCCGTTTTCCACCCCGGTTCCTGCCGACGCCTGCGACAGAGCGATGGACCTGGCCTTCCTCGTGGACGGCTCCTCTGCCCTGAGTGAAGAAGACTTCGGCTTGGTCAAGCTCTTCATCCTCCGTGTGGTGGAGCGCTTCCGCATGGGTTCGGCCCACACCCGCGCCACGGTCCTGCTCTTCCACTCCGGTGTGAAGAGTTTCGACATGCAGGTGCAGAAGTGGATCTTCAAGAAGACGGTGCGTGAGCTGCGTTACAGTGGAGGGGATGTTGCGTTCATGGACGAGGCTATTAAATATCTAGCGGTCTACATTTACGATAAAAACAAGCGTGAGCACGCGGGCCGAGTCGCTATCTTGCTGACGGCGAGCAAGAATCCTCGGCCCATGCGTAGTACTCAGCGTCTGCTGCGTAAGAAAGACATCACCATCCTCACGGTGGCGCTAGGGCCTGACGTCAACATGGCACAGGTTAATGAGATCACGAAAGCCACGCCCAGCAGTCGCTCATACGTGGTGAGCAGTGTGACAGCGCTGGACGATGAAGCTCTGGCCATCACTGACTACCTCTGCACTTTGGGATTGGATCCTGAACCCCCAAAGAAACCCTCTACTACAAAATCCAGCACCACTTCGGTCACGCCAACCACTACCGCCACCTCAAATCTCACCCCCGCCACGATTCCTCCAACCGCTGCTATTGTGACTGCATTTCCCAGCATTCCCAGCCCTGGAACAACCCTTCCTCCACCTAACGTTACTGTAACAACATACGAGGTCGTCTTCCTGTTGGAAAGCTCAGATGCAGTGGGTGAAGAGGGCTTCAATAAAACACGTGACGCTTTGGTCGACGTCATTGCTTCGCTTGATCAGAAAGAGGAGGAGAATCTACGGATAACAGTGATGCTGTACTCCTTCACGGTGACTGTGGTAATCAGCCGCATGGAGCTGCAGCACAGGGAGATGGTGCTGCAAAGAATGCAACAATTACGTTGGACCAAAGGTGCAGAGGTCAACACAGGCCATGCCATTCGTTCCATATACGAGACGGTTACTACAGACACGCCCAGTAATACACCAGACCAGATGGTGTTTCTCATAACCCAGAGCCCTCCGACGGACGTCATTCAGAGGCCTCCGAGCTCCTCTCATAGGAAAGTGTATCCCATTGGGATTGGCCAACAGATTCAATACGAGGATCTGGTGCAGTTGAGCTTCCCGGATGAACCGATCATGCTGGACAGTCCATCAGATCTTAGGATACTGCGGCCCATGCTGATCAATATCAGTAAAACCATCAGAAGGCCTGTGTTGCCCACACTGCCCCCGAGAGCCACGCTGCCCCCTTCAGGTCAGATACAACAGCGCTATGCTCTTTCTGTATACTGTCACATTCTAGGGATGCACAATTTAGGGGAAAAAATTAACTGCACAAAAAAAGCTCTAGGTTTGCTGTTATTTTTGTAGGGCTGCACAATTTAGGGGATTTTTTTTTTGATATATCGTCATATCTGCTTTCTTTTAAACTGCGTTTATTTTCCATGCTTTCTATTTCACTGCATGCTGTGTTTATCTCAGTTGTCAGATTTGTTATTGACAGTGAGTGGGACTGCTGTAATTTCACAGAATGAAAGCTAAAGGAGCAGTGAGGCAGCAGAGAGAGGGACTGCTGTGGAACAATTAAATGGAATGTTGTAATTTTCTCAATTAGTGTGGAAAGCTCTGGCAAATGAGCAGAGCAGTGCTGCTGCTAGCCTGGACATACTGCTCCTAAATGACACATACACTCGTCTATTAACACCTCACTCTAATTAAAGTGTCAAAATGACTCATTTCAGATGACATATCAAAGTATCTTACACATTTTGGTACTAAAGGAATTATTTTTATATAGGTAGTGAACACATACCAAATTGTGCCGGCTTGACTATCCGATAGTAACCGTCAGGAACCCATGAAGAACACCTTAGCAACCATCTAACAACTTCCTAGTAGCTATGCAAAGCTCCCTATCAGCTACCTTGCAAATATTTAGAAAATCTCACCAAGAACACCCTAGCAACCACTTAGAACACATCTTAGCAACCATTTATAATTTTTTCTAGTAACCCATGAAAAGCTCAAGCCCTGATTTTTTTAATGTAGTAATTTCTAGCTGTTGAATGCAAAGAGAGTCAATGCATGGATGCTTAAGGAGTGAATACAGATGCTTTCTTTGTTCTTCTATCTGTGTGTGATTGATCAGTGCCGTGTTCAAAGCCCATGGACGTGCTGTTCTTGCTGAGAGCCTCTTCTGATAACCAGTTTGAAGACTTGAAAACATTTGTGAGAACCTTCATAAAGAGCACAAATATCGGTAAGTCTCCATAAGACTGTTTTTTTTTTTTTTGTATGCATTTGAATGTTTACTTCAAGAGTTGTACTTATGTGTGTTGCAGGCCGCAATGACACACAGGTGGCGGTGATAGTGTATGGGGAGAAATCAGCAGTTGCAGTCACATGGAGAGATGAACAGACAGAAGACAACCTTCTCAAGCTTTTAGAAACCTTACAAAGCAAGACAGACAACAAACCAAGACTGGGTAAATATGCCGTGAAGACACAGCAGGTACAGTACAGCCTGACAGTTCAAATATACGCCACGCTACATACATGTGGGCATTCTTCCTCTGTCTCTGCAGGAGCTGCTCTGCGATTGGCCGTGCAGACAGCCGTTTCCTCCACCAGCGGGGGGCGGATGGGCATCCCTAAAGCTGTGGTTATGGTGGTGACTGACAGGTCAATAGACTCGGTGCAAGAGGCAGCAAACGAGGCTCTGACCGCTGGTGGGTGAAATTGTTTATAGCTTTATCAATGCTCTCATTTAACTGGTCTTTAAAGTGATGTTCAGGGTTCAATAGAAATGCAACATCCGTGGTTGATTTCCACTCGGATTTAAACTCCCTCAGACTGTAAAAACAAGCCTGTTTACAGTAATGCATGATGCAAGATATTCCAGATTTAAAACCAAAACCACGTGCAGCTAGTATTTTCGTTTAAAAAATTGTACTGTATGCATGAAATGTGATTTGTTTTTAACTTGTAAATTTAGAGATGAGGAAGTCAAAATTAATACATTTCTGTGGTAACCGACAGGATGCCATTTATGTCTTACTATTTGACTCTAGCAGCCAGCTAGCAAGTAAAAGTACATTAGAAAATAAAATATAAAAAATAAGTTATTTCATATTTAAAAGCAGAACTGTTCAGCTTATTTAGTTTTAAACAAGCTTGTGTAGTTTTATTTATTATCTATGTACAATATTTTTTTAGAGATGTTGTGTCTACAAAATACAATCTAAATCTATTTTAAGAATAAAATCATTGCATTTAAAAAACAACAGGCTTTTCATAAGAATACAAATTTAAAAGTTTAAAGAATAAAGTTGTAGCATTATGAGATGAAGTCATGGCATTATTATGAGAATACATTAATAAGAAACGTAACATCAGAGTGAAGTGCAGTCAGCCACCGGTTGCTGCTTCAGATTGCACAAAAGAGGCAATTTCCTGAATGTCTGTTCCTTCTTATGAATAAATTCAGTTTCCCAGATAACCGCTTCGTTGTCCTCATACTAATGACAGTTGGTGTTGATGCAGCAATAGACCAAGGATTTCTTAATTAGTAAATCCTTTACTATGATATAACTAAATGCACCACATCCATTTCTTGCATTTATAAAAAAGCTGCTGACTCAGTGCTCTACTCCTATTACAGCATTTTTCCATAATATAATTTTTTTTAGAAATATCTACTTTATTTACACAATATTATGCATTTAAACTCCTACATTTATGATTTTATTCTCATAACATTATGACTTACAAGCAACACATGTTTGTTGTATACAGGTGTGTCAGTGTTTCCTATTGGACTGGGTAACCAGTATGACCAGACTGAACTGAGCACGCTCGCGGGACGGCACGCTCAGGACAACATCATCCGGCTCAGCAGCACAGAGTACCTGCTCGCCATGGCTGCCCTCGACCAGTCATTCACCGACAAACTCTGCAGGGGTGAGACTCACATATACACACTCACACACACACATAACTCAATAAAACAGGGATACTCTACCTGTTTGATGATGATGATGATGATGATGATGATGTCCTCAGCGGGTCCTCCTGGAGTGTGTGTAGATGATGATGGCAATGAACGGAAGGTGAGCTGTGTTTTTTTAGGAGGATGCTATATTCCCATCATGCTATCAAACTCCCATGAAAGACCTCCACTTTACAAACATCAGCTTCTAATATTCTACCATTCAGCCTCTTGATCCGATGCAGACTTTCAGAGAAACAACCCATCTTTCACTGGATCTCGGGATCTATAATCTCTTTCACTGGATCAGGCATTCTGGACCAATAACTTCATCTGTCAAAAACCCTTTAAGCAGCAGCTGCTCACTAACGACTCATTTCATATAAAGCTAGTAACATATGCTGTGCATGTATGCAAATATGAATGCTTGGGATACATTACATGCATGCATGGTTCACATGCATTTTTGGGTGATGATGGCAATAGATAACCTCTGAACTTAAGGGGGCGATAGAATTACACTTAAATGTTAATGCCATTAAAGCTCCATTTAATGTTAGGCAGTTAGGCGGTCAGCTATAAATGTCAACATTTGAACCAGCTTGTTTTTAAAGCGTCTCTTCAGTCTGTTGGCAGCAGATGTCATTAAAGAGAAAGATGGCCAGTGAAGACAGTTCATGCTAACGCTTCCTTTAGTGCAACATTTCAGAAAACAACTAATGCATACAGTAGCTTACACAGACACAAGTGTTTGTGTTCACTTACTTGCATAGAGTATCTTTTAGCTAGAGCTGCACGATTTAGGGATGTTTGGGGCATTTTCTGAAATTGCAATTTCTATTGCTATAAAGCTCTGGGTTATAAAGTTCCAGGTTTGCTGTGCCTATTTGTAGAGCTGCACAATTTGACCACATTTTCAATCAATATGACTATAATAAGAATAATAAATAATCTTATTGTATTGTAAAATAATTGTTATTATAATAATGATTATTATTATAGTTTAAATATTAATCAAAATAACAAATATTACTTTCATAATGTATAATTGTAAAATAAAAAAATATGCTTTTAAGAAAAATGATATAATAATAATTATTTTATTTTATAGTAAAACACAACCACAAAAAGAGACATATTTACAATCCAACAGCAGTTCATAGTGACCACACTCCAAATATACAAGTACTATAAACGTAGTCTTCTGAGGATATCCCATAGATTTTTGTGATAAAACGACTTTTTTTAATCATTAATCACTGATAATCTTCACCTCTGTTAAATTAGTATTATTTATATATTACTATATAGTATTTATTAGTTAGCTTTGATTATATTTTAGTGCTGTAAAATGATTAATCACATCCAAAATAAGTTTTTATTTACATATTATATTTACATTAGTATATTTATTATGTATATATAAATACACACACATACAGTTTATATTTTGAAAATATTTACATGTTTATACATTTATATATTCTTATATTATATATAAATATATTTAATATATAAACATAAAATATTTTTCTTAAATGTATACATGCATTTGTTTTTATTTATATATACATTATAAATATACACAGTATACACATATATATTATGTAAACAAAAACTTTTATTATGGATGCGATTAATCACGATTAATCGTTTGACAGCACTAATATATTTATGTAATTTAAAAAGTTTTGTGATTTTTTTTTTAACCATTTTTTTTATTATTTGTACGATTTATTTGTATATTTTGCTTAAATGTATTTTTATTTCTGTTTTAGTTTTAGTAATTTTAGTACTTCATCTTAACTAACAAAATGTAAGGGTTTCATTTTAGTTAACAACACTGCTCTCTAGATTAAAAAAAAAAAAATAGAATTTGAAAATTTAAAATATATATTTTTAGATTAATATAAAAAAGTATAAAGAATAAAAAAAAAAATTGTTTCATGGAGAAAAAAAAACAGGTTTGAAACCGCATGAATGTGAGTATTTAGTGATCAGAATTTGAGATAATCAAAATTCATCCCTTATGGTGTTCATTTCATCAGTGTACATTATTCTAAAAAAGAAAAGGCTTTATGAAAATGTAAGAACTTTCTCCACCTCCATTTCTCAAATGTTCTAGCATTCACACATCACATGACATGATATCCAAACATTTATTCTCCAGATGGTCAAAATCAAATCTCCCCACATTATTTCTTACAGTATATTCTCCTTATTAACAGAATTAAACATGTTGTGAACTTGCATTTTGTGTCATTAATAATTTAGTGTTCTACTTGAATACAAAGTACTTGAATTTCCCATTTTATGTTCTGTGTGTAGCCATGTCATGCTCAGACTCAATGGAATACGCTGCGTGTCGAACCGGATGTTTGGAGCAGTGCGGACGGAGCCAGTTCAGTCCTGGTGACATGATGGGTGATGGTTTAATGAAGGGCAATGGATCAGTGTGCTTGAACACTCCCACAGAGGGCTGTTTCTGCCCTGAAGGGTCCGTGTTAATGGGAGAGGAGTGTGTAAGCAAAGAGGCCTGCAGCCAGTGTGTGGACCACCATGGGAAAACCCACAAGGTGTATGGACTTTACCATTTATTAAACATCATGCCTTTATGATATTGCTACTGCCACCACTTTATAAAACCAATAAGCCTCTTTCAGTCTCATGATCCTGTGTGTGTGTGTTTCAGTTTATGGAAAGCTGGAATCCTGAGGAAAACCCCTGTCTTCTGTGTGTGTGTCTGGATCAGCAGCGCATTAACTGCACAGCGTTACCCTGCACCAATGCTAAAGGTAAAGTCAATGTGAATGCATTCTCTCTCACTATCGCACCATTAACAGCCCCATTTCTTGAAGTGGTTTCTCAGTGTGTGTTGTCATGGCAACTGTTGCTGTGCTATAGCCCCAGAGTGTGGACAATGTGAGGTTCTCCGGGAGAAGATGGGATCTAAGTGCTGCCCTGAATATGAGTGTGGTGAGCTGAGAATACACATCTAACAGAGAATACACAAATAATGTGCATTTATACATTTCACATATCCATAATGTACATTCTACTCATTCTACTCACATATTATGTATATATATACACCAATTAATTGCGATATTATATATAAATAAATAATAAATATATTTCTTAAATATATACATGTATGAATATTTATCGTGATTAATCGATTTAACAGCTGTTTTATATATATTATTAAAAATTATAAAAATTTAAATAGTAATAGTATTTCTAAAAGTATTCAAACAATGAAAAACTACTGTAGAAATGACTATTTAATATTGCCGCTTAATTAACAATTATTTGCAATTGCATTAGCTAATATTAAAAAGTACAAATTTGTACTTTTAAAAATACTTATTACATACACCTGACTTTTTAAAGGTTAAATTAAATTTGAGTAATCAGTAATTAATTGAAATTAGGAAACTTATACAATTTAACAACAATTTATTTAACAAAAATTACATTTTTAAGGTCCTGTAGACACGTAATGTTCTCCCAAATTCTGTGGATTCTGATTTTTCTAGATTCTTTTTTAATTTAATAATAAAAACATGAAAAACTATGACATTTTTACAATAATAAAGCCCTATTATTTAGATTTGTTTCTCTGTTTTATATTTTGTGCTTGAGTACTGTATGTATATAAAACCGTGCCACACAGAATATGCAGACTTATATTTAATATTTAAATAGCAGTCTTTTTGTGCTTTAATATTCACAGACACTAGTCTATATTGTGTTCTGATACACCCGATGGCTCTACCACAATACAGTGTTGTTAATCACACACACACACACACACACACCTCACACACCGCACACACACACTCACGCACACGCACGCACACACACACACACACACACACTCTCACACCACACACGCACACACTCACACACTCACACTCACACACACACACTGCACGCACACACACCGCACACACACACACACGCACACTGCAGCGCACACACACACACACACACACACACACACACACACACACACACACACACACACACACACACACACACACACTCGTTTCACAAAGATGGTTTTCAATCACATCAATCTCATCCACCGCCCTCTCTCAGTTTGCAAAAAGGATCAGTGTCCTGTGACAACAAAACCATCCTGCCCTGCATACAAGAAGCTGTCGGTCACACCGTCGGAGTGCTGCGATTCATACGAATGTGTGTGCGACTGTCAAAACATCACTCGCACCTGCCCCCCGGGTTACATCACGAAGACCACCACCAATGACTGCGACTGCATAGAGGTCACCTGCGCGCCCGATAAGGTTGGCACGCTTTTGCACTCTCGCTGCGCATGTGTTATTCTCTTGGCCTCGCAGCTCCATGTCCTGATGAGTGTACTCTGCAATCAGCATGTAATCGACTATTTATATGTGCAGGTGTGTGTGGTGGACGCTGTGGTCTACCTGGTGGGCAGCAGGTGGGATGAGAAGTGTAAAACCTGCACCTGCACGGAGCAAGCAGACAGACAGACCGGCCTGCACATCGCTCAGTGTGTGGACCCCGTCTGCAACCAGATCTGTCCTCTGGTGCGTCCTTTCTGTTAATATCACCGCCCTGCTGCATATTTGCTGGATTAAATACACTATTTGTTTCTTTCTAATTTTAGGAGAACTTCTTTTGTTATTTTGATATGTACATCAATGGTGATACATATACTGTATATCATTTAAAAAATCATTGTTTTTTATGAAAACAAAAACACTGTGATGGAAAGTTTGGTAAAACTTTACTAAAAGCTTTTATGTATAATGATTACAAAAGTAGTTTTAATGCATTAATTACGCCTTGTAATGCACATTTTGCAATATGAATAATTGTAACCACAGTTAATACATTATTACTAATTCATCGTTACACTGTGTCTTGTCAATTATTAACGTAAAATGCATAATGTCTTACAATGCACATTACAAATAATTATAATGATTATACCTTTTAATAACCCTTTATAATGCATTATACATAAAGGCTTTAATTAAAATGTTACCGGAAGTTTTTATTAACATTTTGTAACTCAACATCCTCAAATGAGATAATATTAGGCCTTTTTGGCAATTCAGCATTTTTTCTATTCAAGATCCAGGGTTGTGTATTCATTTGTGAACTCTTATGAATTGTATTCATTTTTATGAACAATATATATTATAAAGTCACTTTAAAAGATGACATTTACAATTAACATAGAAAGAGGTATAATTTCTCCCATTATATTCTACACGAGTGGACCTCCACATATAATGTCTCTTATAATACCTCAAATTATGCAGGATGTTGGAGGGTGAGCTTTATTTCTTTTTAGATTTACTAAAAAATTGGGTTATTTCACTCCCATATAGTAAACAAAATATGATAAACTCTTTTGATTGAGTCCGTAATTAACCACCTAACAACCACCAAGAACATCGTAGCAACCAAATACCCAGCCAGCTTCTCACAACAGTAATTTGTTCAGAAAATGTAAAAATCTAATTTCATTTCCCTCACCCCTCGGTCATATAAACAAGAGGAATCAATTTAAAAGTGAAGAAAAGCTATTGCATTTTGATGAAAGGCGCAAATACGTTTTCTCTTACAATAACAGGCAGTGATGAATCATGCACAGCAAGCCCGTGGAGGCAGGTTATGATTTCACATTGATTTCGTGTGTGCAGGGAACCACATACTCTCACTCAGAGGACGATTGCTGCGGTCACTGCCGTAAATCCAGCTGTGTGGAAGGAGGACGTATGAGACAGGCGAGTGTTTACTGTCTTTTCCTCCTACTCTCGGTCTGTATTTACATGTGAAAGACATTCTCTTTAACTCCACATGTGTGCAGGTGGGAGAGCAGTGGGTGTCTCCTCAGGACAGATGTGTGTGGAGTCAATGTGTTCAGGTCAATGAGGAAGTGTTCATCCAGCATACAAACACATCCTGCCACCTCATGGACACGCCAACCTGTCCACTGGGCACAGAGCTCAAGTGCAATACAGTAGAAGACTGCTGCCCGACCTGCCACTGCGGTACAAACAGTTTCATAACTTAATAACTCAATGTCACGCCTACCAATCATCATCTTCCATTTTCATGACCTGCAATAAACCTGATTTTATTCATTTTTACACATTTTAATATTTTTAACTGTTATTTTACTAGTTTTCATTTAAATATTTTATATAATTAATATTTTAATATTTATTCAAATATAACAATGCAATGTTCTTTGCATATTTTTTTGCAAAAAAGCTAAATATTAGGAATTCACACTCTTAAAATAAAATAAAATCTTTGCCATAATCGATATTCCTTTAAGTGAGTGTTGCATGATCATCTAAATCTTAATTTAGATGCCAACAATATATACACAATTGGTTTATACCATAAACAGGCCAGTATTGGATATATTGAATTTAAATTAGTTTTATCTCAATTGAGTTTTATTTAACCAATTATAAGAATCATTTAATATGCAGCAAAGGAGCAAACTCATAGTGCAAATGTTTAAATAAAAACATAAAATGTCAACGTTACCATAACTACAGTGATATTAAAATATAGCTATTATATTGAGCTCTTTCCGTTTGATATTTCAAGTCTTTTTATAAAGCCATTAAAAAAAAGCTTTTTTCTAAAGCTGATGATTTTTAATATTAGTAAAACCATGAAGAGGTATTATTTACTGTTTGAAGTGTTCATTTTGGACCCTACACACACATTGCTCGCTCCCCGCTGCTCCCTGTCATCTTTCCTTCGATATTAATATTTCTTTCTTTCTGCAGTTCCAATGGATGTCTGCGTGCTGAATCACACTGTTATTGCGGTAAAGACGCAGAGTTAACATACAGAGTACTAATGTGCCGTGTGCAGATGTCTTGGTGCATAACTGATTGACTTTGGGGTGTCTTGCTCTGTGTGTGTGTGCAGGAAAATGAGCTGCTCCCCTGCTCAGAGGTAAAACCCTCACTCTGAAGATTATTAAAGGGGTAGTTCACCCAAAGAATGACAATTCTCTCATCATTTACTCACCCTCATGTGTTTAAAACCCATATGACTTTCTTTCATCCACAGAGCACAAAAGCAGATGTTTGCCCATGTTTGAAACCGTCCAAGCTGCCTTTGCATGCAATGAAAATACAATATAAGGAGCATAACTTTTAAAAAGCAGCTCTTCAATTAATCACATTTTCATGTTGGATATACTACATTTAGATATGTCAGGTTTTGACGCCTATAAAGCCTCTCAAACACGTTTTGAGTAAGAAAATAAGATGAGAAAAACAGTCATTAAATATGACATGAGGATAAGTAAATGACAGAATCTTCATTTCTATGGAAAGAGCCTCTAAAGGACTGTCAGCTATGTCTGTATGAGTACAGTCACATGTGTGCTTTGTTTTGTAGGGATACACGCTGGAGCCGATTCCTAATGCTTGCTGCGGCCGTTGTGTAGCAACTGCATGTAACATCCGACGACCTGACGGACAGCTGATGACTCTGAAAGTAATAAATATGGTTCAGATAGAGTCATAAGTCAATGTCACAATAGCCAGAATAGTCAGTGTGGAAGACACAGGTTTGAATCCCCCCCTCTCTCTCCAGTAACTACCTCTACGTGCCAATGAACATGGTTGATGCCCAAAAAAACCCAGCCATATGTTATCTTAAGAGCTGCAGCTTTGCTAAGAACGGTTTCAAACATTTCAAATGCATCCATGGATTATTTACACTACTGTTTAAAATAAATAAAACTTACATTCATCAAGGACCCATTAAACTGATCAGAAGATTACAAAAATATAAAAAAAAATTATATCAATATATCAAATATATCAAAACATTGATGATAATCATCAGAATTGTTTTTGAACAGCAAATCAGCATAATAGAATGATTTCTGCAGAATTATGTGACACTTGAGGAATGTTGCAAAAAAAATTAAAAGGAATACAATAGATTTTGAAAGATATTCGAATAGAAAAACGTTATTTTAAAGTGCAATAATATTTTACAATATTACTATTTTTACTGCATTTTCAATCAAATAAATGCAGCCTTTGTGAGAAAAGAGATTTTCTTTCAAACATATCTTTCATTTTACCAGCCCCTAACCTAAGAACAGTAGTCTATATTAGGCCATTGCTTATCAATCATTAAAGAAAACTACAGAAAAAAATTAAATAAAATGCAGAAAGTGAAGTGATCTGCAGGCTAAATTTTAACCAACTATTAATGCTTGAGGAGTCGTATGAAACTATCTTCTGCTGTGAGCCAGTAGTTTGAGACCCCTGCTTTAAATGCTCCAGATGTTCTATTGATTTTCACATAGATAGTGTCATAAATCTGTACATATGTGTGTATTCAGGCAAATGCAACACGTACAGATGGCTGCACTAAACACACATGCAGTGTGAATAAAGATGAAGAACTGGTGCTGGAGACGCTTATGACAACATGTCCTCCGTTTGACCGCAAACGCTGTCTGGAACATGGGGTACACACACACACACACCGCAGACACACACGCAGACGCAGACAGACACACACACACACACAGACATACAGACACAGACATACAGACACAGACACACACACACACACACACTTTCCTAATCCTAGAACAACACTGCTATGAAACGATTGCCTGCCAAACCCTATTCCTAAATCTACCAAACCCTTAGCACCACTCCAGGAACATATTCTACTTCTAATAAACCATATTTATTGTTTTGCATACTAACGAAAGTGAAACAATGTATTCTTTATCCACAGGGTAAAATAAGCCAGATTGGAGACACCTGCTGTGAGATGTGTAAGAACAACCACTAAAACCATCATTCATACATCCTGCTCAGTTTATAAACTCCATCCTATGCCTGCACGATTAATCGTAATATAACCAAAATTGTGATATGGATTAGTGAGATTATCAAATCACAAGCCACTTAATTAAATAAATATATGCACAAACACATGTTTAAGAGTGAAGTGCATCACTGGTGAGCAGCTCATGATCCAGTGTTTTTCAGCATCTCAGAGCTGCTCAGTAAATGCTGTACCACACAAACGTCATTTCAGCTCGGAGTTTCTACTTTAGCTTCCTAAACTTATAATGAAATGCTCATCAACAAAAGAGAGGCTTCGAGTTAAATACAGTTAAATACAAGACAGATGCTCCCCACAGTTTTACATTCAAGTAAAATGTTGGTTTAAACATTTGAAAATTAAGACATAAATGTTAGTACTGTAATTTTAGTTGTAATATAAAAATAAATTAATATATTTATCTTAAATACAGTTTTTTTATTTTACAGTGAAATATTACAGAATAATATTAATTTTATTATCAAGTTATTTTTAGATAATATTATTATTGTATAGTGATATTGATATTATAATCACATTTAGGCCAAATTTTGCACATCCAAATTTGCACATCAATCCTGGATTTTTTTTTTTACGCAATTTTATCAGAAAAATATTCTGCATTTCTCCCTTAAATCATGCAGCCCTACCCTTTCCACTGATCTGAACATATGTCTGTTTAGGTACCGAGCCAGAGTGCAGAAGGACTGTGGGTTTGCTGAATTACATTCGAGTGGATGACTGCCAATCAGAAGAAAAGATAGAACTCACTTACTGCGAAGTAAGTCAGTGCATTTTTATGTTTTATTGCAACAATACCATGAAGCTATGTGCATATTCTTTATCTGTCTTCTTCTCTCACCCACAGGGAAACTGTGGCAGTAAGTCTATGTACTCACTGGACAAGCACAAGGTCGAGAGCGAGTGTGTGTGTTGCTCAGCTACAGGCACGGTGCCCATGAATGTTCCCCTGCGCTGTGCTAACGGCACACAAACACACCACCAAGTCCTCGCCGTCACCGGCTGCGACTGCATGTCACACGCTTGTCCGACCAACTGAAAGCAGACACCTGATAAAATAACATACAAGTAAACACTGCTAGAACACACTTTCATATATGCATCTACATCGGGTCTGTTGCTCAGTGGAGTTTATCAACTCTGATAATTGAGCACTTTATCATACATTTCTGTTTTTATTTCAACGTATAAAGCATTAAGACACATCATTAATCAATAAACAGTCATTTCTGATTACTGCTTTGCCGTTTTACCACTAAACAACCTGTCTATACAAATATATTCTTGATCATGAACTATTATCTGTGGTTGTTTATGGGTGTTTATCTTCAATAAAGAACAAGTACTCGATTTGTGCCACTCGGTGGTGCTCTGGACCCTTGAACTCATTTGTGTGAGAGCGTTCATGTGCACGGAGAATACTGACCAGTCAATTAGTTGTGAAGGGTACAATTCACACACGAATCACACATTAAATACTTGTCGGCCTCATGAAGTATTGAGTAATATCAAGAACAAACACTACATTTAGGACATTTCTGCACATTTCCACACATCTGTGGTTCTATGGCGTTATTATATTCAACAGGGTTTAAATGATATTTGATTAAAATGCTTTGGGTTTGTAACTAAATGATAACATGAAAAACATGTGTGCAGAAAAGGATAAATCTCAATTCCAGCTGCCATGACCTTAATAATAACTGTACAATCATCTGGAGATCATGTCAGAAAGTATGTTCATTAAACCTGCGAGTCACTGCATTATTCTGATGTGTTTTGAAGGTAATTATGAAAGTGCATGACTAGTCCATGCGTTCTCTGGTGGGATTTAATACACTATTATATAGTGATCAGATTGCTGGCTAAATGATTGCTTTAGTTTTCTCATTTACGACTCTCTTATATGAACCGACTGATTAAACTAAGCAATGTAAAACACGCACAAGTGAGTGTGCTGAGGTAGTGTTTGTTTAATGGTTAAGTCTCTGAGCTGCTAACACATAACTGCAGGTTCAGAACTGTGAAGATATGACAAGAAAATGTCAGTGTGCCCTGGGTTTATCCAAGCAGACAATAGGCTACAAATGAGTTTGGACATAAATAGAGATAATTACTGACCCAGTTTAAATGCCAACAGCCTTTAGTGTATCATATCTCTTTATCTTTAAATACAATGAATTCACTATTAAAATGTAGAATTACATTTAGTTAAATTTAAATATTCAAATATTGTTTCATTGTATAATGCATACAGTAATAGTGGACCAAAAATTTAACTTCTGTCATCATTTACTCACCCCCATGTCTTTGAACATCATATGAATTTCTTCCATAAACACAATGTAGCTGAATTTCGAGGTTCTCGCTCCCATACAATGGATGTAAAATGTGACCAGGGCTGCCTAAAACAGACAAGAAAGCACTGTACGTGTCATAAAAGTAGTCCATAGGACTCATGCGCTATATTCTGGATTTCTCTACAGCATTAAAATAATATTTGCATATGCATATTCAAAAATGGTACATGAAGACATCATGTCACGAGTAAGTTCAAAAAGCAGTATCGTTACATAAAATATGTAGCATGTCCATGGTATTTGAACAGTATAGGCAAATAGGCCTAATTCACGTTAGATAGAATTACGCACCTGCTAGTCTATACCACAGAGAGGCATATGAACCGAGGAGCTGTCAGGTGTTTTAAATATCATGATCTTTGTTCTCTTTTAAAGTAAATTATTTTCACAGTTGTTGATAACGGCTCAATGGGCGATATAAAGATGGCGGATAGCTACGACATGCATGTCTATGGAATAAACTTCATCAGTGGTCGAGAAGTAAATTATTCATTTAATGCAGATGGTATGTCTCTAAAAGTACAGAGATTTGGTCGCAGCACGTTTTCGAGTGGAGCGGCACAGTGAACACGACTTAAACTCAATAAAAGAACCGAATGAATATTTCATTTCTGCGCTACTGTGAGGAGATCGCTATCTATGTAAAACGGCGCTTCTTTTTATATTTGTACAATTGTAAGCGACCGTGAGATCTTTATTTTTAATGGTTGTGTGAATGATAACTACCTCTCAAAAGACACGTGTCGCCTCCTGATTACCAGCAGAATGAGTTCAGTGAACGGATCCTAATGAATCTTTAAAAAGTGATTGAAACTCTGATTCTGCCTAATGTTTGGAGCAACATGAGGGTGAGTAAATGATGATAGCATATTCATTCCTTTCTTAATTGCTGCTTTATTTATTGTATAATGCTTGATCATAAACCATATTATATATTTTTATGTTTAGAAATAATTAATTAGACTTATGCTTTTAGCGTCTGTTTGTGAGAGATACCGTGTGTGCGTGAGTATGAGAGTGAGAGAGAGTGAGGGGGTTGTGTTGTGTCGGCTGTCACTCGGTGCACGCGCGCTGGAAGTTTGAGCGTCTCGAGCGCTCCACGGAATTAACAGCAGAAGCACGAGCGCGTTAAGCTGCGCGGGGCCGCGAGCGGATTGTCCACCATATCACCGGACACATGAACATGGCACTGAACAGGTCGCCCTCCGCCATGGGTGAGTACCAGTCCTAACACTCCGGTGGATGTTGTTTGTTGGTGCTGTTGTTTGTGTGTGTGCATTGGATTCTCTGAGCCAAAGGGAAAATGCATTTGCTGTATGTCTGTAAAATTGGCACTTGAATAATTGGCTTGTTTGGTTATCGTTTTATATTCAACTGTTGCAAATGCATGCATGTTATTTCATGTGCTCATGCATTTATAGTCAGTTGGTCTGATGTGGTGAAAACTGAACATTTGAGTGGCACCAAACTGATCGTTGATGTTAATTGCAATGAGGCGCACGCCATTATTTGCCCCTTTAGACTGGCTGTCACTAATTGCGTTAGAATTCATCCTTTTGCTTTGGAAAACAATGAGAGGGCTCAGTGTGTCGGAGGGGTTTATATAATTAGCTGGGGTAATAAGCTGGAGCTATTTCAAGCGCAATCTGACGCCATGTGTTGTTTTCTCAAAACAATCAAACACTCTTTATGATCTCTTTTCTCTTTTGAGGACAGAATGGAAACTGTGATTTGATATGAAAGCACTGGGAAATCAATGCACAAATAGACTGTGGTGTGATGCTTGGTTTGTTCAGGTGGTGTAAATGCGCTTATAGCTTTCTTTAAGAGTCATGAATCCCTGTGTTTGTTTACCTGAAGGCATGAGGCATATTTAAGTGACACGTTAGTTAAGTGTGAGAATATTTAGAAAGGTGTAGGTGCTACTGTTTGAGTCATCGAAGTCAGTTTTACAGTTTTTGAGCATTGCATTGACGCACAGTCTTCAATTATGTCGCTGTCCTTGGTGCTGAAAGGTTTTTGGTCTCTACTTTTATATGGATGCGTTCTCTCTCTCTCTCTCTCTCTCTCTCTCTCTCTCTCTCTCTCACACACAATTTATTGGGGCGACTGTTTTGCATGCAGTATTGTCATAGCACACACAAAGAAACTGATGTCATAAAAGAAGAATTTCAGTAAGACATTATTAGACATTTACATTAATCTGTGAATATCTCTATCTAACAGAAAACTGGAACGGGGCCCCTGAGCGCATGCGTGTTTCCGCCGTGAAGAGTGAGCCCTCTTCAATGCAGAGCGAGAAACTCCGCTGTCTTGCCCGAGATATCTCTGAACTGGGCCAGCAGGGCACAGCCAGCAGCAGGCATGATGCCAATGACATTGCTGAGGACACGGTGCGTGATCTCTGTTGTCTAATGCAGGATTTAAGATGAAATGTTGTTTATTATCAAAGACAGGTATTATTTTTAGAGCACTATATGTTAAATTATTAACTGACATCGTTTCATTAAATAATGTTTCTGGTTAGATCATATTACATTTTTTGCATTGCATATGTTATGCGCATCTTCTCAATGGACCCTCAGCAGAAGCTTCACGGACCCCCCAGGGGTCAAGTAAGGTGACCTAAGAAAATGCTATGATTTTGCAATTGTAAGCTGGTCACACAAAGATTGTGGGTTGGAGTCAGTGGGAAAAAATTGTAGATATTGGCATCGACCACTGAAAAATCCATGTCACTACTGGACTGTTACGGTCTGAGAATCCGTTCTCCAGTGGAATAAAACACTTCCAAGATCCCAACATTGGTGGAACCTTCAAATGTTTTTTTTTTCAAAATCAAATTAAAGAAATAAGAAATTAGAATTTGCATGAAGGCATTTAATATATATATACAGTATCTCACAGAAGTGAGTACACCCCTCACATTTTTGTAAATGTTTTATTTAATCTTTTCATGTAACAATACTGAAGAAATAACATTGCTGCAATGTAAAGTAGTGAGTGTACAGCTTGTATAACAGTGTAAATTTGCTCTTCCCTCAAAATAACTCAACACACAGACATTAATGTCTAAACCGCTGGCCACAAATGTGAGTAAACCCTAAGTGAAAATGTCCAAATTGGGCCCAATTAGCCATTTTCTCTCCCCGGTGTCATGTGACTCTTTATTATTACAAGGTCTCAGGTGTGAATTGGGAGCAGGTGTTAAGAGAGCAGGTGTTATTGCTCTCACTCTCTCATACTGGTCACTGGAAGTTTAACATGGCACGTCATGACAAAGAACTCTCTGTGGATCTGAAAAAAAGAATTGTTGCTCTACATAAAGATGGCGTAGGCTATAAGAAGATTGCCAAGACCCTGAAACTGAGCTGCAGCTCAGAAAAGGCCTCGCCATGGTCAACCAAAGAAGTTGAGTGCACATGCTCAGCATCATATCCAGAGTTTGTGTTTGGGAAATAGACGTATGAGTGCTGCCAGCATTGCTGCAGAGGTTGAGGGGAGAGCCTGTCAGTGCTCAGACCATACGCCGCACACTGCATCAAATCGGTCTGCATGGCTGTCGTGCCAGAAGGAAGCCTCTTCTAAAGATGATGCACAAGAAAGCCCACAAACAGTTTGCTGAAGACAAGCAGACTAAGAACATGGATTACTGGAACCATGTCCTGTGGTCTGATGAGACCAAGATAAACTTATTTGGTTCAGATGGTGTCAAGCGTGTGTGGTGGCAACCAGGTGAGGAGTACAAAGACAAGTATGTCTTGCCTACAGTCAAGCATGGTGGTCGGAGTGTCATGGTCTGGGGCTGCATGAGTGCTGCCGGCACTGGGGAGCTACAGTTCATTGAGGGAACCATGAATGCCAACATGTACTGTAACATACTGAAGCAGAGCATGATCCCCTCCCTTCGGAGACTGGGCCGCAGGGCAGTATTCCAACATGATAACGACCCCCAAACACCTCCAAGATGACCACTGCCTTGCTAAAGAAGCTGAGGGTAAAGGTGATGGACTGGCCAAGCATGTCTCCAGACCTAAAGCCTATTGAACATCTGTGGGGCATCCTCAAACGGAAGGTGGAGGAGTGCAAGGTCTCTAACATCCACCAGCTCTGTGATGTCATCATGGAAGAGGACTCCAGTGGCAACCTGTGAAGCTCTGGTGAACTCCATGCCCAAGAGGGTTAAGGCAGTTCTGGAAAATAATGGTGGCCACACAAAATATTGACACTTTGGGCCCAATTTAGACATTTTCACTTAGGGGTGTACTCACTTTTGTGACCAGCGGTTTAGACATTAATGGCTGTGTGTAGAGTTATTTTGAGGGGAAAGCAAATTTACACTATTATACAAGCTGTACACTCACTACTTTACATTGCAGCAATGTTATTTCTTCAGTGTTGTTACATGAAAAAAACATAATAAAATATTTACAAAAATGCGAGGGGTGTACTCACTTCTGTGAGATAATGTATATATTATTACAAATTAAAAATTAAATGAGAAAATCTTATCTGCATAAATAAAATATTTATACTTTGTTGCAATGAGTTTTTTTCATGCTTCAGTGGTACTTGCAATGTTTTTCAATGTATCACATCGGAAAGCATCTACAAAATGGCATCAGTTAAATATTTACACTAGATTCCTATTGCTTAGCATGTAGAAATCCCAAGGCATTTTCTTTTAACAAAATTAATATTCCAATGAAATTATAAAGTTATTATAACTATTATAAAGTTCTTTAACATAGAGTAAAAATGCTCCCAAGAACAGACACTGGTAGATATTACCCCCTAAAACTGTGATTTTTTTCCTAACTCAAAGTGAAGAATAAAAAAGAAAGATTTTTTAGTTATATATTTTGTATTTTTATAATAAAAATATATTTTTTAAATCTTATTTGCATAAATTAAATATTTTTGCATACAGTAAATTATTGCTGTACAGTATTTTTTTTTGCTTTACAGTATAACAAAAATAGTTTATTTCTTTATTTATATGGGAATTTAATAAGTTTTAATTTGTTCTTATTTGGGGTAAAATATATTATCTTATATTTTCTGATCATGACATTTTTTGGAGATCTTGTAGTGCGAAGAGAATATTATGAAAACCACAATGTCAGCTGACAGTTTTATCTACTAATTTAAACCACAGGGACAGTCCTAATTATGCACCTTGCTCAAACGCAGAATTCGAATCAAACATGAGTAAGACAGGAAACATCCAAAAGCTTTGAACCACCAGCCAATCAGAGGATGACCCAGATCCTCAATGTTTTTTGCTGAAACTGCCAACTACACACTATGCAGCTTTGAAAGAGCTCCAGGAATCTGTAACTACAGCTTTCGCTGTACAGTCATGCAGATGTGTCTAGATGTTACTGAGCTGAAGAATGCTTGTGTGTGTTTTCAGGAGGAGCCGGGCCCTGGTCCAGGAGGAGGGCTGTGTTTTACAGACGGCTGCAGAAGAGTGGACTATGTTCTTGTTTATCACTGCAAGAAACGTCAGTCTCAACACCGCCCTCTGTTGTCTCTAACGGTAACGTGCCGTCTCAAAGCCCCACCCCTTCATGCAAGAGTACTAAGGGCGATATTTCGGAGGCGGTGCTGGAGGCAGGGCTTGCAACAGAACCCGCCAATGAACTACAAGATAAAATTAGGGAGGAATTTGAAAGAGGACTTCGGGAGGAAGGCTTGGAGATTGAACATGACAAAGAGGTTTGTGTTTATGTGTGCATGGTAATGTTCAGAATGCTATAATAGTAACCCACTGCATACTACGCAGTATGCACTAAATACTGTTATGCCTACTATTTTTAGTTCTTAAATAATTTGTAAGAAACAATTCATTATGCAATATTTTAAACAGTTGGATGCTAAATTGTTTTCATGTGATCTCCTTATATGCATACACTACTGTATCTTGTACGTTCACCAAGGCTGCATTTGTTTAAGCAAAAATACAGTAAAAGCAGTAATATGGTGACATATTTAAATAACTGTTTTCTATTTTAATATAATAAAAAGTATTTATTCCTGAGATGCAAAGCTGAATTTTCAGCATAATTTCTCCAGTCTTCGGTGTCACATGATCCTCCAGAAATCTTTCTAAAATGCTAATTTGCTGCTCAAGAAATTTAGTTTTTTTATTATGAAAAATGTGATACATTATTTTCAGGATTCTTTTATTTAAAGACAGTTCAAAAGAACAGCATTTATTTTAAATAGATTTTACATTATAAATGCATTCACTGTCACTTTTGATCAAATTAATGCATCGTTGCTGAATGAAAGTATTCATTTCTTTAAAAAATAAAAATCACTGACCCAAAACGTTTGAACAGTAGTGTATGTCATTTCACAAGTGGTGTCCAATTATCATTTTTGGAAATTAAAAGGGGTTGTTTTGCATTTTTGTGTGAATTAATTTTGTGAAGTTAACATGATCAGATAAAGAAAATGGTGCATAAAATAGGCCAAAAATATGCATATTGCAAAATTAGTAGCATAGTATATTCTGAACATAGCCAGTGTGTGTTCTTGTTTGCTCATGCATGTCTCTATATAATTTTCCTGGCAAACATATGAATGCATCATTGTCTCATCTGTTGAGCCATGGAATAATCAGGGATGAGCTCAGTTTTCAGTGCAATACTAACAGAAGGAACACAATCAAGAGATTCAAAAGGTGACCTTGAAACTTAAGAAATGGAGAACGAGTTCAGAAAAAGCCCAAACTCTCCCACACTAAGAAGAGTCTATCTTTTTTGATGGGGAGCTAGTTTTCATTTTCAAGCAATGCAGCATATTTGAATACTAGTTAACGGATGCCAAAAATCATTTCTTTGCTTTAATGCAGTGCTGCAGTGGTCGCCCCATGGCAATATATTTGCGGCAGATGCAACTGTGGTTGTCACAAGAGATGATCGGTTCCCCCTGCATCATGGATTTTCCCAAGTTGAAGCAGGGAGAGCTTAGTATTTCTGAATAGGAGTAGATTGGTTGACTCATGCAGCTTTTTTCCACAAAAAAAGCTTATACTCAAGCAATACCCTCTTGAATCCAAATAGAGTCCCTATTATTATGCAGGTTTGAGTACACCTTAAAATAAACTACATGCTTTTGCGTTAAGAAACCATTTTGCACAAAGAAAATAAGGCCCATTTTTAGGACCATTATGATTTTTAGTTTTGTTTCAATGATAATAATAATGAAAAATGTAATGAAATTGTGCAATGTTTTTAATTAATCAGCATAAATGTAATTTAAAACAAACCCTTCCATGTTACTTTCAAAAGATTTTTTAAGTGAAAACAATCTTTTTTGATATTGCATAACTAGCAGTAAATTAATTCTGAGATGCAAAGACATTGTCCGTATGTCTGATGTCTATATAGATCTGAAATTGGCCCCAGGGGTAATTTTAACATAAAGATTGACCGATGAGAGTGAATCCTGAGTGAAAGCTGTGATGTGGGTGTACGTTTGATTGTTGGTGTGGATTAAATTTGAGTGCTGCTGTCTCCAGCCTAAAGGCAGATTATGGTTGATCCTCATTGCCAGAGGTGTTTGTGTCTGATGTGTTTGTGTGTGTCATTCATCTATGTTAAATAAGACCATTTTAGTAACAGCTGCTTCTTAAACTGTGTGTGTGTGTGTGTGTGTGTGTGTGTGTGTGTGTGTGTGCACCAATCACCTTATCTTAAACCCAGTTTTCAGTTGCATCCTGCAAACTAAATTGACTGCATTATTCAGTGGTGCTTTACTCTTTACACATGTTTTTTTCTTTCAAGATGAGAACGGTCCGGTTTACCCGTCTCCATGTTCCCTGGTCCGTTCTCAGTCGTGAGGCAGAACTTCTTAAGATCAGAGTCCCGACTAAAAAGGTGAGTTACTATAAAAGGGAAACAGACACATAAAGAGGCAGCCATTTGAGAATAACATATAAAGATGTGTCAGAGCTTTGATGCAGTGGGTGATTTGTGAGGCTCATAAAGCTCTCAGGGGCCTAAGTTTGAGTCTGATTCCGTTTACCCTTGATTCTCTTTAACTGCCCCATAGAAACAAATACCATGATACAACATATACAGTACATGCATGCATTTGGCAGAATCTTTAATAAAATATATAATATGTGACACTGGAGCACAAAACCAGACACAAGTGTCAACGTTTCGTAAATTGTATATTCTTAAATCTGAAAGCTGAACAAATAAGCTTTCCATTGATGTATGGGTTGTTATGATAGGACAATATTTGGCCGAGATACAACTATTTAGAAATCTGGAATCTGAGGGTGCAACAAAATGATTTTTGGCATTACATAAAAATTGATAATGTTGACCCTTATAATGTATTTTTGGCTATTGCTACAAATATACCCCAGCGACTTAAGACAGCTTTTGTGGTCCAGGGTCACATTTGTGTTTTCTAAAAATCCTTGTGTTGCTAGTGTATTAAACCTAAAATGCTTTCCATTTTAAAGCAATTAATACTTGTATTCAGCAAGGATGCACTAAAGTGACCAAAAGTGATTTTGAACATTTGAATGGTACTAATTCAAATGAATTCTTTTGAACCTTGTGTACAAAAAAAGTATCACGGTTTGCACAAAAATATTAAGCAGCACAAGTGATTTCAACATTGATAATAGGAAATGTTTCTTGAGCAGTAAATCAGCATATTATAATGATTTCTGAAGGATCACGTGACACTGAAGACTGAATAAAGATGCTGATTTATTCAGTGTTTGCATCAAAAGAATGATTTTTTAAAATATATTAAAATATATATTGTTAATAGTTATTTTAAATTGTAGTGCTATTTTACAATATAACAGTATCTCTGATCAAATAAATATAACCTAAGTGAGCATAAGAGACTTGTTTAAAAAAATTACTGCTGTCAAATTATTAAATTGCGATTAATCGCATGCAAAATAAAGGTTTTTGTTTACATAATATATGTATGTGTGCTGTGTATATGTATTATGTATATATAAATACACAAATGCATATATATATATTTACAACAGTGTTATGTTTATATATTAAACATATTCATTTATAATATCAATTATATGAATATAAATATAGATGTGTACATACATGTCTATATTTTCAAAATAAATGCATGCATGTGTGTGTATTTATATATACATAATATATATATACACAGAACACACACATATATTATACAAACAAAAACTTTTATTTTGGATGCGATTAATCGTTTGACCACGAAGAAAATATGTTTTCACTTTTCACCTATTTATTTCTATATATTGAATTGTCTGAATTAATAAATTCCTACAAATGTATCAGCTCATGATGCCTCACAGACTTATTTCATCTTTTGTCTCTAATTATAAATGTATTTTATTTCTGCTTTCTAAATATGCAGTGTTCCTTTTTAGACCGATATCTTGAAATGAAATAACAGATTATTAATATAACATTACATTTGACCCATTGTACTGATTCTGAATCTCAGGCTGTCACACTGCTACTCATGGTTACTTGAAGTGTAGGTACAATAGGAACGATATTAGGATATTTCACATTGTGTAGTGAATGTGAAGGTTTTCAACACGATTCAATTACCATGAAAGCAAATCTGAAAGACGTTATATACACACATGTATGGCGTTTTACTCCAGTGTTTTACTGGTACAGATTGCACTCACAAATAAACTAATGCCAATGACTGGAAACAATTCTGTTCAAATGAGAGCCCAACGTATCAATCCGAGCTGACTCAACAGTCACTCTAAATAAGGTCATGTTTTTGGTGTTAAGAGCTTTGGCTCCATGATGATCTTTGTAAGTGCTCCGGGTTGGCGCAGTCTAAGAGCAGTTGTAATGCCCAATGTCAATTCTCAAAAGTCTGAACACTGCAGAGAAAAAAAGTTATCTGATAACACGGTCAACAAGCCGATTACTTGTAAAATGTAAAAAGAGGCATTTGTCATACACTGCATACATTTTCCCATACATTTACATCCTGAGAGAAGGATTTATCCTTTGAGGTGGTGAGTTGTATTGAATGATATAATCTGATAATGGTGGATTAGTTGTTGCGACATATGGACCCACATCCCATGTGCTTTGTTTGCCCGCAAAACAAGATATTTCCATTCCACACATGTGGTGTTAAATCGTCTGACCCTGGTCTCAACTTCTAGTGTGTCGCGTCTTTTATTAGCTCTGGATATAAATGGATTCATCTCTGTTTAATTTCAGTTCCGTTTTGGTTGTTTTTCCAGACATATCAGCTGAAAGAGAAGACGGGGCTCATGGGTGTAATAAGCTTGTTTTGGATGAAGATCAATCAGCCGTTCCAGCCAGGCGTGCCGGAGCCCCAAGACCCACGCACACGAGAGCTATCCCAACCGTTCAGCAGAGACAAGCTCCACCTGTGAGTGCCAGCAATCGCAGACAGCCAGACTATCGTAAAAGAGCTTTTACAAATAGCAAGCCCATGCGTTGGCCTAATAGCTTGTCTTTTTATTTTGCAGATTTGATATAAAGTCGAAAAACAGCTTGTTCAGCAATGCAATACGAGGGAGAATTGTAAGTTTCGGTAACATTGAAATAGCATGATTATACACATCTGGACACATCAGAACAGATTTTAAAACAAGATTGTCAAATTATGTTGTTCTAATGGTTCGTTTTGCTGTGGAACACAAAAGGAGAGATTTTGCAATGATGGTAGTTTTTCCTCATACAGTTACAAGGATTGAGGACTGGAGCTTTGAAGCATAAACAAATTACACAAAAGCAGCATAAAAGTGTCATTAAACTATACCATTTGTGTGCCAAAATGAATGTATGTATTCACTTCCATTAGGCTTTTAACCATTGAGTCATGAATGAATCAAGAATAAATTATTCAAATTGGTTTTGTTACTGTAAAGAACTGGCTCAAAAAGAACAATTTATGAATTAGATATCACTACATAGCTCATGAACTTGCATGAACATGCCCAGAAGAACGGAGCTGAATGTTCAGAGAATAACATCTTCAATTTCAGTCTGTTTCTCACACAAAACTTCAATATCTTATGACTAGATGCACATTTCCTATGGGTCGTGTTTATGATACTATATGGTGTTTTTTGGATTATATTGAAATAGTGACCAGATAGGAATAGATTACATGGTCATTTTTGGGTGAACTATTGTGTTAATGTATGTTTTTTGTTATTGCGTCTACACTCTTTCATAGGTTTATGAAATTCTGAAGCGCACAGCCTGCACACAGACCTGTCAAAACATGGGTACGTTCTTGGAGATGCCAAGTCTACAAATCTACCAAACGCTTTTAGATTCAGTTATTCTTTTTCGTTAAATATTTTTACTACAGATATTCAAATGATCTCTCTTTTCTGTCTCAGGTATTTCATCACTGCTAGCTAAAGGGGTTTATGATTCTGCCTTCCCTCTGCATGATGTAAGTTTTGCATTAAAACAGCTGATTTGTAATTCGTCTGTTAGTTCGGTGTAAATGTGTGATGTGGTTTGGGTAGAGCTCTGTGTGTGTTGTCATTGCTGCAGGGAGACTTTGACAGCTCAGAAGATAAAGAGCATCGTAACGACAGACAGGTGAGTCCTGCAGCCTGCTGGGATTGGACGGCAGCGTGTCACACAGTGACACTGAAGAAAAGCTTTTATTTGATTGATAAAATGACAACAAGCTGCTTTTTACTGTAAGATATACTTGTGTGTCATCTCCAAGAAGATGCAAATGATTTGTAATTAGTGATATTTGTGTGTATTGCAGTTGCTGCATGAGGAATGGGCCAATTATGGAGCTTGCTGCAAATATCAGCCAATGGACCTTATAAGGTATCAGACATGATGTACATCCCTATCATCTGGTTCTGTGAAAGATGTTATTCAGCACACAGATGGTGATTCGCTGGTTGTCTTTTCTGAGAACTGTCAGATGTTTGTGTTTATTTTTGTGGCTTGCTGTAAATAGCTCGACTTTAAATCATGTGGCTCGTTGAGGAGCAATGTGTCACTTTTCATTTTCAAGATTTCACCTGGCTGGCCGGTGATAAAACATCTGAAAAAAATCTATTCCTGCCTATCCCAAAATGCTTATCAAACAAGCATTTTCAGCATAATAAAACTAGTGCTGTCAAACAATTAATCGCATCCAAAATAAAAGTTTTACATGATATATGTGACCCTGGACCACAAAACCAGTCTTAAGTCGCTGGGGTATATTTGTAGCAATAGCCAAAAATACATTGTATGGATCAAAATTATAATCTTTTATTTTATGCCAAAAATCATTAGGATATTAAGTAAAGATCATGTTCCATGAAGATATTTTGTAAATTTCTTACTGTAAATATATCAAAACTTAATTCTTGATTTGTAATAAGAATTGCTAAGAACTTCATTTGGACAACTTTAAAGGCGATTTTCTCAATATTTAGATTTTTTTGCACCCTCAGATTCCAGATTTCTAAATAGTTGAATCTCAGCCAAATATTGTCCTATCATAACAAACCCATACATCAATGTAAAGATTATTTATTCAGCTCTCGTATAATGTATACATGTGAAAAATTGACACTTAAAACTGTTTTTTTGGTCCAGGGTCACATATGTGTGTACTGTGTATATTTTTTAAGTATATATATATATGTATATATAAATACGAACACATGCGTGCATATATTTAAGAAAAATATTTTATGTTTATAATATATATATATATATATATATATTATATTATATAAATTTATATACATGTGAATATTTTCAAAATATATACAGTAAAGTATTTGTGTGTAATGTATACATATATATACATAATAAATACACACAGTACACATACATATATAATGAAAACAAAAACTTTTATTTTGGATGCGATTAATCATGATTAATCGTTTGACAGCACTAAATAAAACATTATTAAATGACATGCAACTTTCTACAATCCAGATTGTTTTTGTGTAAAAGAAGACGCATTGCATCTGGTGAATGTAATATACCCGCCTGGGTATCACAAATATTAAACGCATGCTGAGAACAGAACAACAGACAGTCTGTCTTTGACAGTACAATACTAAGACTACTTAGTAAATGTATCACCTCTCATTTGGCGTCTGCAAACTGACATATTCTGAGCTGATTATGAGGCAAAAGCTCTGGAATGCACTGAAGTTGCCACTGGCTGCTGAAAGCATAATCAGAATAGACAAAATATTTGAATAAATGAATATAAGTGTTGGGGGATGTTTTTGCATGTGCTGGTGTTCAGTGGTTGTTAACCTTGTCAAATTCGTAAGTTCTGTATTCAACAGGAAGTACTTTGGAGAGAAGATTGGCCTGTATTTTGCCTGGTTGGGAGTGTACACACAGCTGCTGATTCCAGCCTCGGCTTTAGGAGTCGCAGTATTCCTGTACGGCTGCTTCACCGTAGACACCAATGTGCCCAGGTAAACACATTCACATGATGGGGTCTTTGCCTTAACTTCTGATGATTTTAACAAACAAATGTTTTTCTATGGCCTAATCCTGAATCTAACCCTCACAGGTTTTCATTAAGACTGTATTAGTGTGTTTATTAAGCTATTTACCTTGTGGGGACTTAATATTGATATAATTTTTTATATAATATAAGCTAATTGCTTTAGATCAAACCAACAGTAACTCTAATTTAATGTATGCCGGAATATTTATATTTGAATTGCATTGATTTATTTCCTTTCTTACACCTTTTTCCGGGATGTTTCTTGAGGTTTAGCTTTAATATGGTTTTCCAAAATTCGAAAACAACTTTTTTCAAAGAAAATGAATGTTTATGTAGTGCAGTGAATTGTTATGATGTAATCAATAATGAATTTCTCCCTCTCTTTCAGTCAAGAGATGTGTGATGAGCGTCTTAATTTCACGATGTGTCCTCTATGTGATCGTGTGTGTGATTACTGGCAGCTGAACAGTATCTGCAGTACGGCACGTGCCAGCTATCTGTTTGATAACCACGCCACCGTGGGCTTCGCCATCTTTATGTCCCTTTGGGGTATGAGCTGTAGGAAAGTGTGCATTTGATGATAAATGATGTGTTTACTGTACTTTTATAATATATTGAGAAGAAATAAGGTGGTATGAAATTGAATAGTGTTGTGATAATTGTGTGTGTGTGTGTGTGTGTGTGTGTGTGTGTGTGTGTGTGTGTGTGTGTGCATGTGCGTGTGTGTGTGTGTGTGTGTGTGTGTGCAGCGGCAGTGTTTCTAGAACACTGGAAGAGGAGGCAGCGATGTTTACAGCACAGCTGGGATCTGACAGGCATGGAAGACGATGAGGTGAGAAAAGTCCAAAGTATTTCCGAATACTAGAAACATGATCAAAGTCACAGAACACCTCTTAATATTCATTATTAAATAGCGGCAGCTCTAAAATCTGATTTTCGATGCTGTAAAATAGCTGACTTATGCACATCTGTGACTGCAGCATATAAAAAATGCTGCTTGCTGAGTGGAATTCTGATTAAAATCACATCAGAGGATTTCTCCTATATATATATATATATATATATATCAAATAGCCAGTATACTTTAATATAAGTCACAGCCATGAGCAAAGATTTGTTACTTACTATATGGTTGCAGTTTGTAGTAAAAGAAGGGACATTCTCATTGTCAGGGGCAGATTTAGTGAACTGGGGCCTCAGGCAAATATATGAATGGGGGTCTATACATGTGCACACATTTACCCAGATCAACCTTGAGGTTTTTTTTTGTCGTGATGCTTGCTGCTGCACATTGGTGCCTCGTTGAGTCCAATGTTTCTACATTGTTCATGTACATGTTATAATGGGATTCTTTCATTTACATTTATTCACTTAGCAGACACTTTTATTCTTTCATGTTGTAGACCACGAAAAAGCTATTTATTTACCGTTGAGATACAAGTTAACAAAAAACTAAGTAAATTACACAATTATAAACCTCACAATTGAACCTTTAAACCAATTTTGTTTAAGAAAAGGGATGAGTCAGAAGCAGGGGCGTAGCCACGGGTGTGCCAGGGTGTGCCGGTGCCACCCACAGTGGCAGCTGGCACACCTAAAAACAGATGCAGAATTATTATTTTTTTAATCGTAATAAACATGGGCAGCGCAAAGGAGGGGCTAGCAGATGCTTCAGCACCCCCAAGAAAGACCGAAGCACCGCCATTGCACCCATAAGAAATGAAATAAATTAAAAACATTGTACTTATTATTACGCATTCAAAACTCTGCATTGCAATATAACGTGACGTGATTAGCAGACGCATTTTATTTAAAAGATTGATCGGTTCCTTGTGCCAAGAAGGCCTGTCCCCGACTAAAGATTTCACTAGTCACACATAAATTGATTAATATAATAACTTGGCTTATTATGGCTACTAAATCATTAATATATAGTAAAGATCATGTTCCATGAAGATATTTAGTAAATTTCTTACGGCAAAAGTATATCAATGATTATGAATGTTGATTTGTAATAACATTTGAACTTATTTGGACAACTAAACTAGTGAATTTCTCAATATTTTTTTTTGCACCTGAAAAGATTTGCAGAATAGTTGAAGCTGACTTTAATAAAGAAATGTCCAATTCATAACAACGATCATAACGTAATTAAAGATTATTTTTTGGTTCAGCTCGTATAATGTAATAAATGTTCAAAATTGACTCCATTTTTTGGTCCAAGGAGGATTATTTAAAAGCATTTGTGTATATTTTTATGTATATATATATATATATATACATATATATATATATATATACATAGCCTAGTCACTGAAGTCAATGATATATTCTTTGATAAAGTAAATGTGCTTTTATGTATATATATTTGTTATATATATTATATTAGAAAATATATACATTTATATACATGTGAATATTTTCAAAATATCATACAGGTTAAATAGGAGTTTAGTCTTATTAAAATATATACATAATAAATACACAGTAAATACATATATGATGTGTGTAGTTAATGATTAGGCTACAGTGAGCACAGTTAAAGAGCTGTTGTAGGTTAAATAAAACATTATGTGAAATTGACATGACCCTTTCTACAATCCAGATTGTTTTTGTGTAAAAAAACAACAACATCTGGTGAATATAGCTGCAAGCAGCAATAACCAGGGTATCAAAATTTTAAGGCCTAATGTGGTATGCTTAGGTCTAGGCCAACATAGCTGGATGTATAGCTGACAGTGAAACTACTAAAATAGACAATAGGCTCACAGAAACACACACACACTCACACACACACACACACACACACACACATATTCTGAGCTGATTATGAGGCAAAATGGTTAAACTGCATATTAATAATCATTAAGATTGCTTACACAGATACACACAGAATAGACAAAATATTTGAATAAATGAATATAAGTGTTGCAGATGATTTTTGCATTTGAAATGTTGACAGGTGACAATACTCTTTGCAAGTCTTCTGTTTCAACAGGAAGTTTTGGAGAGAAGATTGGCCTGTATTTTGCCTGGTTGGGAGTGTACACATCCTGCAGATTTCAGTTACAACTCGGCTCCAACACACGTGTCTGAAATTAACCTGTAGCCTTGAAGACTGTGATTAGCTGGTTCACATTCACATGATTGGGGTCTTTGCCTTAAATTCTGATGATTTTAACAAACAAATGTAGCTAATCCAGGAGCAGGGTTGAGACCTTCACAGGTTTTCATTAATGTGAAATGCAGGGTGACAATTAACACATTCACAATGGAGACTTAATATTGATATAATGTCTTTCTCTCTGTCACATACACACACACACACACACACAACACAGAGAAATTTAATGTTTAAAATGCTTAATAAATTGCATTGATTTATACAAACACACACACACCTTTTCAGAAATGAAAGGTTTAATAATACTAAATATGGTTTTACACACACACACACACACACACACACTCACTTTGTTGCAGATATAAAATGAATGATTTTCAAAGACATCCAAAATGGAGAATAGGTTAATCAGACACATGTAGCCTACACAAAATGAAATGGTTAAACTAACATATTAATACCCAATAAGCATGTTTTTTTTTTTTTTTTTTGCATTATTCTGACAATAAATGTGGCACACCCAGTTTTTCTGCACATCCAGAGTCCCTATCTGTTTGATAACCTCCTGGTCAGAAGTATGAATTAATATATTATTTGGGTCCCTTATGGGGTGGATTTTGGCATTGGTCTGAACAAAAATGGATTGATGAAAATGAATGGATTATTGAAATTGCAATATATTGCCAGTAAGGAGGTGCTTTTGAATAGTCAGATTGTGATAATTGTGTGTGTGTGTGTGTGTAACTGTGTGTGTGTGTAAACAAAGCACTCAGCTCATAAATGATACTTTATCAGGTAAAATGAAAATGCCATCAGAACTTTTCTGGAAGAGGAGACAATCGATGTTCACAGCTGAGATCATTGATATAAAAACTTGAATTAGTGAGAATGAGAAAAGTATGAAAGGATATAGAAACATGATCAAAGTCACAGAACACCTCCAATGATGAGTTACCAGCGTAAGCTCTAAAATCATTTTCTAGATGTCATTAAAATTAGCTGTCAATGCAATTAAAATATGTAATCGCGATCAATCGCATAAATTGTCATGAGTTAACTCAATCACAGCTGAATCATTATATATCTGTTCTGATATGTATATAAATTATACTTTTCATATACTTTAATATAATCAACATGGGCATGGACAATTTGGATGCTTACTATGCAATATATGTTTAGTAAAGAAGTGAAACCATTGTCAACAGAGCATGAAGAGTAGGCCCCAGACATGTTTCATAGGCAGGGGCTCTATACATGTGCACACATTACAAATCAATCACTTACAGTAATTAAGTAGTTTTTGTCAGTAATTGTACTTTTGAGTAGTTTAAAAATTGGTGTACTTTACTTGAGTACAATGTTTACATTGTTCATGTATCAGTAGTTTTATAATGGGATTCTTTCCTTTACATTTATTCGTTACATGTTTATTTTAATTGATAAGATTAAATGTTGGCGCCGAAAAAGCCCTGCTTATACCGTTGAGATACAAGTGATTTGATGTACTCAAACTAAGTACCAATATGCACCTTAATGATGAAACCCGTGGTGTTAATATACTGCAACCTTTAAACCAATTTTGTTTAATAAAGGGATGAGTCGTTAATATATATGAATTAATCCATTTTTAAAATCCGGTTTATTTGGATTTTGGCATTGGTGCATAAACAACATTTTTGTTCCAAAGAATGGATTATTGAAAATGCACATTCATTCTCTGCTCAGCAAAGGAGGTGCTTTTGATTTCAGATGTATAACTGTTTCCCAGAAACTGCTGTAAACAAAGCACTCAGCTCATAAATGATACTTTATCAGGTAAAATGAAATGCCATCAAAACTTTTCTATGGCAAGATGTCATCCTTCCCATCAAAACAATTCATTTATATTTGAATTGTAACAAATTATTTAAGTTTAGTTAGCCTTATATTGATGAGGAAAGTCCAAAACTGGCAGCGTTTTGGAGTGAAATGGGCTCATTTAACCCATATCATGATGTGCTTAATGTCAATGAACTATGAGTTTCTAATGGTGTTTGTAATTGTCATGTTCTAAACATTAATATTGAATGTGCAACAACATATGCTGTCTCAGTGAATGTACACATGCTTTGAAATTATGTTTTCATAGTTTAATTCTCTAATCAACATGGGCATGATTGTACAGAATATGGATGCTTTTCTTCAACTGCAATATATGTTTTGATGTATTAAAAGAGTTGACAGTCAAAATTAAAACTGCTGGATGATAGATATTCTTCATTATGACAAACAAAATAATGTGAATTACAGAATGTACAATGTTTAGTAGTACTCACTACTCAATAATGAGTACTAAATAGGCTACTCTTTTACTCTTACTCGGACAAGTACGTTTACTCTACTCACACTACTTTTGTAAGGTAATGGTACTTTTACTTGAGTATGTTTTTTCAGAACTCTTTCCACCACTGGTCAAAAGTCATAGATGTTTTTCTAGAAACTTGTTCATGTCTAGTAGACACATGAAAAAAATAACATAGAAATAGGTTCCCATTACTTCTCTTTCTCTGCACTGAGAAATGTACTGACACAAACCTGTTTACATTTTCACATGACAGGGCAGCTCACTTCTTCTGAACATGCAGAATGAACATTTATTATTTATTATTACATTTGTTTGCCTCTCTGTGCCACATACTGTATTTTGATGCAGCTAAATTCTCAATAAAACTGTTTTCATTGGTATATTTTTCTGGTTTTGTTGTCAGACGACAGGATGAATATTAAATAGTGACTGAAACGTGACCCAATAAGACTTCATAACCAGCTCTCCCTTCCAAGATTTTAATCTGCACAAAAATCCTGATTTGTAATCATGCCGTCATCTGATAAAATCAAATAGGCTACGCATAAGATAATGACAAGATCTGTGCTGTGATTTCAGCTATACTTGGGAAAGAGAGCCCGCACGCTCGTGCGGCAGTCAGCATCTGATGCATAATATTTTCATTTGCTACAAGCAGGATACACATGAAGCACGTTCAACTCGGTCACGCAGATGGTTGTCGTGGTAATAAACACCGTAAACAGCAACCGTTCTCGTGTCCACGCATTATGTGCATCTCGTATATGAAAATCATTTTAGGGGGCCCTTGGCTTTTGGGGGCCCAAGGCAGTCGCCTACCTTTGCCTAATGGGTAAGGTCGCCCCTGCTCATTGTACAGAATGGTTCATTGGACAAAAACGTGTCAGTGTGTCAATATTGTGAAATATTATTACAATTTAAAATAACTATTTTATTTGAATATATTTAAAATGTAATTTATTCTGTGATGCAAAGCTGAATTTTCAGCATCATTACTCCAGTCTTCAGTGTCACATGATCCTTCAGAAATCATCTAATATGCTGATTTGGTGAATACATCAATTTTTCGGGATTCTTTAATGAATTTAAAAAATTTAAAAGACAGCATTTATTTGTAATGAATAGAACTCTTTTGTAATAGAACTCTCTTTGTTGATTAATTTAATGCATCCTTGTTGAATAAAAGTACCATAAGCATATAGATAATCCTCGATGCGCCTGTATCCAGTATGACTTCCTAACTGTGGTATAATGATTGTTATGCATAACCTCCAATATAGCTGCCTTCTTAAAAACCACTCCAGAATCTACGAGCATCAGCGCAAACTCACAGCAACACAGTTCATAAAGCATTGCTAAACATAATAGACAAGTCTCTCTAGTGCGACTCTAACAGACTCACATGGACTGCTGATGGCCTGCTCTTCATTAGGTTTATGAACATTCAAGATTTCATTGTTCTTGAGGGTTTGAACCGTTCAGTCTGAATGTGTGTGTCGTGTAAGAGGTGGGAGATGGTGGTGTGTGTATGTGTGTGTGATAATGAGATTGTGTTCTGCTCAAAGCATTGAGCTCAGTGGATGAAGCGCTCTCAACAGGATGCCATGGAGATCATGAGTGACATGCTAATATGAACGATAACCCAGCTTATTAAATAGTGTAAACATGTCTGTCTAATGCTATGTTTTCTTTGCTTTCACGCTCACCGATAGGAACGGGCTGAGGTAAACCTATCTCCTGCTCTCTTTCTCTATCTCTGTTTCTATATGGTTTCCAGACACGCTCAAACGCACACCAGACCGTGGCACGAGGGTCAATTTGACATGGGGGTGTATGGTGACGCTGTTTGATGAATCCACCCTGAATTCGTAGGAAGAGGGGACATTTACAGTGGATTAACTTTGTAGTGACCTGTGTGTCAACGAATCCTTTACCGTAATTTTATACCATTAACCTCGATCCTGTAATCCTGACCACAATGTTCTTGCCAGATAATCACAACCTTATTTGTGAAGTTGAAAATGCTACCTGTCTGGTTGAAACACATTTTATGTCATAAATCATCTTAAGCATTCTACGTACAACTATATAGCGCTCTTGTAGAGGATATTGGTCTGAGAGATTGAGTCTACTAAAGCAATGTGTTTGCTAGAAAAGCCCCGCGGGTTACGTGCTTTTTAATGAACTTGCAGTTTTGTACCTTACTGGCGTCTTTGCCTCAAGACATGAAAATGATTTAATGTGGAACAAGATAATCATATGTATGTGTTTGTGAGTCCTGTTTCTATGGAGACAGTTTTGCTTATGCATGAGTTGATGTTGGATTTGCTGCTTTTTGTCATCTTTGGAGTCCTTGATCACTGAGCTTGGTGTGTGTGTGTGTGTGTGTGTGTGTGTGTATCACAGAATGAGCTACGGCCAGCGTATGAGGACTTTCTCCTTAAGAAACAAGAGAAGGCAAAGAAAAAGAAGAAGGAAGAGGTAAACTGCACTCTTATGTACAAAACTATAATGTTATATGTTTGACCAATGAATTCATAATTTAATTAAAATTTTCTGTTGTTTGTGATTACTGAATAATTATTTTAAAATAAAAAAGTCATTTTAAAAAGATTGTACTCGCAATGAGTAATAATTATAATTGTAAAAATATATTTTAAATGTTTTATCCTAAAAGAGTAATTATTATAATTATAAAAATCAATTAGAGCTGTAAAAATGTATATTCATTATGACTAAAACTGTATCATGTCTTCTTATAATTTTAATAATTCATATGACTTTTCCAAGCTTGAAAAATCACAATTCCCTGATATCATGCAAATATATCAGATTTTTTAAATATCTGAATATTATTGAATTATTAAAATATTACTGAAGGATGCAGTCATCAACAATAACTTAAAACCATATTCCTGCAAAATTTCTAAAGGAATGAGAACAAGATTCCTGCAAGAATTGATATTTTATATCAATTTCTCATGTCTTCTCATTCAAGTCTCATTAAATGAAATGTTGGTTTAATTTAATCATTTATATAATATTTTTGAAATATATAATAATTATATAAATTTTCATTGATGACTCTAGCAAAAAGAATCTTGTAATTACATTAGGAATTTTAATTTATCCAGTAGAAATGTGTATTAAATTCCTTTTAGGATTTTTTAAATAATAGAAATGATCTCATCTTAAATGATCTAATAGAAAATATCAGTGAGCAGAAAGTATGACAGACATTCCATTAGATACATATTTGAATGATTTATTTTATTCAATAAATATGTGTGTTTTAAGTTCTTTTTACTCTCTATTATTAATTCGGGATCTGAAGGTGAAATCGTAATATTCACTTGAATTATTGCGTAAAAATGCAGTGAGCTGAAATACCTGGAATACTGTGCATATTTTCCAGGTAGATGTAAGAGTATGAGTGCGTGTGCGCAGTGCTTTTAATCTGTGCTCTGTGTTCTAGCCGGACGCAGGAACGGATGACAAAGGAAGAGAGAAGCTACTGTCTGCTAAAGGAGGACAGTCGCCGGTGAGGAGGGGGGATCATTTGAGTTTACTGTGTGTGTGTGTGTCTAGGAGAGAGCTAGCTAATCAACTTAACCAGAAGAGGCGGGGCTTCAGGGATAATGCAGTTAGTTCTCAGCTGTCAGTCACAGACCCCTCCTGCCCACCCGGCTCATATCCGACTTTCTTCTTATCACACCCCGCATTAGCACTCTCTTATCTTTTTCTTCTCATACTTTCTTACAATTGAATTAATTAGGTTAATTACTCAGTCCGTTGGATAGCATTGGCGCCATGTTTTTCCCCTTTGAAATGAGCAGTTTGGTCGCAATTTCACTTGATGTGATTTTGCGGATTTTTGTTACTGTCATTGTGCCCTTGTGTGTAGTGTCAGGCCTGCAGCGCATACACACAACACACGTATGCGCTCAAACACTATCTGTGGCGTACACACTTACTACACACGGCACTCAAAGCAGATTACCTCTCTGGGTATTCCACACTAGATTATGCAGGATTAGAGTCAGAGCGGGATTAAAACAAGCAAGTTAGAGTGGTGTCCTTCCTCTAATCAAAGACACATGTCCAGTGTTTATGTGCGTGTACCTGAGAGACTGTAGTGTTTTAATTCAGATTTGATGCATGTGCGTCTGGGGCAGGGTTGGATCCGTGTTGTTCATTAACTTCAGCACTTCAATTAAATCAGTCCCCTACTTAGCTTCAATGATTAGTTTGTTCCAAGTCCTAAAACTATTTCCTGTCCTGATGCACAAAGTGTTAAACTTAAGCACTGTCCTTCGGATGAAGGCTCTGTGGTCTTTAAAAATACCAGGATGTCCTTTGAAAAAGACTAGGGGTGTAACCCCGGCATCCTGGTCAAATTTCCCCATTGGGCCTCTGATAATCATCCCCATACACTGATTGACTTCATCACTGTCTCCTCTCCACCAGTAAGCTGGTGTGTGGAGAGCGTTCTGGTGCAATATGGCTGCCGTCGCATCATCCAGGTGGATGCTGCACATTGGTGGTGGTTGAGGAGTTCCCCCCCCTTCAATGTAAAGCGCTTTGAGTACCCAGAAAAGCGCTATATAAATGTAACAAATTATTAGTTAATTATTATTATTAAGCATTGTCGTGCTTCTTTAAAAACTTCATCTCATATCCTAACATTAGATTTTAAAATGATTTGTATTTATTTTTGTGAAATATACCAACTAAAAGCATATAATGACCAGTCTTAGACGGTTCACTCCATCCTAAAACAGGACTGAACTACACCCGTTTGAAGTCGAAAAAAGAGTGAATGTTTTCTGAAGGTTCATACCTACAACATTGCATCTTTTCCTCCACTCCTTTTCTTACTAATAATCACTATATTAATAATCACAAAATAGCTGTTTGTTATTTTATCTTTATTGCTAAAAATTTGAAAAAATAAACAGTAAAACAAATAAAGGAAATAACTTTTCTTAATTTTTTCTAAAAAATATTAATTGAATTTACTAAAAAAAAATTAAGGTAAGTAGTTGCAATTAAATTATTTTAGCCACATTTAAATAAACTAATTTAATTGACTAACTTTAGATTTTTTTATTATTTAAATGTAGCTAAAATAAATTGTGTGCAACCACTTACATAAAAACAAATCCAGTATCATTTTTTCAGCGCAGAAACATTCAAGAAAGAAAAACAAATAGACTAATTAAATGTAAAAACACTTCAGTGTATTCAATACAATAAAAAAAAAACTATTTAAAAAATGTATTAAAACTAAAAAAGCAGTTAAATCAAGAGCATTGAGTGATTCCTTTGTTTCTTTTATTGTTAGATTAACAGACTAGACCTACTGTAATACACAGATCTAATATAATGTTACACATTAGATGTTTCTCCAACAGTCCCCAATCAAGACATAACAGATAGTGTTTGTGTTGATACTCTCCAAGACAGATATTGTGAAATACTGCAATCTATATATATATATATTATACTTTTAGATGTTTGATTACTATCTGGAGCATTGGGATCGCTATAAAATATTTGAATTTTAAATTCAATTCATAATTTTGAAAACCTCACATTTTTACTGTTTTGTTGTTGTTTTTTTGCTTATAGCTATTGGAAAATCAGCCCATGTGCATTCCGACTGATTTTGCCAGCATGGGTCACAAATAATAATTTCCTGTCAGTATCAGGCAAAATGTGATTAGCTAGTGTATTCACAGCTGATATGGTGAGCATGAAGTAACATCCTGTTGTTCTTGTAGCTTGCCTCTGAGTCTTTGTCATGGACAGACCGGCTGCCGGGATACTGCATCAACATATCATCTATCCTCCTTATGGTAGGTTCCTTTCCCCATAACGGCATTTGTCGCATTGTTTTTACAGTTAAAATTCACATTTACTGTATCTGTTTTCTCAGGTTGGGGTCACGTTCTCTGCCGTGTCTGGAGTGATTCTCTACCGCATCATTGTGTTTGCTGTTATGTCAATGAACCCTGATCACGAGGCCAAGGCTAATGTGCGTGTAACCGTGACAACCACCGCTGTCATCATCAACTTGCTGGTGGTTCTGGTGCTGGATGAGATCTACGGCGCTATAGCGGCCTGGATTACAGAGCTCGGTGCGTGTGTGTGTGTGTTTACATTACAAAAGATGAAATGTTTCTGTTTTCTTGATAAAAGGGTGACTGTAACAAAGAAAAGATCATGCATTACCGATGATTATTATGAATATGATGTTAATGTCATACTTGCAGAGATTCCAAAGACTGAATCGACATTTGAGGAGCATGTGATCTTGAAAGCTTTTTTGCTGAAGAGCATGAATGCATTTGCTCCTGTCTTCTATGTGGCCTTCTTTAAGGGCAGGTAAATTGGTATCCCATTAGCATACCCACCCAAACTCATGTGACGTTCTGTCTCTGTTGCCAATGATAATTGGATTATTATAATGTACTTTGTTGTTGTTTATCATGTCCAGTGTGTTGCAGTGTAGTTGTGTGTTTGTATGTAGTGTTGTGTCTACACTAGTGTCTATACTGTAGTGTTGTGTCTGTCCTGTGTAGTCCATTGTTGAGAATGTTATCTATGTTCATGTATATTGTATATATCACTTTGCAGTGATAATTTGTCTCATAAGAAAAATATATATATTTTATTAACTCAATATGCTCTTTTATATAATTATTCTATACAAGCCCCATGTTGTACATTTGAATGCGTTTTCCCTAAATTATTTTCCCCCCTTTTTTACAAAATTGAAAAATATTTTAACACGTTTTATTAATGTATTACTTTTTTTGGAGAGTTCCTGTCTAAATTTCCATAAGCATATTACAGTTCTATAACAACTTGTTTTGTGGTGTCTGTGTGTTATATGTGTTGTGTTGCTGAACAGTACACTATTGTGTTGTAGTTTACGATATAGTGAGTCACTATGTAGCATGCTTTAGTGTCTAGCACCAAAATGCTGAATTTCTGGGTTACATTGTTTAATCCAATTGATGTTTTTGTTAAATATCTCTCATAACTCTGGTGTGCTAATTCAGGTTTGCCGGGCGTCCGGGTGACTATGTTTATGTCTTTAAGGATTTCCGCATGGAAGAGGTAATTTTTTTAACTGAAAATATGTTTGTCGTCAGTGTTTTATGTAACTAACAGTCTGCATGTACATGTGTTTTTGGTCTAGTGTTCTCCAGGTGGTTGTCTTATTGAAGTGTGTATTCAGCTGGGGATCATTATGCTGGGAAAGCAGCTCATTCAGAATAATGTGTTTGAAATCGCCATTCCGTGAGTGTTTTACACACACAAAGTCTTCCCTGTGGTCCCTCTGCTAATGTTCTTTGATTCTGTACATCCAGTCTATTAGAGGAAGCCCCTAACTCTCTTGTTAAATTACATTTTAATCCTCCACACTGTTTAACATTATCAACACAGTGCGCAGTGAGTGATGGAAGAGGTGTTTAAAATAACACAGCCAATTCTGTTGACATACAGAAAGCTGAAGAAGATGTATCGCACATATAAGGAGGAGAAAGATGGATCGGCAGATGAGGAGGACAAGGATTCTAAGCGAGAACCGCAGCGCTGGGATTTGGACTATGATCTGGAGCCATATGAAGGATTGAGCCCAGAGTATATGGAAATGGGTGAGTACCATATGCTCGAATTGAACAATAGGCTCAAATTCAGCAATGTTACAACCCCCAAGACATCATTACTCTGTGCTTTGTAGCAACTTGAAAGCCTTATTTGACTGTTTAATGATAGTCTTGTGGCATGACATTTTTTTCCTAGAATTGCTCTTCATAGTCAACAAAAAATTTATTTTCTTAATATACATTCCTGGTCTTATTTTTAGTTATTCATCAGTGTTTATTCCAAAGATTTCTTCAAAATGTATGATTTGCTCCATTACATTTTGAAAGGACATTCTGAGTGCTGTTTAAAGTTGGCTTTAATAACTGTAATTATGAAATAACTTACTATATAATTGTTAGGCATTTGACATCACCATGACGTACTTCTTCTCTGAGAGCTATTGACCAATCAGAATGAATTGTAGTCTTTGCACTCTGCCTGTACAACTAGTTAGCTAAGAAGCTTGGTATACATTTTGTTTATATTATAAATTATCGATTTTGAATGCAAGATCTGGCTCTTATTAAATTACATTTACATTTATTAATAAGTAGGCACCTTTAAAATAAAGGCATTCAATACAAATGTTCAGTAAAATAAACATTTTAATTTTAATAAATGACTGTTAATTCATATGTTCTATCACACTATGAAAATGTTGCCCAACCAGTAACATTTGTGCAAAAAACGAATCACTCCAATGCACTCGAAATTATAGTGAAAAAATGTAAAAGCCTTTATTCACATGGCTTTATATTAAACGAACACACAAGTGCAACGACACATTGTGCTAACAAGCCACCATTAGCCTTCCTTGTGTGTTGCTTTTAATGTAAAGCCATGTGAATAAAGGCTTTTAATTTTTTCACTATACTTTCGAGTGCATTGAGTGATTTTTGGATGAATTTAGAAATCCTGCTTCCAAAGAGCACCGATTTATGGACTTTATACACCAGTTGATTCTGTCCTATGGGGATGGATCTGTTCATGTAGACCATCAGTTGTTTTTTATGCCTTGATCTGAACACACCATTTGAAAACCAGACCAAATATTAGTTTGGGTTGGTGTGAACAGACCGTAAGATTTGTGAGAGCGTAGACACAGCTTGGTTGAAGGAATCAATACAACAGTATTAAACTGACAATGACCTATGTCACAGATGTAAATAAATGTAAATCGGGTTAACCCTGAAGTTGTAGACTGGATCAGTCATGTTGATTAAGTTACCACTGAGCTGAATCTGAGGGTCACTTGATGTGTTTTCTTTGCTTTACTCTTTATCACAACTTCTACTACAACTACAACTTCAGAGATTTTGACAGTGGTCGGTAACCTTCTGTCACCAAGAAAGAGGAATATTATATGCATTGTTTTATTTAGTTGTTCATTTTGAAATCCCCAAACCTGCATGGCAAGTAATGTATGTAATTCTTGCAGTAATCCTTCACTGTAGTCAAACAGCCGTATGGGAAGCACTGGTGGATTGGTGATTAACAAGAAATATACAAAAATATCAAAATGGATGTCAACATCTGCTCTATTCAAACTATTATTAGTTCTTCCTTTGAAGAGGTTTAGTGATGGTGTTTAAGGATGTCTATGATGACTTTGAGGAGTTGGGTTTGATTAAAGACATTGGTGTATGTGTGTTTGTTTGTCTGCAGTTATTCAGTATGGATTTGTCACACTCTTTGTGGCCTCCTTCCCGCTGGCACCAGTCTTCGCTCTGCTTAATAATGTCATTGAAATCCGACTGGATGCGGCAAAATTTGTCACTGAAATACGCAGACCTGATGCAGTCAGTGCTAAAGAGATTGGTATGAATGTTTGCAGCAAATATGCACAGACTTACTCATGGTTACACTTAACATAACTGTTATTTAATCTAGTTCACACTGTCACATATTTATCTTCCCTTCCCCAGGCATATGGTACAACATCTTGAGTGGGATCAGCAAGTTTGCTGTCATTACAAATGTGAGTGTTAAGATTTTGACTTATGATGAAACAAAATGCATATTTAGTTGCTGGCTGTGTTTAGTATGTTTTATCTCATTGCATGCAGAGATTTTAAGTTTTTTCTTCTTTCTGTCTCTCTTTCCTCTAAGGCATTTGTGATCTCCTTTACGTCTGAGTTCATTCCTCGGATGGTGTTTCAGTATTTGTACAGTGAGACAGGCACAATGCATGGTTATACCAACCACACACTGGCTTATTTCAACACGAGCAACTTTAAACCCGGCACTGCCCCGCATGACACTGACTTTGACAGACAACTCCGTATTTGCAGGTACACACGACACACATGCAACACACTCATACTCATGAACTCTGCTCCTATATTATCTGACTGATACCATTTGTTCTTTCTTCACAGGTACAAAGACTACCGAGATCCACCTTGGTCTCCCGAGTCTTACCAGCTTTCTAAGCAGTACTGGTCTGTGCTCGCTGCACGCCTGGCTTTTGTCATTTTTTTTCAGGTCAGTCTTTGTTAAATTGCTTTTCTTGTTGTTCAATACACACTGCAAGTTAAATACAACTTAAGCTCTCTCTACCATTAAAAAAAATGATAAAGTCATGGCCACGTCATCCCGGTCTCATATACATGATATCCATGCAATGATACAAAGAAGGGTTGTAATGTAAATATCTCTAAAGCACTTTAATGACTTCATATGTCAATATAATCTTTGCGTGATAAAGGCAAGCAGATTTATTTTTATTCTACATTGAAGGGGCTCAAGCTTTAATTTCCCTTCCTTTGTACTACTAGTAGGAGATTAAAATAGAGCTGAAATATTAGAATTTCCTGCATTCCGGATGGACTATAACAGTTGATTCTGTCCTATGGGGATCATACAACCATGTAGACCATCAGTTGTTTTTATGTTGATCTGAACACATTTGAAAACCAGACAAGTATTATTATGGTTTGCAGACAACGTATTTGTGATGGACACACTTTATAATCTGTTTAGGATATTGACTGTAAGACCCACTGAGATGTAGAAGAGACAATTTTGAATATTACTCTGATTGTATTCACCTGAAAGAAGAAAGTTATATACACTTAGGATTCCTCGAGGGTAAGTAAAACATGGACTAATTGCCATTTGTGGGTGAACCAATCCTTTAAATTTATTGACAGCCTAGATGAACATGCTAATTTAAGAAATTTACTTTTTAAATACATTTAAATATCATAAGTTTTACTTTGATATTGTTGATGAAAAAAAACCCTTGGTCAGCAAACATTTCATTGACAAGATTAACACTGCCCACAAACTTCCACTATAAAGTGCATTATTGTACAAGGGTTTCCTTATGTTTTTGCAAACTGGGAAAGAAATCCAAATTACTTCTATCTTAACCCTTTAGGCGCCAGGGTTTTTTGGAAAAAATGCTGAATTTTGACATCAAGATTTCAAAAGCTTGTGGCTTGAAAGGGGTTAAAGATAGAGATCTACTGTAAATTAGAAAAATGTTGGGCATGACCAAAAGTTTATGTAGGGTGTAAATATACTCATATAATTAGCATATTATGACGTCACCAGGGGGCGGCCCTCTTGATTTTCATAATATTCAAGAAATAGTAGATATTTAATTGATGTTTGAAATTATTTGCATGTTTTTTTTTTATCCTCTTTACAAATGATCAGAAAAGAGGAAACCAACAATAAAACAGGAGAAAGTACAAAATGATTACTACATTACTAAACTATACAGTAGTAAAAGGCATGTGAACAGTAGCCTACTTTTTGATCAGTTCATCAGTAATATTCAGAAATAATAGATATTGAATGGTTGTATGAACTTATTAGCATGTTTTATCTATCTATCTCTTTATCTTATTAGTCTTTTTATCTTCTTTACAAATTATCAGGAAAAAAGGATATAACAGTAAAACAGGAGAAAGTAGTAAATTATAACTATATTACTGTGCCATAGTAAAACACATGTGCCTATTTTTTGATCATTTGACCAGCTATTTGCCCAATCAGGTATTTAGGTAACAGTTTATAGTTCTTGAGAGTATAGTACCTCTTATTGCATGGCACAGCGCACAGACCTAACGTTACACAACACCGACTGCCCCTGTACTGTCTGCCGGTGACGCAATCTGGGGCGATCATTAGCACAGCAGAGCCTCTCCTCTGGACACTAAGACCACGTCCACCTCTGCCACCCCCATCCCCGTTGAGCAAAGGGCCGAAATGATCACTTGTTTGTGCTTTGTGAACACTCACGCCATGCCCGGCGGCACCATTGCGCAACAGAGATGTACCAGAAGCGGCGCGATTATTAGACGGCCGATCGTCATTTCCAAAAGTCAAATATTCCCCTTCAGAGTCAGACTCGGCGAATAACATTTGCAACACATCCTCACAGTACAATTTTTTATTAGTCATTTGGCGATTTTCTCTCACAATTTACTCACACGCTATGAACTGAACTGCTTCCGCATCAATGACACGATCGCTCACTTGCCCTGCTATTTCCTCGAACACTTTGAATAGGAACATGACGTAATTTTGGTCTAGAATCGAAGTACTACATGTCTGCCATCTAGTGGTAGGGAATGCAAATGCGATATTACACCATATAAGAAACTACAGCCTATTTAATGAATTATGACGTCTTGTTGCCATTTTGCGACTTTGGCGCTTAGAGGGTTAAATTGTATTTAACCCAGAACATTCCTGTAAAATAGGACAGGATGTTTGATGCTGTGTGTTGTTGTGTTGTAGAACTTGGCCATGCTCCTCAGTATGCTGGTGGCATGGTTGATCCCAGATGTGCCTCGTTCTCTGAAGGAGCAGTTGAAGAGAGAGAAAGCACTCCTGATGGATCTTCTGCTCACCGAGGAGGCAGACAAGCAATGCACCCAGTCACGCAAAATGACAACTACTAAAAATGATGTAGTCATCAAGGGTCTAGAGGAAGGATCATCGGAGGAGCTGCCTATCTGCAGTAGGGTAATGCTAAGCCAGTCAGATGAAGAGCTGAACGAACTACGGGTGACCAACGGAGAGGAGGAAGAGCTCGAGGAACAATCAGAAGAGGAACCCATCGCATCCACCAGTGACCTGCCTGATAGACCTCAACCTTCGACCTGTGATAGTCTCAATACAACTTCAGAGTCCCTGTCTAAGATAGGCTGTCATGATGAATCACCCACCACACCTTCAGGATGTTCAAACCAGTCTGTTCATTCAATCAAAACCGGCTCACTATCAAGGAACCGAGAGTTTGACTCGAATGGACATCCACCTCCAGATCCAAGTTCCAGGGCTAAGAGCCGTTCCCGAACCCTTCCACCAAGGCATGGAGGACCTGAAGCTGGATCGCATGTAACCAGACCTAGCCACTCGACCACATTTACACATCTCGACCAGAAAGTTCCTCCATCTTCTTGCGAGCTCACCCGACTGGTCTCTAGAAAACCATCTAAAACCAAGCCCTCTGAAAGCCAAACGTCTGTTTTGGATTCACTGGATTCAGAGCTCACGAGCAGCCATTCCATAACACTCCCTCGCCTGCCATCCAGACCGGAGCTTGCTAGCAGCCTTTCGACAGTCTTGCCACGTCCTCCTTCGAAACCAGAGCTTGCGGGCAGCCAGTCAACAGGACTACCACGGCCACCCTCCAAACCAGATCTGTTGGGAAGCGCAACAAAAGGGCTTCCACCTCGTGATCCAGGCTCAAAAGTTAAGGGCCGATGCCAGACTCTTCCTCCGAAGTATAGAGGCGCAGATACTTCTGTGGAGACGAAGATCAGACCTAGTCACTCCACCACTTTCACACACCTCAGTCAACAGATCCCCCCCTCACCCAGTGATCTCAAACGTAACACTCCCGTATGAGTGGGACAAGATGAAGTGGAGCAGCACTCCACCTTTTCAGCACCTTGCATCCGATCACCATTCTCAGTGCCAGGCCGCCCATGCCATCAACAACTCATCTTTGACTTCTCATTGATGACTTATCGAGCATCTTCAGTAACTCTGGATGTAGATCAATCGTTGATGGCTTGGTGGAGGTTCACTTGGTTGGTTAACTAAGCGGACTTCTTTTGCACAGAATCACCAACTTTACTGGAGGACCGAGTGCAGACTTGTGCATTCTGGGTATTCTTCTGGAGCTATTTGACATGGCTCGATGACTCTTAACATTGTCTTATATCGTGACTTGCCATTCTCTCTTTCACATATAAACTCCTGTACAGACATACGCAGATATACACACACCAAATCTCATTAACTTGACCTCTTGAACCAGAGCAGGTGAGAAGAGAGAGAGGCTTTGGAGTATGGGCCAACGGGCTTTGCAGTCCATACGATTTGTTACTCAGCAGGTGGAACTTTAATTTCGTGGTGTGTTCTTTCATGAGTTTTGCTAACATGTACTTAACCAGAATAATAACTAAATGTGAATTTATTGACTCAATACGTCAGCTTGAAAATGAGCCAACTTGTTTGTGGAATTGTCTTTTTGTCTTTGGTGGCATCATCAGTAGTGTCTCATTCACATGGCAATTTAGCACGTAGCTTGGCAGCACGCTCATGACATGATAAAGAAATGTGATGTTGAAATGGATTCAAAGCCAATTACATTGTACATTTGAAATACACTGTAGTATTTTACATAATCCCATTTAGCACTATGCTAACACAGCTAAAGCTAATGTAAAGCATGCTATATTCACTGTGAAGAGGTTTTAAGGGATTTAGATCCAATCGTCACTTGTTAAGTTGTTCCTCACTAACGAGGGACAAAAGGTATGAATGCATACAGGCCACGTTCACACTGCCAAGATTTTGAAGTGACAAATGCATTTATTTACAGGAATGAATAGCTAAGTTACTGCTCCATTTGTGTAATAAATACAAAGTATCAATACTACCACTCCAAACAAGCAATAGTTAATGTCTCACAGCTGTAAAGATACATGCCAGCAGTTTAACCTGTTTGGTGTTCAATACTTTTCCGCAAACTAATATTAGCATACTGAGATGTATTAGCGTCTGGCAGTTTTTATGCATCATTAGTTGTCACTAATAACCAAACTCTCTGTGTACAGAACAGGATTAAGTGATTAGTTCACCCAAAATGAAAATTATATCATTTAATCACCGTGATGGCTCAAGCCAATATTAATTTATTTCATCCCTGGAACACAAAATAGGAAATGATGTTGAGTGTCCAGGCTTCTCTCTTTGATGTAATAAAGTGAATGGGTATTTATTTATACTTTACAAATTCTATAAAAGACAAAAAGCACCATAAAAGCAGACCAGGTGACACGTATGCTATATTCTTAAACCATACTTCAGCTTGTGTGACAAACAAACTCAAATATTGGGGTGCACTATTAAAACAACTGGAGTTAGCAGCTGTATTTAGCTGCAATGTGGGCATGGCCTCTGTGTTTTCAGGTCTATGTGGCATGGCAGGTGTGTATGATATGCATTGTGATAACAGGGATCAATTAGCTAAGAAGAGTTACAAACAGCAGTCAAGTAGATCATTCATGTCCATGTTATTTCTAGGTCTTGAGGAACTCAATATTTTGATATTATAATGAAAAAATATGATTACTGTTCATAATAAAAGTGGAAAGGAAGAAGTTTGTCTGTTTTATTTGTTTGTTTGTTATAGCATGGTTTGTCAGAATGCACTGCTTTGAATGTCTGTCAATGGAAAATGTGCTTTTATCCCTCATAATGTTGTAGTTGTACCAACAACTTATTGGCTCATGCATCTCTAAATGCTGTGTTTTCGACCACCACAAGATGGAGACAGCAAACTTACACCAAAGGACACTGAGGGCTGGGACATCAGTAAGACAAAGGACTATCAGAATCAAGTCTTGCACAGATTAGTACATACACCTTCACAATATTACATAAAGTAAAGATTTCTTCTGTCCTGCATTACCACATGCAAAATCTTAAAGAAATGTCCAAAGGAACCAGTCCTAAAGGATCAGGACTTTTCTCAAGAATCACATTTCATAAACTGAAATTTTAAAAGTGTCTAAATAAAAATATAAAAAAGCATTAATATTTGTTGTCAAAATCCTATAAGAATGTGTACAGGATTCTTACTGGATCATAATTTGGAACCAACTTTCGTATACACACCAATTGAAATAAAAAAAATTATCTAGTTCCTAACAGCACTATTATGATTGATTATCATTAGAATAATATGTCTGTGTGAGATATTAAAAGGAATTTAAATAGTAGGATTTTCTTATCTTTGTCTCCCTTTTTCTTTTGTCCTTTATCTATCCAGCATTAAGACGTGTTCTGATAAAGATTACACAATATCCAGTAGTTCAGGGATTTTCAGTTTGGTTAAGTTCCATTGGAATCTATTTAAATTGTTTCCAAATTATGATCAAAGAAATTCTTTAAACATTTTGACTGGGGCATCACAAGAACCGTGTCTTGGTAAAGTATAGTTAAGAATCCCACAGGGGGCGCGGTAGGAGTTTAAATATCATAAACAATTTTCTGTCAATTACTTTTAACGTCTTACATGGCATTTTATCTGACTGCTAAGAATAAAACCCCAAACTACAGTATGAGTTCTAAAATATACAGATTCTGTTTCGTGTTTTGTTAAAGTCCTGTAAAAAACACTGTAGCATAATTTTCAGTTGGTTCCAAATTATGATCCAGCAGGAATCCTGAACACATTCCGGTAATATTTTGTTCCTAATTCAGCTGGTCGAGCAAACCAAACAACACCAAGGTCACAGGTTTGGTTCTCAGGGAATGCACACACTGATTAAAAAAACGAAACAAAATAAAACGTGAAGCTTGACCGCACTGACCGCCCTTTTGAATGAAAGCATATCAGCCAGGTGCATAAATGTACATAAGAACTGAAACACTGCCAAGAAAGAATGTCATAACAAAGAGAAAGAACATTTATCTTATTAAACCTGTGAGTTATTAACCTGTTTAGAGCATGTAATATTTCAAGGTGCATGTCCTCTCTCTCCTTTTAACTCTGCCTTTCTTTGACTATACCTGACCTGAGGTGATTGTGTCCCCTCCCACATATTCAGTTCTCTGGCCCCCTTTCAGGGCACACACACACAGGCGGTTCAATGAGCTCTTTGTGGGAGGTTGAGGTGTGTGAGAGAGAGAGAGAGAGAGAGAGAGAGAGAGGGAGAGAGGAGAGAGAGAGAGAGAGAGACAGTTCACTAGTACCTATTCATCAGGACTGGGCACAACTCTGGAGGATCTATTTAAAAGGTGTGTGTGAATAGAATTACAAAAGAGAAAGCAAGAAAACAGGAGAAGAGTGTGTACAAACAAGGAAAGGACAAATCTGGTATGGATGCATTTGTTTCTGTTTGATGTGTTTCTCAGACTTTGGGACTTTATGTGTCTGTTTGTCATGGTAACAATAAACAGTCACTACTAAGAATACATGCAGGAGCTTGAGCTCCTCTGATTTCGTTCTGACAAAATACTATTGAATCAGAGCGTTTTGCTTCTGTCTTATGTGTAGTACAAGACTGATTAGATGCTATTGTTCCAGAGAGCTGTCTGCTTTACAGACTGGGTCACTTGAAAAGTGGGTCTGAATGACTTTATGTAAGCCTAGATCCGTACTACAGCCAGAAACTCCCAGTGAGACTCAACTGGCTCTGCTTAGAGCTGTTCAAACATGCTTTGAACTCTTTTTCACAATCAGTTCCTGCATGCTATTGTAGATTTCAGTAATTGCATGTCAATTATCTTTGATTAATAAAGTCTATTTGCATGTTAATTCACATTCTCTACTTGCGTACACTTGAATTAAAGATTTGAATTCCAATTCTTCATCATGTTTCCAATTCAAATTGAGAAACATCATGAAATGCATTCTCTTTTAGAATCCGTTACTCTCAAACATGGCTTTCCATTGTTTCTTCTTCTATATTCAAATGTTTTACTGTGGGCACTTTGGATAAAAGCATCTGCTAAATGAATGCATGTAAATGCTGTTGCTGTCTTTGTGTGTTTTTCACAGGGCGATGCTTAGTGAGTGGCTCTGGTGGGATCGGCTGTGGTTGCCGAGGCCGGTCACATGGGCGGACCTACAGGACAATGAGGGGCGTGTCTACACCCGTGTGTCCCATTTGTACATCATTCTACCTGTAGCAGTCCTGTTGCTAGGCTTAAGAGCTTTCTATGAAAGGTACACACACAAGCTAAATGTTATTGAAAAGACCAGCTTACGTCAGCGTTAATTTACATGCTGGTTTTTGCTGAATACAGGTGCATCTCAATAAATTAGAATGTCGTGGAAAAGTTCATTTATTTCAGTAATTTATCTTAAATTGTGAAACTCATGTATTAAATAAATTCAATGCACACAGACTGAACTTAGTTTAAGTCTTTGGTTATTTTAATTGTAATGATTTTGGCTCACATTTAACAAAAACCCAATCTCAACAAATTATAATATGGTGACATGCCAATCAGCTAATCAACTCAAAACACCTGCAAAGGTTTCCTGAGCCTTCAAAATGGTCTCAGTTTGGTTCACTAGGCTACACAATCATGGGGAAGACTGCTGATCTGACAGTTGTCCAGAAGACAATCATTGACACACTTCACAAGGAGAGTAAGCCACAAACATTCATTGCCAAAGAAGCTGGCTGTTCACAGAGTGCTGTATCCAAGCATGTTAACAGAAAGTTGAATGGAACACAATTTGAGTTGAATTACTGAAATAAACGAATTCTAATTTATTGAGATGCACCTGTATGTTCTTATAATTGCTGAAGTGCAGTGAACGTCTCTGGTTAACAGCAGATGAAGGTGTGACTCTGTCTCGCTGCCTCTCTCTCATTCAACAGGCTGATCGCGGTGCCACTCGCTGAGGCTCTTGGGGTTAAAGACAAAATTCGCAAGAGAGCATCACACAACCCCGTACTGGAAAAATACTACAAAACACACTCTAAACATCCAACACAGGTAACCCCCAAAACATGCATTTTAATGCATTCAATCAGAAGAAAAATAAGAGTTAAAAAAATAAATAAATTAAAAAAAAGAGTAAAAAAAATATAAATACAAATTTAAGGACCTTTAAGATTTTTTTACATTATGTATTATTTAGAAAATTATTTTGAAAACTTCCATTTAGGCTTATTTTAATGAATAATAATAATACAACATTTCTGAACGATTGATGTTCTTAATCCCAATTAAGAATAATTAGCAAGTAACATATACCATATTTTTGTGTATATTTCCCTCAAAAATAGTCATTTATATAGATCAGAGATTAAAACACGTTATGAACAACTATTATTCTGTTTTAAAATGCATTAGATTCTTTTAGAACCATGTGTAATATAAATAAAGTGCTTTATAAATAAAGGTCGAGTTAAGTTGAGTGTAGGTACATACTAATGTATTATAATAGTAGTTCAGTTATTTATGAAAATATGTCTCACAATAAGTACAAGGTATTACAAACACAAAAAATTGGCATATGAAGCACATATTGACATATGAAGTTTGTGTGTCTAGTAATGTTTGTGTATGTCATGTACTTAGGCAGATATAAAAGGTGTGTGTAAAACGTTGGGCTGGTCGGAAAGACAGGTAGAGCACTGGTTCCGCAGGCGGAGGAACGAGGACAGACCTAGAGTACTAAAGAAATTCACAGAAGCCAGGTATATTTACACACACTAAACAAACTTTCTTGACTGACTCATTTGTGTTTGGCCATATTTGATCTTTTAACCGTTTTCAAACGTGTTTGTTTGTTATTAACAATAGTATTTCCTCTCTGTAGTTGGCGGTTTGCCTTTTATCTATGTTCATCTTTCGGAGGAGTGCTGGCTTTACATGATGTAAGTGATTTTTTGATGTGTATATACAAACGTCAAGCTGTATCTGAACATCTGAACAGCTGCGTGCATGTATGCATATGTGTGTGTTGTGTGTGTGTGATACAGCACATGTAGAGATTCTCAGGAGAGACCTTGAATCTGTGTGTGTGTGTGTTACAGCACATATAGAGATTCTCAGGAGAGACCTTGAATCAGCGTGTGTGTGTGTGTGTGTGTGTTACAGCACATGTAGAGATTCTCAGGAGAGACCTTGAATCAGCGTGTCTGTGTGTGTGTGTGTGTTACAGCACATGTAGAGATTCTCAGGAGAGACCTTGAATCAGCGTGTCTGTCTGTGTGTGTGTGTGTGTGTGTGTGTGTGTGTGTGTGTTACAGCACATGTAGAGATTCTCAGGAGAGACCTTGAATCAGCGTGTCTGTGTGTGTGTGTGTGTGTTACAGCACATGTAGAGATTCTCAGGAGAGACCTTGAATCAGCATGTGTGTTTGTGAGAAATGCCTGTGGGGTAATTAGTTACATTTTCCCACCTGTGAATAGTGCCAGGCTGATATGAAAGATCCACAAACGGGCACAATAACAGGCATGGACAGGAACAGTCCCTGCACACATCAAAACACACACACACACATTAACTTGTTGTTAAGACAAGCATCACTATTACTATACTAATTAAGCATGTAATCCTACATCTACATATCTAAGGTTTAGGGAAGAGAATTAGTGGGCTCCTTTGAATTGTTTGTTTTTAAAATAAAAACAAACATTAATGTGATGTGATGTTTTAGAACCTATAATTAAACAATTTCACAAGAGCAAACGTGCAGTTTATCACCGCTGTGGTGATATATTCAGACCAAATACATGTCTCTGAGTCGCCAATGATATTGCTTTTATACAACAGTTCAATAAACAAGAAGATAATTATGAGTTACTTACATTTTAGACACAATATTGACAGTTAGTTTGAATATTTTTGCTTCAGCAGTGAACTGTTTTTATCGAGCGTTGAGTATCTCCGAGTAACGTTACACGCCGTAGCGGTGTTTCAGTCATCAATGTTTTGAACGAATCTGTTGATTCGAATGATGAATTCACTCACTGACGTCACCTACTGGCGTAACGATGCAACTCGGAGAAAGAATCCGAAACTGCCCAACACACACTGCGATACTAGTGTAATGTTTATTTTATTTGTGTAATTTGGTTCTAAAAAATTAGCCGATAAACTGTGAATTGTATTGTTTTGTGCCACAGAAACCATGGTTTTATGATCTACGGGAAGTGTGGGCAGGATTTCCCAAACAAGTAAGTTAAGTGTAATATAAGACAAAAAAATAACATTCACGTTACATTCGAGTGTTTTAATAGCAAGAATGAATATACTCTATGTAGTACAGGGAAAACCAGTCTGAATATTTGCATGTTGTTCTGGGAGGGTTGTGTTTGTGCAAGCATGTTTGTAAGGCGGTTGGTTTTTAAATGTGTGTGTGTGTGTGTGTGTGTGTGTACAGTCACTGCTGGACTCTCAGTACTGGTATTACATCATTGAGATGAGTTTTTATGGTTCTTTACTGTTCAGTGTGGCTGCAGATGTAAAGCGTAAGGTAAGGATGCACTATTATTATTAACAATTATAAAATTTAATCTTCTCTTTAAAAAAAAGTATGTATGACTATGAGATGGAATTATTAATGTCACATCAAGCACTCTTATTCAACTAGCCTGCAGCTAGCACTGCTAATAATGTCATAAAACAGTCAGCAAACAAACATTCATGCAGTTCAATAGTTTCATAAATAGATGTTACATTCCTTTAAACAATATGCTTTTGGAGAAGTTTTATGAAATTAGTAAATAACTGAAAAATGTGATATATGAAGTTGCCATAGGTTTATGGAGCTCTGTTTCTCTCGGTGTCAATTTGTAGGACTTTAAGGAGCAGTTGGTCCATCACTGGGCCACACTAACACTGCTGTCCTTCTCCTGGTGTGCCAACTACATCCGCATTGGCACACTGGTCCTGCTGTGCATGACGCATCCGATGTCCTACTCGAGGTCAGAGACATGAAGAGTTAAATATGTCTTAAAAAATTACAATTCTGTCATCACTTACTTACCTTCACATCGTCCCAAAACCTGTATGACTTTTTTTCTGAGAAAACTAAAGATAATTGTATTTATAGAAGGAGATTTTGTTTTCTTGTACTAGATATATTTTTATATTTCAGCATAGGCTATTAGAATGATTTCTGAAGGATCACGTGAAACTGAAGACTGGAGTAATAATGCTGAAAATTCAGCTTTGCATCACAAGAATAAATTACATTTAAAATATATAAAAATAGAAAAGTTATTTTAAATTGCAATTACATTTTATAATAGTTATGTTTTTACTGTATTTTGCTGAGTAAAAGATTTCATTCAAAATGTTAGAAAGTCCTACCAACCCCAAACTTGTATGTATAGTGTTTTGTGTCAAAGGTTGTCATTTTTCTGCTTTTCTAAGTCTGCTAAGATGTTTAACTACGCTGGATGGGAGACGACCTGCAACAGTATCTTTGTGGTGTTCGCTCTGGTCTTCGTGGTAACCAGACTCATCATTTTTCCTTTCTGGTAAGTTATGCGACAGAGGTAAATGAGTGGGTGATTTTAGGGTTACATTTGTTAAATTGTGTGTGTACAGGCTGATCCACTGTACATGGGTGTATCCTCTGGACCAGTTCGAACCGTTTTTCGGCTATTATTTCTTTAACGTGATGCTGATGGTGCTGCTGTTTTTGCACGTGTTCTGGGCTTCTTTGATCCTCCGCATGGTCAAAAAGTGTCTTTTTGGCAAAGTGAGTATTCATTGTTCTTCATATAAGATAACAAATAACGTAGTATCTGCATTTAATGCTTTTCCAACAGTTAATGAGTGGTAGGACCTTTGTTCACGTATTAAACAGCAACAAAACATAATGATAAAAAATCAGTTTATTAAAAATGTAAATGTGCGTGTATGTAAACTTTCACACAAGCAGATTAAATACACAAGATTAATTCTCTTTAGCTGAAGGGCGATGAGCGCAGCGATGAAGATGAGGGTTCTGAGGAAGACTACACAAACACCTACTCTAATGGATCTGGGAACGGACTGTCTAATGGCCATTGACAGAGGAAGCCCTTCCACAAATAGCCTTTTGATGCCATGCATGCATATGTCCATATTGGACACATATTGTGAATTTTCTTTTTTACATAGCCTTTCATATTAAGCTTTGTATTTGTACAGATATTATGGTAGATAGAATAAAATCAATATAAATAGTTACTCAAGTTAACAGTCATTAAATATTTGTAAACATTAATTTATGAATTAAAACTTGTTAGCATGTGCCAGTCCAAAGAGTAGTTAAATTAATCAATATAAAGTCTTTTATTCTCATTAAGGCTGCATTTATTTGATCAAATACAGTAAAAACAGTAATGTAGTGAAATATTAAAACAATTTTCTTTTCAATCCATTTAAAATGTCATTTATTCCTGTGATGCAAAGCTGAAGTGTCAGCATCATTACTCCAGTCTTCAGTGTCACATGATCTTCAGAAATCATTTTAATAAGCTGATTTGCTGCTCAAGAAACATTTCTGATTATTATCGGTTGAAAATAGTTGTGCTGCTTTCTATTTTTGTGGAAACTGGGATACATTTTATCAGGATGAGTAGAAAGTTCAAAAGAACAGCATTTATTTAAAATAGAAATCCTTTGTAAATCATAAATGTCTTTACTGTCACTTTTGATCAATTGAATGCATCCTTGTTGAATAAAAGTATTAATCTTACTGACGCTGAACTTTTAATTGTACTCTACACTGTGATCTACCAACACTGCATACTATGAATAATATAATATGAAGAGTAATATAGTGACAAACATAATAGCTCAATATTTCACTCATAATCCGAACGTGTCCTTCCAAAATCAAGGCAGATGCCCTCAGATACTCCACGTAGCTCTCAGATCGTTGCTGTATTCTTCATCATCAGGGATTTCAATACTCAGACCCTCATAATAGTCCTCAAACTCAGCATAAGACACGGTCTTGGTGACTTTTCCTGCATCCCATACGAAGGCCAGGAAATCAGGGTTCGGATTGGCTTCTGTCAACAGTTTGACATAAGAATGGTAATAAATTCATAAACATAAATTATCCATGTGGCCTATGCAGTAATATTACTCTTGTAAGTTTTTGAAAGAGTGAAGCTCTTAAAAATAAAATGAACTCTATGCAGCCTTTTTGGAAATGAAAACTGAAGTGCCACGTTTAACACTCAATGTTTGTCATGAAATATTGACTGACACTGAATAAACACAACTACAATAATATTGTCTGTGAGCAAGAGACTAAATGATCCGTGGCTCACCGAGTGCTGCGTCAGACTTCTGTTTGCCTCTATAGAATTTTTCAATATCGCTGAGGAACATGGAGCCGGTTTTATTTGGGTCGAGCTTTACATAAACCTAAAAAAAGAGTAAGATACAAGCATTCAAAACAGCAGCAAATGGCCAGAATGGAAACTCAATAAGTCACAGAGCTCAAGGGCGTCCTCTGGAGGCTGGTCTGTTACCTTCAGGAAGATAGCTTTTCTGTTCTCGCTCATCTCCCCGGTAACAGCACGCATCACATCAGCGGGGTACACCCGCCCCTCTGCACGCCGACTCACAATCCTCCACACCGCCTCGAAGTCCTGTCGCACACAGCACACGCTAATGTAACGACTCCACACACTCACATAATGCCCTACATCAACATGCCTGCCGCTTTCCTACAACCTCATCCTTTCTGCTGTACAGACAGACAGACAGACAGACAGATAGATAGAGATACAGATAGATAGATAGACAGAGATACAGACAGACAGGTAGATAGATAGACAGACAGACAGACAGACAGGTAGATAGACAGACAGACAGACAGATAGAGAGAGACAGACAGGTAGATAGATAGACAGATAGATAGATAGATAGATAGATAGATAGATAGACAGACAGACAGACAGGTAGACAGACAGACAGATAGAGAGAGACAGACAGGTAGATAGATAGATAGATAGATAGATAGATAGATAGACAGACAGACAGACAGACAGACAGACAGACAGACAGACAGACAGACAGAGAGAGAGACAGACAGGTAGATAGATAGATAGATAGATAGATAGATAGATAGATAGATAGATAGATAGATAGACAGACAGACAGACAGGTAGACAGACAGACAGATAGAGAGAGACAGACAGGTAGATAGATAGATAGATAGATAGATAGACAGACAGACAGACAGACAGACAGACAGACAGACAGACAGACAGACAGACAGACAGACAGACAGATAGAGAGAGACAGACAGGTAGATAGATAGATAGATAGATAGATAGATAGATAGATAGATAGATAGACAGACAGACAGACAGGTAGACAGACAGACAGATAGAGAGAGACAGACAGGTAGATAGATAGATAGATAGATAGATAGATAGACAGACAGACAGACAGACAGACAGACAGACAGACAGACAGACTGATAGATAGATAGATAGATATACAGACAGACAGACAGATAGAGAGAGACAGACAGGTAGATAGATAGACAGACAGGTAGATAGATAGATAGATAGATAGATAGATAGATGTATTTCTCTTAACCTGCTGAGTGAGGCACAGCTGCTCCATCAGAGATCGTCCGAGCAGCTGTTTTTGCTGCATACTATCAGACTTTAGATGTAAGTTCTGCAGATCTCTTCCTAGATTGATCAGGGTTCGGACCGCATGTCCCTTCAGCCTATCGCGCACTGCACCTGTAAAACATCCACCAATCAGAACGCTGGATTATGATTCTTAATTATTATTAATGTAGCCCCAAGAGTGCACAGTATCACTTTAAGGTGAAGTGTGTAATTTCAAGTAACGCAAATATGTGTTTTTAAAGGTTTTCAGCTTCACAGGACATCTTAAATATGTCATTCTCATGGTGCAAGACCAGACTGATCAATTTGATTTGAATTGTACATATAATTGTTTGCACAATCATATTTACAAACAAGTGCTGTGGAAGTAAAAGACTTTAAAAGGAATTGATACTTTTATTCAGCAAGTATGCATTAAATTGATCAAAAGTGTTAATAAAGATATTTATGTTTTTTATTTAAAAAAATATTTATATTTGAAATAAATGCTGTTCATTTGAACTTTCTATTCATCCTGATAAAATGTCTCACAGTTTCCACAAACATATTAAAGGGGTCATATGATCAATAATTGTCAATAACACTGTCAATAATTACTGACACATAGTAACTGAAGCATAAACACATTATAGTGACATTTATTTATAGAATCCAAAATGTGTACACTTTTAAAATTACATATATAATTTATAATCTAAATACATTTTATTCCTATATTTCTATTTCTGTACACAGTACATTATTTAATTTGTGTTTTTTTTCTTATATTGGTGTTATATTGCATCCCTACTGTGTTATTCCTATGTATGTCTGTACTATCATGCATGTCTGCATTATGTCAACAAAAAGTGGTCTGATAAAGACACTGATTGTACATGCTGTGTTTATTGTATCTTAAAATGATTTACATAGTTGAAATCACAAGAATCTCAGCTTTCCATGGATATATGACAAGTTCAACTTTTTTTTTTGTTGAGTTTTTGTTTCTGACGACTTTACCCTGTCACCACTAGGCGTACGCTGGATTCTTAAAATTAACTGTCTTCACTTTAGTTTTGAAAGCTAAAGCTCGTGATTATGGAAAGGGGAGTTACATTTCCGACTAGTGCTTGTGGTGTTCGGCCAATCACAATGCACTGGGTCAGTTGGCCAATCAGAGCAGACTGTGTTTGTCAGAAGGAGGGGCTAAGTGTTACTAAGTGTTTGAGGCGGGGCATAAAGGACCTACAATAATGTACAGTATTTGACAAATTACGTGTTTTTTAACATTAAAGCATGTCAACATATTCTGTTACACCAAATACACAAAATAATGATCTTTAAAAAAGCATCATATGACAGTTACTTTGTAATATTTCACAATATGACTGTTTGACTGTATATTTTTATTATTATTTTTTTAACAAACAAATGCATCCTTGGTGAGCATAAGTGACTTTCAATTTTGTTGCAAAACAACAACAAAAATCTTTCCGACCTTACCGACTGAATGATTACCATGCAATTAATCCGATTAAATATTTTGACAGCTCCAATTTTAACACTGAAAATGACATCACATTATAAACAGGTTTGTGTGGGTGAGAAACATTCTGGATGAATATACATTTCAATAAGAAATGCTTGTGTGTAAGAGAAAGGCTTGTGTTAAGTATTAACCTTGAATTTCCTTTAGAGTGTTTAGATCGTTGATTTCCTCTTCAGAGAGACGATGTAGAGTTTCCCCAGACTGAGTTCTGTGCAAAAGAAACACTCTGAGCCCTTTCATTTGCACACACGTGTGTGTGTGTGTGTGTGTGTGTGTGTGCGTGTGTGTGTGTGTCTGTGGCTATATGTGTGTGTGTGTGATACATACAGCAGGGCTCCCTTGGCTGTGTCATCCACATCAGTAACTCGGAGGTTCAGGCACGGCTGGTGTCTCAGACTTTGGGGGAGGTGTGGGCCGTCTGCACTGAAACGAAGCTCGGCACCCTGGGTGATGTAGGCAGAGTGTTAATGAATTAATATTAGTCTGTGTGTGTGTGTGACAGATGATGAGTGTGTCGAACCTGTGAGATGTCCTGCAGGCAGTACGGCCTCCCTCTGTTTAAATACACACCACGCACGATAAAGGGCAGTGCGTTCCATCTGAAAGAGTTTTGATTAACAATTAGCTTTTTTTAAATGTGGAGGAAAACTATGTGTGAGCTGTAACTGTATAAATGCAAAGCATTTCAGCCTTACCTATTTTTACCAAAATTTCTGTACTCGTACACGGTCAGTGTTTGGTCACATGTGAAAAAGAAGCCAATCAGTTTTCGACACGCATCACGTCCACACCTATATATAGAACACATGCAAATGACCAAATAAAACACACTTAAAAGTAAGTAAATAGCTGTAATTACCTTGATAAAATCCTGGCTTGAAAGCAGAGCTTGTTGGATAAGATGTTCTCTGTTAAAGACATCTGAGTTTTTACTCTGTAGACATAAAACAAAAACCTCAAGCAAAACATGAGCTTGTGAATGGGTGTTATTTCTGCAGTGATGACACATTTGAACTCGATTCAATTAGAATGGTCCTTTGCCGCACTTTGGGTTCAACAAAACCCCTTCTTTTTTCAATTTCTGACTGTAAATGTAACTTGTGTTTTTAGATGAGTTATTGATACTTAATTACAGTTTCGAGTAGCATTCTAGATAAGTGCAAACAAACAGCAGCCTCGCAAAATGATCTATTGGTGGATCAAGACAGCACCAGTGAAAATGATGTCGAAGGAGTCTGTCATATTTTAAAACCACTAAATTGTTTTAAGTTAGCATGTTAGTTAATGGTCCCCAAAATACAGGTAAACAAATAAAATATTTTTATATTTTAGTAAATGTATTATTTTGATTGGTTTTCATTTAAAATTATTTATTTATTTTAAACAATTTAAATGTTTATTAAATTAATTATGCGCCTTTCATTAACTCTTGAACCCCCGTAGTTGCCTCTCAAATCCCTAAAGTTTAGGAAACATTGATTTAGCAGATGCTTTTATCTGAGGTAGCGAAATCAATATGTAAACTGACATATATTAGAAATGTATAGTCCTCCCTATGTTGGACAACACGATTCCAGGATTCAAACCGAGTACATCACTTTTACACTTTTATGCTATTACACTTTTAAAGATAATGTGAGTGGTTCTTGCACGATTATTGAGTGCTTGTGGGTAGTTGCAAAGGCGTTACTATGTGGTTGTGAAGGTGTCCAGAGTGATTTTTTTTGCATGCTGATATGCGGTTGCTAAAGATAAAGATTAGTAGTTTGTTTAAATCAGTGTGAGCAGTAATAATAATAGTGGTGCTTTCCCTAACAATAACATCTATTATGTATAAAAATATAAAAATGAAAGTGGGGACATGAGCACTGTGACCTTCTCCAAATCCATGAGTATGAGACATAAGGGGAGAAAGAGAGCGTTTAGTATCTGAGTCATGTGTGTGTGTGGGTTTTACTTAGTGTGGTGAAGAGTTCTCCTGTAGCGTGGTGGGACACTCGTGGGACTGACAGACAGAGCATTCTGTTCCGGATCGCTAATGACAGCCCTGCGTGAGCATCAGAGGAACCTCACGATGTTATTACTCATCATAAACTGAGAACAAGAATAGAACAGAGAGAGAGAGAGAGAGAGAGAAAGATACTGACCTCGACAGCTGATCCACCATAACCTGCTCAATTACTGCTTGCAGTTTCCTGTCCTCGGTAAGCTCCTCCTACTCACAAACACATTAATATATCATCCAATCACAATATGTGCTCACATAGGACTTCTGGAGCATGACAAACACCCTCCAACAGGGGGAGACAACAAATTCTGGTCATAAACCAATTACATGAAGCAGAGGATGTTTGGCCTGAACGGAGGTCAACAGAGTAGATGTCATGCCCGAGTAACTACTTGTGAGGAAACATAATAAATGTGTGAAAAAATAAAATATAATTAAAAACAAAGTTATAAATTGCTTTTGTGTAGGAACATGATAAATGTATGGATAAAATCACTTTAGTCAACATTAAATCACTATACATTTCAGAAAGTGTTTCAGTGATGTCAGGGTGCTGTATATATATTACTTATGAAGTAAAAAGGATCTTTCCTGACCACTGTGTTTATTTCAACGCTAAAGTTTGCAGAACTCACCGCGTCCCTCATCTTGCTGTTTGGTCGTACAGTGGTGGACTGGTTGTAGTTGGGTTGAGCTGTGATTTTACTGGTGAAGTGGGATGAATCTAGGTTGGGTTTGTGACTTCTCTGTGTCTGGACTCTGTAGCTCGGCTGAAGTGATACCCCATTATCCACAGCAGACACCTGATTTTTAATTGAGTCCTTCATCTCGGTCACCAAACACTGGGAGGGAAAGCACAAGACGCTTAACCTAAACTCTGAAGTCATATACAGCAGGGTTATTCAAACTAAAACCATAAAAAATGTTACATAAAATAAAATTGCACATAAAACATAATAACATAACATATAAAATACAAAAAAAAATATGCATACACAAATCATATATTGTTTACCAAATAAAAACCTTCATAATATTAATCAAAACTATAATAGTATCTCAATTATACTAAAATACACTGATATACAGCAGATATAAAGATGTATTATGTGGGGGCATGTTTTAGAAATATGCTTTATGTGAGGAACAGGAACAGGCAGTAATCTTTGAAGCCTGAAAGCCTTGTTTATTGTAATTGCGCTAGAGAAGAAATAGCAGTACTTCAAAATCATTCTTTGTTCCACAGAAAAAAAGAGTATATTATGACAGAAGTGCAATTTTTAGGTGCTTTAAGATTTGAACGAGCACCTGCTTTGACTGTGTGGAGGCTGGAGAGCCCCAGCTCATGACTGTCAGATCTCCTGGAGCAACCTTGACAGCAGCATCCTTTGGAATTATGAGGAAATGCTGTCCAAAATGACATTTACAGTAACATTAAATCCACTAGGATTCATAATCAAGTTAATAAAGCATCATGTCTTGCTATCCCACCTCCTCCTCCGTGTCGTGCAGGGTCTCTAACTTTAACGCTGGAACTCTGTGAGATATTTCATTATTAAATAACTTGCATAAATAACTCAGAAAATGAGTATAGGTGTTTGTAAGCTTTTCTTATTTCTCTAAACTTACCCTGCTGGCCTCGGCCCGCGGTCTGCTCCAGTTATCGTTGGCTTTTGACATAAATATACATGAACATTTACAGAACAATTAACACAGGTAAGGTTAACACCTGTTCGTTTTAAAAATCCATTACGGGCATTACGCACTTACCTGTTGCACACTTTTTTGTAAAGGTGAAGCTTTCACATTTGCTTTCATTATTATATGGTGCTGTCCACTATTTGTGCAAATGGTTGTTCAAATTAACAGGATTCACTTCCGCGCTCCCGTTGCTGTGGTGATTTTAAACCCAACACACGTGACTGTGCTCAAGAAAGGATTGTGGGTAATGTATTCTGAAACGTCCTGCACAAATACCCTGTTTACCAAATTGTTTAATTTAATTACGCAAATGTATTACAATTTGCATATTTAGAGTATAGGCCTATCCGGTTTCTATACACGAAGAGGTAAAAAGATACATAAATAAACAAAAAATATTGAATGAAAGAATAAAAGGCTAAATAAAAGAGCAGCATTTTCAAATTAAATAATTTAATATTAAATAAATCTATGATTAAAGGCAATATTCCTTGAGAACAACCATTATTATTCTAAACATTTGAAACAATATCCACTTACACAACACTACAGCATTTAAATCACTTTCATTAAAACCTTTAATATTTTCTGCTAAATCGACAATAGCGGGAGATATAATTCTACATGTATGTTTTAAATAGACATTCTAAATATAAACGGGCTAAACATGGCAAAATGGCCAGTTTTGTCTCACGATTAAATTGACATTTAAATAAACAAGCGTGCCCGTGCGCGTGAACTCGTGCGTGAGGGAAGAAGACAAAGAGCCCCGCGCATCTTATTTTTTCGTGACATGGTGGGCGGTTGCGTTTCAGCCGTTTAAAAAGCCCCTGTACCAAGACAGACAGACACAGAAAGAGAGCGACAGACAGAGAGGGAGAGGTAGAGAGTGGGCAAATCCTCGGCACCATGACGCACAGGTCAGCGCGTCTCCTGCAGTGATGCTCCATTGACTCATTTATCCAAAGCGAAGCAGCAGCGCGGCTGAGGACAGTCTCCTGCTATGGGCTCTCTCGGCTGTCTCCTCTTACGGATATCGGTGCTTCTGTACGGCTCCTGCGGCGTGCTGTCGCTCTTACCGGGAATAACGGAGCCCGAGTTCATCCGCAGGTGTGTGCTGGCGCATAACACGCAGCGCTCGCGCACCGCTCCACTTACTGCCAGCGCGCGCTCAATGGTAAGACAGGTGATCAGGACGCAGGTATTTGATGTTTTCCTCTAGATTAATCATTCCTGGCAGTATTATGTGTTCATAATCATTCGCGCAGTTTGCATGTTATTTTCTCATCTTGTTCACTCATGTTCATCTACATTTGTGTGTTTACTTGTTTGTCTGTAAAACCTTTTGTTTCTATGTTCCACATTTTAAAAGCTGAAAGCTGAACAGCATGTCATTTTGTTTTTGTCACTGTGTTTGGTTTCAGTATAAAAAATATGTACAACCATAATTCTGGTTGCCATGACAATAGAGAGGTTTTTGTATGAGTGGAAAGGAAAGGCTCCCTGTTGTGTGTGAGTGTGTGTGTGTGTGTGTGTGTGTGTGTTGATCTGGATTGTTGTTGTTTTTTAGTAGTGGAAGAAGAATGAAAAGAAAACAAACAGTCTTTCTGATCGTGATGGTGCCTGATGAAGGTTCTGGAAAGATATTCTCAGATATCTCTTCATCAGTGATCTTTTAAAATGTGTTATTCATTTGATCCAATGACCATTGTTTTTTAGTAAATCAAATTCTACACTGTAAAAAATGAAATTCGTAAAATTTACGGTAAAAAAAAAACTGGCAGCTGTGGTTGCCGGAATTCTACCGTAAAAATTACGGTAACAACATTTTTAGGTTTAACTTAAATTTACAGTTAAATACCATACTTTCATTAACTGATATAATGTTAATATACCAAGTACTGAAATCTGTTTTGTACCTTTGAAATACGCTGATAACCACCAAATGCAGGCAGTGATGAGAAATTCCCATAACGACCAAAGATCATCACAAGCTGCTTTAAAATAGAACCATATATGGAAGGTGCAGAGTGTCATTCACACAAACAATAAACACATCATGGTGACACACATTAAACTGAAATATGCAATAAACATTCATTTAACAACAAGAAGAAACATAGTTATTTCAAAGAAAAAACATAAAATTCAAACAAAATTTGAAATGCAGCGCATGGAATTCTGGAAATGTCAGTTTAATTTTTTCCCTGTACATTTTACAGGAACTTACCGTTAATCATTTAACAGGTTTTTACTGTAGCATGTTCACAGTTTTTACTGTTAAAATCACAGTCAATTTTTACAGTGTAACGTGTCCGTTCACACCAAGGACGATAAAGTTTTAATAATCATTCTAATTCTTTGAGAATAGGTAAATTCACATAACAACCATAACAAAAACACAAAGAATAATGTTGGAATCACTTCAGAACAATTTTTTTTTGTCCACATGATGAACGACAAAAACATTGCCAGCCAATCAAAATCATCCTGCTTTAAAGAGATCGAGAATTTAAATAATAACAGGACGATATTTTTCAGACACTAAAGAATGTGAGAATGTTGCTCAAATATGTTTTAATGGCGCTTGTTTATCTAATCATGTCAGTTATATATCTATGTTTTGTCATTTAAATGATTTGGAGTATTGTTTGTGTGTTTGTTCACAGTCCTGGGACAATGAATTAGCCAAAGGTGCCAGAGAACGAGCGAGACACTGCAAGACCTCTCATCACCCTGGGCTGGCACATTTTGGGCACCCGCTGTTTGGGTGGATGGGGGAGAACATCTGGCTGGGGGCTCCGTTTTCAGCCTTCTCAGTGGAGAACGCCATACACAGATGGAGCAAAGGCGGAGCTTACTCACTCAAAAATAACAACTGCTCACGCTCGTGTGGCCACTATGCACAGGTATGTTCAGCTGTGAATATTTTTCAGGAATGAAAATCAAAGGTTTTTTATCAGCCTTATGTATTTGAGCATGTATTGTATGTTTCAGTTAAAGTGGTCTACAAGCTTCAAGATGGGCTGTGCTGTAAATGTGTGCGCTAAAGGAATCGAAAACTTCTCCTCTGACCCAGAATCCACTATTTTTGTGTGCAACTACGGCGATACGTAAGTTAGACTTTATATTTGCAAAAATGCAACCAAATGCTCAAAACTAAGGGGATCAAGAAAAAGAAAAAGATATACACTCAGTAGTGCCATAAGTAGTGCTCAGAAACCATTTTTGGGTTTCTCTCAAAGAACCTCTCAGCAAACAGTACTTTAAAGAGCCATTTCTTCTTAGATCATCTGAATAATATAAAGAACCGTTTTTAAAGCTTCTTCGTGGAATTATTGATGCCAATAAAGAACCCTTATTTATAAGAGTGTACATTTTTATTATATTATGGGAACACATTGACTTTGTATCTATGGTGGTAATGAATCTCTTTATAAAATAGTTTTTGCTTGATTTATAATTACAAATACATAGTAATGTTCAGCGCAGGTCAAAATATTGCGTGTCTGCCTCTCGTGGCGATGTTTAGTAAAGTTATTCTAACATGCTCTGTTACAGGGGACATGTTCATAGTGTTACTCCAAATATAGCAGGTGTGGCCTGCAGCGGTTGTGGGTCAGAGATCTGCAGAGACAACGTCTGTAGTAAGAGCTCTCACAACCAAACATCAAAATAACCTTCACACAATGTTTCTTTATACACACACACACACACACACGCGCACGCACACGCACACACATGTTGGGCACACGCACGCACACACACACACGCACGCACACGCACACGCACACACACACACACACACACACACACACGCACACACGCACACACACACACCACACCACACACGGAGACACGCACACACACACACACACACACACACACACACACACACACACACGTACACACACACACACACACACACACACACACACACACACACAACATTATATTACATAACATTTATATAAAATAATAATATTAATATAATTTTTCATAATATTTTTTTGATTATTATTTTGATTATTATTTCAATAATAACTCTCCATATTCACTGGACAGAGGAGCTACTGGATGTCTACCTGATCTTACTCTTAACATGACTCATTTGTGTAATATAATGATTTTATTTACACTGAAAAAAGGTGTAAAACAAATGTTATTGATACATTGCTAGTAAATTTCAGCCCATTGTAAAACGTACTACACTAAGCTATTTTAATTTTTGACAGTGTAGTAGTTTTATGAAACCATATTAAGACTACAATAAACCAGTTCATTTAGATGTAACTAAATGCAAAATATATTTAGTACGTTTTTTGACTATTTGACAATACATCACAAAAATATCAAGTCAATTTTATTTGTATATCACTTTTCACAAGTAGCTTTTTAGACAATCATGATTATATTTAAAATATCTTAATATCTTCATGCCAATCTAATCTTTTTAGACTTTATTTATCACATCCATATTTATATCCACTTTGCATACATTTCCCAGAATGACGTCTTTCAAACCTACATCTTCAGATATGCTGTGATGTCTCTCTTTCCAGGATATGATTGGTTCCCTGGGTGGGACTATGGACCCGCCTCTTCAGCCCACAGCGTTTCCTACTGGCTGACTAATCTTGGACTGTGTCTAGGGGTTTGCTGGCTGCTCCACTTTTATCCAACACATTAATATCATTCTGTGAACCTGTTCCACCTTAAAATGTGCATCTCTCCATAATTTCGATATGGTTGGATATTAAATTAGCAATCACTGAAATAATAAGAAATCGGTCTATAAATATACATGTATAGTTTTCTTTTCTGCTTTGTGTAAATCATTTATTTTAGTTCCATAGGCCTGTAAATGCATTTAGAAAACTGGAATTTTCACTTTACTTGTAAGAATTGCTATCATAAAAGTGCTAGTTGAATAAACTTGGGTTGATATTTTATACTCTTACTGCTTGTCTTCTGTGTGATTTTCAAGCCTTCAGACTCAATCTCATTTCTAAAGTGTGTTACAACCTCTCAGGATTATGAAGCGTGAAAATGACTGTGTGTGATAGTGAAGATACACATCAGTACAGTGCCTGTGAATTCAGCGGTTGTGTGTTTCACACACACGTATAACGTGTAATGTAGTCACGACACACTCCTGATGATTTTACAGTCACCATGGAAACGGCCGTACGTATAGCACTCTGTAGGCCGTGAGTGAGAACAGCTATGAGTCACGAGTTATGAATTATGTTTTGAAGTAGTTGTGTGTTTATGTTTCTGAGTAATCAATAAGCAGTGCTCTCTTAGTGCATGAGTAATGTGTCATTATTTTAAGATGTCTGTCTGTACACCTGGGCTAATGACACATAAGGATGTCAGAGATGAAGAAATCTAGTTAAATATGCATGAGTCAAGTTCTTAGACAAAAGCATTTCATAAAAATGTTTCATGGGTTTCTGAAAAAATTCTGATAAAAAAATAATAAAACAAGTATTTTAATGATGGTCAAGTGTACCCATTACGTAAAAAATCAATAAAATATTTCTGACACAATAAATACATGTGATAGTACACATCTACATCATTAAATAAAAACAATAAATAAACAATTTGAATCATGAATATCATGAAGGATTTTTAAATAATAACTTTAAATTATGCCAAAATACTTTTTTAAATGGCTAAAACTTATTAATGCAGCATTTTCTTTATAAAACTTTTTTTTGCTTTAAGCCACACAAAAAAATTAACTTTAAAATTTTAAAACATAAAAAAAGAGAAATAGAAATTGCATTTTTTATTTATTTTCAGAAAATCTCAGACCAGAAAATTGTTGTATTGAGTTTTTTTAGCCATGTATATTGTTGGTATTTCTGTTTGTTCTATGTTAGTTTGTCATTGCTTCTAGCCAGTGATGGGAAGGTTACTTTGGAAATGTAATAGGTTACAGATTACAAGTTACCCTATTTAAAATGTGATAAGTAGTGTACCTATTTCAATGACTTTAAGTAATGTAACTGATTAAATTTGATTACTATTGATTAACTTTCTAAATTTGATGACTTTTCTCAATTTGTCTAAGCACAGCACCACAAAATCAGACTTTAGCACCTCTTTTTAATTTGAGATCTTTCTGAGATCCAAAAATATATATAGTTTAATAGCTATGATACTGTTTTTGAAATCAAATATTTAGTAAAGCTAGCACTGGCATCTAACAATGCCTTGGACAAAAAAGGTTAATTTAACAAATAAAGCATATAAATAACCCAACTAGGAAATAAAACAGCCATCAAATAAATCTGTGTCCTATTCTGCTGAAACAATGGTCTTTCACATTTTAGAGCAGTCAATGCAATTTTGCAAAGAAATCAATCAAATCTGTGCGTGTGAAAATATGCTGATGTAATCATCGCTTTTGTACACTGTAACAGATTACAGTTACAGGTATTTTGTAATTAAATGACGTAATTCCGTTACATGTAACTAGTTACTCCCCAACGCTGCTTCTAGCTCGTTGATTAGTTCATTTCTTCTCTGATCCTTTAGTTTGTGGATTAAAGATGGCCTTCCTTGGACTCTTGCCTCCTGTGCCTTTGTGACTGATCTCTACACAGAAGTACACTGACAACAGTTTATCCATAATCGCTATCCGGCAAATTACAAACTTGATCAATTTAACAATAGTATTTCCCAATTGTTCCTATTGCCTTCAGTCTGAAGAAACAATCAATCATTTGTTTTGGGACTGTGTTTAGTGTAAAGTATTTTGGGTTGACTTTTCCAATTTTGTTAAAAAATATTTATATCCAAATTTCTGTATAACCCCCCAAATTGTGTTTTTGGTTACTCTTTGAATTTAGACCCTTCGCACTGCAAATGTATTATTAATATATTGCTATTTCTTGCTAAATTTTACTTTCATAAATGTACATTTGAAAATAAAACTATTTTATTTTCAGGAAAGATTTCGATGTGTATGTAAACTCGTTGAGAAACTCTAATAATTATATTGCATGTAAGACTCTTTCATGGTGTAAGTCTTATAAACTAACTTTGGATTATTGTTTGTAACTCTCATTGTTTTTTTTGTTTATCTTTGTATTTGTTGTTCTATTATTGCATAATAAAAAAAACGGTAGTAGGCCTACTGGGCTGACTGATCTGAAGAGGTTAAAGCACAAACAGATAACTGAGGCAATACATGTAAATGCTGATAAACCCGCTTTTATGCTTTCGTAATCACTTCAGTGTGATTCTGTTGTATATAAATAGCCTAGACAACACATTAGTTAACAGCTTGACCTGAACATCTGCAGCCCCTGACCTCTCACTGCCAGTAATCTGATTTGTGTCACAATAGCGTCCTTGTGAAAGAGTCTTGAGTGTGTGAGAGAAACGTTCGTGAAAGCGGTGTCACGCGAAACAGTCGCTTCCTCAACTCTCACACACTCTGCTGACTGAAGACAAATAACGCTTACGGGAAGGTAGTGACGGGATTTTACAGCAGAAAACTTTTGCAAGCATCTGTTTGTGGATCTAGGCAGTTGAGATTATCCAGTTGAAGTAAGTAGAACTATTTAATTCTATCGTGTTTGACTCGGTGGACGCCATCATGGTGTTGTTTTGCACTACACTGATTGTGGTCACGCTACAATCAATGATGCCAGTTGTGAGAGGAAGTCAACAAACTGGGACTCGGATTATGATGTTCAACATCCCAAACACTGAACATTATAAAACATATGAGAGCTCGGATGATGTTTTTTTAGATGAGCCCGCTTTAAACACGTTTAAGAGACTGGGGTTTTATGCTAGTGTTGATGAATTATCAAGAAACACTGTGGCTGAATCGACTGATATGCATTCAGTAGCTGATTCCATATCAACCAGAACTGAATGTGATACAAATAATTGTGAAGGTGATCATAATGCACACAAGGAGCCTGAGATGGATGAGAAGTTGAGTACGGTGGGATGTGATGGTGAATGCATGGATCACACCTTGCCTGAAGCCTTGGGTGATACCTCTAGTGGAGATCCAGTGGTCATCACACATCTCGGGCGAGTTCGAGGCCGTACTCTGGATAAAGCTCATGTGTTTTATGGGATTCCATATGCAGACCCTCCTGTGGGGGACAAACGCTGGGCTCCTCCTTCCCCAGTATCACCTTGGACCTACACTTATGACGCCACATTTCCCCGTCCTGCTTGCATGCAGGTGTGTGCTGGTGAGTTCTCTCGGATGTGTCCTCCTAAGGTATGAAACACTCACATTTGCAAACCGTCCACAAATAAAAATGCAAATGCATTTAGACAATCATAGTGTGTATTTCATTCATATATTTAATGTCCTGAAGGATTGAGTACCAATAACAATTCAATGTTACAGGTGCTCATTTTTAAGGTTAGAAGTTTTTCAAAACGATTAATCTTAATAATGTAATTTACCATGTCGTTTGTACTATAAGGACATATACTCTATACTAGGGACACTTGATCAACTTAGCAACACCCTGGCAACCCCCTATCAAGAACATAGGAACCACATAGCAACACTGCAAAAAATGACTTATCTTATGTAGTATTTTTGTCTTGTTTCAAGTCAAAATATCAAAAAATTCTTAAATAAAGTCTTTTACTTTTTTAGTCTTGATTTTTAGTCTTGTTTCTAGGGGGAAAAACTAAATTAAGTACATTTTGCTTAAAACAAGTAAAATTATCTGCCAGTGGGGTAAGTAAAATACTCGTTTCTAAAAAAAGTGTACTTGTAATTTAGTTTTTTTTCCCCAAAAAACAAGACAAAAAATCTTACATCATTTTGCTTATCTAGTAAAAGTATCTTGATTTAAGAATTTTTAGATATTTTGACTAGAAACAAGACAAAAATACTATGTAAGATAAGATGCCATTTTTTTGCAGTGAACATACTGACAACCACCTAGCAACAATCTAGAAACCACATAGCAACACACTAAGAAACACTTGGAATACTCCAGCAACAACATAGCAACACCCTGGCAACCACTTAGAAATTCTCAAGCAACCACTTTAGACCATGCTAAGAAAGACTCTGAACACTTTAACAACTGCATAGCAACGCCCTAACAACCACATAGCAATAAGAAAATATAGACTCCAAGCATTCTAGCAGCCACATAGTAACACGCTGACAACCACACTGCAACGCCATAGCAATCACATTGCAAACAAAGACTCAGCTCACTTTTGCAATACTCTAATGCGTGAATGTGTACATTTGCACAGGTTAACGAGGACTGCCTGTATCTAAACGTCTTTGTTCCTGTGAGCGTCAACCTGTCATTGCCGATAGCAACAGCACTTCCGGTGATGGTGTGGATTCACGGCGGTGACTTCATCGCTGGCTCCGCCTCCAAACCTCTATATGACGGCCGCTTCATCAGTAACTATAGCAACACAGTGGTTGTAAACATGGAGTATCGTCTTGGTTAGTCAAACTCATTTTCCATATTGGTGTACATGATGACATCTGACTGAGCCACTTCCTAACATGTTCTGGTCCATTTTTAGGTGCGTTTGGCTTCTTAGTCACAGGCAAAGATCCCAAGAGCTCAGCAGTGGGGAATTATGGGATTCTAGACCAGCAGGCAGCACTGCGTTGGGTCCAAGAAAACATTGCAGCTTTTGGAGGAGACCCAAATAAGGTATCAGGGAACACGGGGGTGGATGAATGACGAGTGTGGACATCTAATTAAAGTATATTATATCTGTGTGTGTAGGTTACTCTGTTTAGTGAGAGCGCTGGAGCACAATCAGTGTGTCTTCATCTGATGATGCAGAGCAGCGAGTCTTTGTTTAGACATGCAGCCATACAGAGTTTACCATTCTCCTTGCCACTGAAAACCAGGTAAAACACGCATAAAAACAGTTAGTTCACGCAAAAATGAAAATTCTGTCATTACTGCGTTTCTGGGCCTTGATCGTGGGAGGATGTTGCTGTTTATGGGGGGTCAGAAAGCTCTCGGATTTCATAAAACATATCTTCATTTGTGTTCCAAATATGAACAAAGATCTTACGGGTTTGGCATCACAAGAGGGTGAGTAATTAATGACAGACGTTTCATTTTTGAGTGAACTATCCATTTAAGCTCTGTCCCAAAACCTGGTCAGCTGCCTCGGCCCGGAGCCAACAAATTTGACACTAACATCTTGCTAATAAACATACAAATATAAGGTAAAATACTTCATTTTAATTCAACTGAACTCTCTTAATACGTTTTTAATCAACATTTTCCTCACCGCATCCACCGGGCCTTTCATTAATGCCTTGGTGCAGTGCATTCTGGGATTGCCTTCTCTCTGAAGAATAAATATAATGTATTTTTTTTATCTTAGCAAGACAAGGTATCTTGTGTAATTCTGCTTACCATTTGCATTGGTTGCACAGCTATGCCATAAAGCCTTTCAGTTCACTATGTTTTGGAACAGAGCCTTCGCCTATAGAACAATAGAGAAAGCACGAGGAAGCTGCTGCTGTTGATGGTGCTTATTATTTTGTAGATGGGAGGCTATGAAACTGGGCTGGGATTTTACTAAACTGACGAATTGCTCCGTATTTGATCTGCCCTGTCTGCGCTCTCTCAGCTCACATGAGGTGCTCGACGCCCAGGTTAAATCAGGTACGTAACGAAAACTGAAAAGAGATCATCGAACTGTCAAAAGATTTGTGAGTGATTCACAGCACAGAATAATTCGATCAGATAAAGGCTTATTAATGGCATGTGCAGAATAATTTGGAAAACAGTGTAAAAGTACATTTAAGCTAAACAGAAATATAAAAAATAAAATACATAAGCTTACTATGAACTAAAAATTATTAAAAGTGAAAAAAATAAAATTAATACATATGATGAAGGATAAATATGATGAATGATTTTATTACGTGAACAAAGAAGCATACAGAGTGATAGATGGTTATCTGGGACAACAGTCAAATATATAATTTAGTGAACAATTAATACAAATATCTGACTGCAGAATGATGCGGCTGGCAATAATCACACATATCAGACATAAACATGTACAAACACTGAAAGAATCTAAACTCTAGCTCTGTGCTTTTGAAGGTTCTAAGATCATCAACCCCTTCCGTTTCCTGGAGGCCTTCGAGACATGGGGGCCATTCATTGATGGAGATCTGATCCAGGAACAGCCAATCACAGCCTTCCAAACAGGCCACTGGCAGAGTTACAAGCCTGTTATACTTGGTTTGTGCTTCAACAACATCAGCATATTCTGGGTTACACATTAGCTAAGCTATCACATGTTGTTGATTACCACAGAACAGAAATGCTGTGCGATCTATTTTATTTAAAGGAATAGTTAACCCAAAAATATGCTAAAAATGTATTCACCCTCAGGTCATCCAAGACGTAGAGGAGTTTGTTTCTTCATCAGAAAGGATTTGGAGAAATTTAACATTACATCACTTGCTCACCAGTGGATCCTGTGCAGTGAATGGGTGCCGTCAGAATGAGTCCAAACAGCTGATAAAAACATTACAGTAATCCACACCAGTCCATCAGTTAATGTCTTGTGAAATACAAAGCTGGGCCAAATGGTGGAATTGTGTCTTAAAACATGCAGCTTTTTGCTTCTCAACATGTTATTTGATGTACTGGAGTGGTGTGGATTACTTGTAGATTTCTGATGGCACCCATTCACTGCAAGCCATTGGTAAGCAAGTGATGTAATGCTACATTTCTCCAATCAAGTATCTCAGTTAGTGCATTTTAATTCTTTTAACCTGGATTATTCAGTAAGGTTAGCATTGTTCACGTCTGTCCGCTCAGCTCTTGTTTGATTTGTCCTGCAGGTACAACCTCTGAGGAAGGCGTGATCTTTGTGTACAGCGTTTTCAACCGGTCTGTATCCACGCTGGAATCTATACTCTACACTACTGCCATTTTTAAGCAACATGCGCTTAAAATTCTGCACAAATACATTCCTTTCTACCGAAACAAGGACAGACGAGTGATGCTTTCACAAGTAAGACATCAGTATTCTTCAGATAAAATGCCTACAAGACAAACAGCATTAAATAACGGTTAGGTATTATTTGTTCTTCCACTTCTTTAGCTTATTAAATGACCTGTTTTGCAGATTGTCACGGATTACATGTTTCTGTGTCCGACTCGATGTTCTGCTCGTTCTGGAGTGAGAGTCGGTGGAGCCGCTTGGTTGTATGTATTTGACCACGCTCCATCTGATCAAAACATATGGGCGGGGCTTCCGTTCTGCTACAATCGTACCTGCCATGGGGCAGAGCTTCCCTTTCTCTTTGACTCCGCCCCCAGCACTAACTTCACACTTACACCTCAAGAGACCCTTCTGGCCAATCGGATGGCGTGTTACTGGGGAAAGTTTGCCCACACAGGCGACCCAAACTCGAGAAGTGAACAGACACACTTCTGCTCACAGCAGAGGCTGCCCGTTTGGCCACGGTACACGGCTCCAGAGGACTGGCCCATCCTGAACCTGACCCTACAGTCACACCCACAGCACGGGGACAGGGACCATTTCTGTGACTTCTGGGATCGGCTGGACATCTATTGAGGGGAGGAGATTGTGCCAAAGGAAAGACTAAATCTGGGCTCTAATAATTTTGATAATCACTTTGCGATTCATTAACCAATCAGTGATGTTTTTTTTTTTTTAGTTGAGTATTTTTGTGTAATGTTTTTTTAATAATTATTTGATCAAAAATACGGTAACAGTAATATTGTGAAATATTCTTACAATATTACATTTCAATTACACATTTTAATTGTTTTCTTTTTATATATATAATTAAAAATGTATTCCTGTGATACAAAGCTGAATTTTATCATTTCTTCAGTGTCACATGATCCTTCAGTAATAATTCTAATATGCTGATTCAATTTTCAAGAAATATGTTTTATCAATGTTGAAAACAGTTGTGCTGCTTAATCATTTTGTGGAAACTGTGTTTTGTGATGAACAGAAGTTTCAAAAGAACAGCATTTATTAGAAATCTTTTGTAATATCATAAATGCCCTTGTTGAACAAAATTATTCATTTAATTAATCATATTGATCCCAAGAGAGTAAATTCTACTTCTTATATTCACTTACTAAATGTAAGGCTTTAAAAAAACTTCAGCAAAACATCAATCAACAATGATTTTGAACTTTTAAAAAATCAATAAATTAAAATGTATACTGCATACAGAACTGTATTACAAATACTTATTTTTGTTTCAAGTAAATTATAGAATACATTTATATTCTATATTTAAATATTCAAAATAATTTGTATATTCTATGAAGGTGTTATAAAAATGACTGATTTATATATATATATATAGAGCAGCATTTGTTTGCAGAAGCCACTTTGTATCAAATGCTGTCATTCAGACATTTTCAACCATGACTTAAGTTCAAATACTATTTAGGGCCACTGTAAACAGATCAGATGTCACTGTGTATAACAAACATGCAGCAGATGACTGAATATTACAGACTTATGCATATGTTGTCAGAGTGGAGTCCGAACGCTCCGGCTCCTCCTCCTCTTCCTCAGAATGTGTTTGAGGGCCAGTGCATAATGCAGAGTGTGTGTGTAAAACATCCCCTACACATAAGAGTCTGTGCAAACACTGCAGCACAGAAACAAGCAGCTGCTTCTTTCCACTGACCGACTCTAGACCCGATGCATTGAACCCAAACTCAGGCATTTCTGACTCTCGCTCTTTGATCCTGTCCCATTCCTTAAGATCATCCAAGAAACGTGTCTGTAAATTCAGAAACCGTCTGTGATTATGAGCATACAAAGTTCTAGGCAAACACAACAAAGTAGCAGGAACTCAAACATGCCTCCAACGGGAAGCACTCCACCTGCATGCACAATTCCCCCCCACAGGTCTTGTGATGAAAGCGCGCTTTGTGATCGGTCTGAACACGGACTCTGTGATTGCTGACAGAAGCTTTCAGACAGATGTTGCAGCATTGCAAACACACCTTGGCTCACACACACAGTCTGGTCAAGCAATCCCGGCACTGGTGCACAAAGAACAAGCGTGTGTGTGTGCGAAAACATGCCCAGACAGGCATAGCGATGCCCACCGAGTTGCACACGTCTACAGTACTTGAGCATCACGAGGTGTTGAAGTGGTGGATAAGATAGTGTTTCTGCAGCACTGATGTTTGAAAGAAAGTCCAGCTGGGCCGAATCGACACACTCGAGTAGAGAAACATGGTTCAGTCGAGCCCATTGCAACACACTTTCCGGCTGCTTCACAGACGATAGCACCACACACACCTGTAAGTCTAATAAACTGGCTAACTTTTGCTTCATGATGTTCTCCGAGCGGTGCAGATAGTCCCGTTGAATGCACACGGATGTGTTTTCACCTACAGCAGCAAATGAAGCTCCAAAGCTCTCATATAAAATGAGTGCTTTTACTGATGCTGCTGGTTCAGTCCACACTGACCAATCACAAGTCACAACCAGGCCTTCAATCACCTCTGAGCAGCCGACAGGAAGCCCTGTCACGGGCGTATGTAGAAAAGAGAAGTTTGAATGTATGAATGAGATTGTTTCTACTGCGTTTTGATCTTGATTGACTTTGTGGTAGAACTCAGACAGGATTCGTTTCAGTACATCCGCCTGACCGATCCCCACTCTTCCAGAAATATACCCGCCAATCAACAAATCAGAGCGCTGCCCTCCAGAGTGTAACTGTGGTGACTACAGTACAACGAGGCATATGGGGTAATTTTGTGTGTTATGACATTGTCCAATTCCTTCCTGCTCACAGCCAACAGGCGATTAGCTAGATTTCGAAGATTAGAGATGCTCCAAGATGCTTTGCGGCGCATGTGTGAGTCCTCTATTCCTCGTAACAGCGTGGCCAGCAGGAGAATGAAGGACTTTGTGCCGTCTGCAGTAGCTTTAGCATGTGCACACACACAGTCCAACACCATCCTACAGAGCGAAGATAACAAATGCCACATAAATACACATTATTCTCATATAATTAATATAAATACATCTTGAAAAATTGACATTTTTAGATTCTCTCTAGTTTTGAAATTTGAATATATATATATACTTCATGGGTATTTATTGTCATTTAGTCTAATAGACCTACTAGCCCTAAAATGCTTAATTTAATAGTATTTTTAGATCTTTATATACATGTACAGTTGTGGTCAAAATTTTACATACACTTTGCAGTATCTGCAAAATGTTAATGATTTTACCAAAATAAGAGGGATTATACAAAATGAATGTTATTTTTTTATTTAGTACTGACCTGAATAAGATATTTCACATAATGTTTACATATAGTCCATAAGAGGAAATAATAGTTGAATTTATAATAATGAACATGATCAAAAGTTTACATCCACTTAATTCTGGGTCCAAACGCTCACTGATGCTCCAACAGAAACACGATGCGTTAAGAGCCTGGAGGGGAAAACTGGTCAATTGATTTATTTAATCTTCTGGGAAACATGTAAGTATCTTCTGTAGATTTTGTAGGGATACTAAATGGAAAAATATATTTAAGCAAAATAACACAAATGTACACATCTTCATTCTGTTCAAAAGTATTCACCCCGGCTCTTAATGCATGGTTTTTTCCTTCAGGAGCATCAGTGAGTGTTTAAATCCTCTGTAATAGTTTCGTATGAGTCCCTCAGTGTTAAAAGATGGATCTAAAAATCATTGTTGGAAAGGGTTCAAATACACAAAAATGCTGAAAAACCAAATCATTTGTGGGAGCTGAATGATTTTTCTGAAGAACAGCAGACAGTTTAACTGTTCAGGACAAACAAGAGACTTATGAACAACTATCACTAAACAGAAAACACAGCTGTGGATATGAAGTATCTTATTCAGGACAGTACTATATAAACAATAGCATGCATTTTGTATGATCCCTATTATTTTGACAAAATAATTAACATTTTGCAGATACTACACGTAAAATGTACACAATTATTCAAAAGTCTGGGGACATTTTCAACATTTATTTTATGTTATTAATCAAAGATACATTAAATTGATCAAAAGTTAAGACTTCTACATTTTTACAAAAACTGTTTCAAATAAATGTTGTTGGTTTGAATTTTCCATTCATCAAAGAATCCTGAAATCACATTTGTGATTATTCCACAAAATAATAATCAACACAGCTGTTTTCAACATTAATAATAAGAAATGCTTCTTTAGCAGTAAACAACTTATCAGAATGATTTCTGAAGGATCGTGTGACACTGAAGAAGTAATGATGCTGAAAACTCAGCTTTGCATCACAGGAATACAATTTATTTAAAAATAGAAAACTTAAGACTTTAAATTGTAATAATAATTCTCAATACTACGGTTTTTACTGAATTTTAATAAAATAAAGGACCTGGCCATGGGGTGCTGCAGGTGGAGTGTGTTGAGAAGACTCTGTCCATGTCTGGTGATGAAAGTTTCTCCTGTGTCTCGAGTGAACAGAACACTTCCACCGTCTGGACCGAGACAACGACGGACTACACGCTCCAGCGCTGCCACTACACTGACACAGACCTGCAGAGACACGCGCTCCTGCTGCATCTACACACGCGCTCAACACCCACCCACAAACAACAACACACGCGCGCGCACACACACACACACAAACAAACACAGACACACACACACGCGCACACACACACACACACACACAAACACACACCACAAACAACACACAACACAGACAGCCAGACAGACAGACACACACACACACACACACACACACACACACACACACAACACACACAGACACACAAACAACACACACACACAACACAGACAGACACACACACACACACACACACACACACACACACACACACACACACACACACACACACACACACACACACACACACACACACACACACACACACACACACACACACACACACACACACACATAACATTATTAACGCATGTATGATGACACTAACACAGATCAAGCACATCAACAAAATATGAGGACAGACACATTAAAAATAAATAATTTCTAAAGAACCTGTGTGCATTTATCTAAACAGCAGTACTTTTGTGATGCAAACGGCACCAGTGAAATTCGTCATATTAACACTGCTAGATATAACGTTACACAAGAAAACATGAAACCAACAAAACAGTGTAACGATAAAAACCTTCTAATCTGCTGCACATCCTCAAGCGTCACGCTCACGCGGTTTCCAGGCGACGCTCTTCTTCTACTGTGTTTTATTTCCTGTAAACACAGCAGAATATACTGACGCCTACCGGACACACGCTGGAAGTGTCTTACATTAAACATGCAATTATTAATCATTTATAAAATAAATATTGAATAAAACTTTTAATATCTTTTCATAGAAAAGTTTTGATACGTTCCACAAACAACTGGTGCATTTCATCAATTCAGCTTCAATAACATTAGCTAAATAAACCTTAAAACATTTACTGAGTGAATCATGCCATTACATTACACTTTTTAGGGTTTTAAAATGATATCTAAGGTTTATAATTTATAATGTAGATCAATTCTATATAATAAATCATATAAGATATAATTATATTTATTGCATATAAATTACAAACCCAATTCCAAAAAAGTTGGGACACTGTACAAATTGTGAATAAAAAAGGAATGCAATAATTTACAAATCTCATAAACTTATATTTTATTCACAATAGAATATAGATAACATATCAAATGTTGAAAGTGAGACATTTTGAAATGTCATGCCAAATATTGGCTCATTTTGGATTTCATGAGAGCTACACATTCCAAAAAGTTGGGACAGGTAGCAATAAGAGGGAAAAGTTAAATGTACATATAAGGAACAGCTGGAGGACCAATTTGCAACTTATTAGGTCAATTGGCAACATGATTGGGTATAAAAAGAGCCTCTCAGAGTGGCAGTGTCTCTCAGAAGTCAAGATGGGAAGAGGATCACCAATTCCCCAATGCTGCGAAAAATAGTGGAGCAATATCAAAAGGAGTTTCTCAGAGAAAAATGCAAAGAGTTTGAAGTTATCATCATCTACAGTGCATAATATCATCCAAAGATTCAGAGAATCTGGAACAATCTCTGTGCATAAGGGTCAAGGCCGGAAAACCATACTGGATGCCCGTGATCTTGGGCCCTTAGACGGCACTGCATCACATACAGGAATGCTACTGTAATGGAAATCACAACATGGGCTCAGGAATACTTCCAGAAAACATTGTCAGTGAACACAATCCACGGGCCATTCGCCGTTGCCGGCTAAAACTCTATAGGTCAAAAAAGAAGCCATATCTAAACATGATCCAGAAGCGCGGCGTTTCTCTGGGCCAAGGCTCATTTAAAATGGACTGTGGCAAAGTGGAAAACTGTTCTGTGGTCAGACGAATCAAAATTTGAAGTTCTTTTTGGAAAACTGGGATGCCATGTCATCCGGACTAAAGAGGACAAGGACAACCCAAGTTGTTATCAGCGCTCAGTTCAGAAGCCTGCATCTCTGATGGTATGGGGTTGCATGAGTGCGTGTGGCATGGGCAGCTTACACATCTGGAAAGGCACCATCAATGCTGAAAGGTATATCCAAGTTCTAGAACAACATATGCTCTCATCCAGACGTCGTCTCTTTCAGGAAGACCTTGCATTTTACAACATGACAATGCCAGACCACATACTGCATCAATTACAACATCATGGCTGTGTAGAAGAAGGATCCGGTACTGAAATGGCCAGCCTGCAGTCCAGATCTTTCACCCATAGAAAACATTTGGCGCATCATAAAGAGGAAGATGCGACAAAGAAGACCTAAGACAGTTGAGCAACTAGAAGCCTGTATTAGACAAGAATGGGACAACATTCCTATTCCTAAACTTGAGCAACTGGTCTCCTCAGTCCCCAGACGTTTGCAGACTGTTATAAAAGAAGAGGGATGCCACACAGTGGTAAACATGGCCTTGTCCCAACTTTTTGAGATGTGTTGATGCCATGAAATTTAAAATCAACTTATTTTTCCCTTAAAATGATACATTTTCTCAGTTTAAACATTTGATATGTCATCTATGTTGTATTCTGAATAAAATATTGAAATTTGAAACTTCCACATCATTGCATTCTGTTTTTATTCACAATTTGTACAGTGTCCCAACTTTTTTGGAATCGGGTTTGTATAATTTATATTGAGCAAATAAATTATATATGGTACAATTCAAAAACCAATATAGTGTGTGCAAAAATATATATATATATTCTTTTGGATGTAGATACCACATTTAGACATGTTTATGTATGTCCCCCAAATATTTAGTGAAATAACCAGTACTGGCACCTGTATTCAGATCATTTCTACATCCCTGATTAAAAGCGTGTCATAAAGTCTGTGTGGTTCCACCCACTGCTGCACAGCTTGTAACGGGATGCTTCTCTCTCTCTCTCGCTCTCGCTCTCTCTCTCTCTCTCGCTCTCGCTCTCTCTCTCTCTCTCTCTCTCGCTCTCTCTCTCTCTCTCGCTCTATGTCTCTCTCTCCCTCTCTCTCAGTCAAACATGATATTTTCGTTTTTTTAGTCTTGCCAACACACACAAGACAGCTCTCTCTCATTACCTTCGTGTTCTGTCTTTGATATTGTTTTTCCTCGAAGTAATTCAGATAACCTGCCTGTCAAGTGCACTTCTCAAATCAGAGCTGCAGGTAAGTGTTCTTCCTCTTCAAATATAGCATGTGTTTTTAACAATCCTTAGATTACATATACTTAACAGTGAACTCTTATGTGCATACAAATACATGTTGTGTCTGAGACTTTCCATGCATTTTATATAAACTAAACAATGCTTTGAATAAATACTTGTATATGAATGCTTCTGAGGCTTATTGTGTATATATAAATGCATGTTTATTATTATTTGTGTTAGATGTACATGTATAAGTTTGAGTTGGGGCAGGGGTATCAGTGTCACTGGCTTTCTGTGTCTCATTTGACTGTAAATAGAGAGAAAATCAATAAATCCCTACTCAGCATTTCTCAAAATAATCCAAGGTTAAGGAGCATCATGTCACCTGCTGTGTGTGCTGAATGTGAACCTGTCTTTGCCTTTATAATGAGCTTCCACTATCCTCTGTGCTAATGCCAAAGGTTATTAGAGAGCTCAAAACTTTATAAAGTCACATGCAACTCTTGAGATAATGCACTTCTCCTCTGCATGTCCTCAGAATGCATGAAGGTGATGCTCTGCTGGCTGGTCCTTCCTCATCTCCAGCGTCTCCAGCACTGAATGGATCAAAGATACCTGGACCCACGGCTGTTCATCCTCAGACTACGACCGCAGAGAGTTTGGCTCATAGCATCAGAAGCAAGTTCCTGCATGAGCTTCATAAAGTCCCATGTGAGTAGACAGTACTCACACATAATCACTTCCTCCCCTGTGTATTTATATTCGTTTCTCTCTCTCTCTGTGTGTGTGTGTGTGTGTGTGTGTGTGTGTGTGTGTGTTTCAGTACCATCCTGGGCTCTGGTGGCCCTCGGCTTCCTCGTAGTCCTCATCACGCTCAGCTGCTGCCTGTGTTTCTGCAAGAAGATGATATTTAAAAAGAAAAAGGAAAAGGGTGGGAAAGAGACAAATGAAAAGAACAACATTAACCTGTCAAACGTGAAAGAGGACGAAACAAAACTGGTACTAATTATTGATTGAGTGTTGTAGTGGGTGCATATATATATATATAGATATATACACACACATATAAGGTGTGTGTATAAATATTAATATTATCTTACAATGCCAAACTACATCTATTTTAATAACTACTTTTCATTTTGTATATAATTTATAAGTGATAATTGTTAACAAGGCCTGGAAGTACATTTGCTAAATTAATCATATTAATACACACAGAAAAAAATGGTGCCCCAATAATTCACAAAATTCTTAACACGTTCAAATTACAATGTTATATATATATATATGGCAATGACTGTCGTTTGCAGTGTCGGGGTAACGCATTACAAGTAACGTGAGTTAATAATATTACTTTTCCAAAGTAACGATTTACTTTTTAATTTACAAGATAATATCTGAGTTACTTTTTTCCATTTATTGACTGTCATTTCAGTAAAGTACATGATGTTACTGTAGTTTTAGACTAAATATGAATGTGTATTAATTCATTCCTTTTGCAAAAAAAAAACAGATTCAGTATTCATCAAAATGAATTAAAACAGTGAAATACAAACTCAGAATATGACACAAACCTGCAATAATTAAATATGTTAAACAACACAAATATATCTAATCTCATTTTATTAACCGATGTGTTTGCTGCTGACCTTTGATGATCAGTTCAACCTATTAATAAGCAAAAATGACTTTAGATAAACGAACAATTGTGCTTCGTTGTTTTTTTTTATTGCTGAAGAGTGTTGAATCTTCTTCTGTGTTCTTCTGTACAGACGTGATTTACTCTTCCTTCAGTCTGAGGTTTATTCATTACACTTTCTGGTGTGAAAGGCTTTTACATTTGATACAAATATAACTTCTTATATTAAAAACAAACAATCAAGCCCTGCTCATATTTAAAAAGTAACACGAATGTAACGCAAAAGTAATATAACGCATTACTTTACATAAAAAGTAACTAAGTAACGTAATGAGTTACTTTTTTAGGGAGTAACAGAATATTGTAATGCATTTCTTTTAAAAGTAGCTTTCCCAACACGGATGATTTGTATGGTTGTATTTATAGGCTGTTCATCACGGTGCTGATTCTGATCACAAGGAAGAGGATTCGGAGTCTAAAAAGGCTGCAAAACTTGGAAAACTTCACTATACCCTCGACTACAACTTCACTGACAGCGCGGTATGAATACAAATCAGCAACCAGCGTTATTCAGTCATCAATATCCATATTAAACAGAGTAACTTGCTTCGGCAGGGGTTTATCTGCAGAGGGCTTTTATTGTAATGTAATGTGTAGAACTTCATTTTTAAATGTAAATTCTGAATCATTTTGAGTGAAAGTGATCGCTGTGATTCTTGTTCAGTTAATTGTAGGGGTGGTTGAGGCAGAAGGTCTTGCTGCTATGGATATGAGCGGCACTTCAGATCCGTATGTGAAAGTCTACCTCCTCCCGGACAAGAAGAAAAAGTTTGAGACAAAAGTTCATCGTAAAACACTAGATCCCACTTTTAATGAGCACTTCACCTTTAAGGTACAACTTAAATCCACTTGCACTAAAAATCCTTCATTGCAAGAATGTTACAGAGGTCACAGCATGCAGATTCACAATGTGCTGTTGGGACAATAATCATTTAATAGCACTGAACAGGGTGTCAGATATATGCACACTCATATATATTCTGTCTGCAGGTTCCATACGCAGAGCTCGGAGGAAAGACGCTGGTCATGACAGTGTATGACTTCGACCGGTTCTCCAAACATGATGCTATTGGAGATGTGAGGCTGCAGATGAATAAAGTGGACTTCAGCCAGCTTACAGAGGAATGGAGAGATCTGCAGAAAGCAGAGAAAGAGGAGGTACGAGTGAGGAAGGGAATCTTGAATACAAAAACCTGAATCTGAGTTGAATTGGTCACATTGCAAAGTTGAATTCACGGTGAACTGGAACGACCCCAAACAACAGGATTTCTTTAGTCCAACACAAGCGAGCATGCCATAAAACAGAAAAACTATATTTATTAGAATTGTACAGATTATTTATTATAACACATTTTAAAATAATATTAATATACATTCACATCTGACATTAACTAATGTTAATTTAATATTTACATATTTAAATAAATGCATGCAAAAATATTAATATTTAAATATGGATATAATTAATAAGTATTTAAATAATATACATTTATTTAGGCTAAGTATTTATCTGGTCTTAAATTGTTAAAGGTAAAACATATCTTTTGTGACATTAACATTATATTAATATTTACATAATGCAAGTAAAATATACAAATTATATGCATTTATTATGCAAGTATATGAGTAATTCATGTTGAAAAATATGTTCAACTAATAATGCTCTATCAATTTTGTATATTTTAAACATCCTCTTCCTTAGAAATATTTCTATATGTATTCCATTTCTTTAATTATTTTTGGGATCAATTTTTGTATTGTTTTTGCATAGAAAGGGTCATACACAATTACTTCTTCAAAATATACAGAACAAACTGAAAAATGACAAATAAATACAAATACAGTCTGCAATATGACAAGCTTATGATACGCACATTCAGATTGAATGATGATGTACACCTTTGTAGCAGCATGTGACCGCTGTGTTGATTTCAGGATGAAGAGTGAAATAATGCCAGACTTTGTGTTGACTCAACAGCATGAGCAGTTAGGAGATATTTGCTTGTCTCTGCGCTACGTACCGACTGCTGGAAAGCTGACTGTTGTCGTCCTAGAGGCCAAAAACCTGAAGAAAATGGATGTGGGCGGTCTCTCGGGTGAGTGACATTATATACTGACACATCCCATAATACAGATCTGAAATCAATTCAGACATTATTCATCTGTTCCACAGACCCGTATGTAAAAATCCACCTGATGCAGAACGGCAAAAGACTGAAGAAAAAGAAAACCACAATAAAGAAGAACACACTGAACCCGTATTACAACCAATCGTTTAGCTTTGAAGTGCCCTCGGAGCAGATTCAGGTAGAGCTGGAGTTTCATTTCTGTCCATTTCTCACGTGTATGTTCTGGACTATTCTTCTCTCTCCTTTCAGAAAGTTCAGGTTGTGGTGGCAGTCCTGGATTATGACAAAATTGGGAAGAATGATGCCATTGGAAAGGTTTTCATAGGACTGAACAGCACAGGAACGGAGCAATGCCATTGGTCAGATATGTTAGCCAATCCGAGAAGACCCATCGCTCAATGGCACGCCCTCAAACCTGAAGAAGACGTGGATGCTGAACTGATGAAGAAATGAAGCTGTGCGTGAGAGCATTTGTGTGCAGAAATATTCAGTGGTTTGCTTTCATTAGTGAAGTCTGAGGTAGATCTGGTCAAATCTCATAGTTCAGCCACATTAATAACCAGAAGTGCATTCATTTTCAGTATCTCGTGCAAGATGTACAAAGATATATTAAAGGAGTAAAAACTGTATTAGACAAGATTCACAATGCAGCTTCTGTAATAACATATTCCTGAGTAAATCAGAATATTCATGAGGAAATAATGAAAACCAGGACCAAATCCATTGGTATTTGATTGGTGAAAAGTATAGGTTATGATATTACTGGTTTTATTTTTCCCTGCCTATGCAGAAAATACATTTCAGAAGTGTACAAAGTTATTACATTTTTAATATTCAATCATTTGCATAGTTATATTGTCCTCTTATAAATAATGTTCACTAATGAATTGTTCCCCAAAAAATGTAAATTCAGTCATTGACTCACTCTCTAGTGATTCCAAACCAAGTGTTTCTTTCTTCTGTTAAACACAGAAGACGATGTTTTGCTGGTAGCCATTGACTTCCATTTTATCAGAAAAACAAGTTTAGAAGTCTATGGCTCTTTGGTTACCAACATTCCTCAATGTCTCCAAAATATAATAATAATTTGTTACATTTATATAGCGCTTTTCTGGGTATTCAAAGTGCTTTACATAGAAGGGGGGAATCTCCTCATCCACCACCAGTGTGCAGCATCCACCTGGATGATGCGACGGCAGCCATAGTGCACCAGAACACCCAGCACACACCAGCTACAGGTGGAGAGGAGACAGTGATGAAGTCAATCAGTGCAGGGGATGATTAGGAGGCCATGATGTCAGAGGTCAATGGAGAGATATTCACACTTTCATTCTTGGGTGAACTATTCCTTTAACAACTGTTAAAAAGGTAAACGTGGTCAATCTTAATCTAATGCTGTCTTCACAGAATCAACAGACTTCAGAAATAGCACAACAAGGACATCTTAAGACAATTTATTAACCACATATAATTGTACATAAATATACAAAATCATTGATGGGGTCCATGTTATCCTCACAAATGACATGCATATGTATTGAATGTATATCAATTATTCATTAAATGTAACATATCAATTATGTTGATATTTTGTTTAGGATTTTCACAAACGGAAATATGTAGTCAGGTTTTTGCAATATCACTAATATTTGTCATTGTTAAACCTGGGTGTAAATGCTTAAAAATGTATTTATTCTCTTGATAAAATCAAATAATCCATAAATGTGTATGCATAAGTTTCCTGATTCCACACACTGACCGCCGGCCGCTCAAAGACTGAACTGTTCGTTTTCCAGCAGAGGATCTGTGTGCTCATCTGATTTCTAAGAAAAACAAATATAATATATTACCTACATAATAAACATTACAGTTTCTGCATGTTAAATACAGGTCAAAATGTAAACCCTTTTTAAAGAAAGATTAAGGGATAAACTGTAGGGAACACAAAAGTTCAATATGTTCTCTAAATGTAAAAGTCAGGGAGAACAGAATGAGTTATATTAGCAACACTAAGTTTAGATCCAACAGATATATCATTACTTTATCTTTTAATTGACCAAAAATAGCTTAGCTATAGAACGAAATGATCACACTGCAAAAAAGTCTTGTTCTTCATCTGTATTTTTGTCTTGTTTTCCAGTGCAAATGTCTGAAGATCCATGAAGGTACATTTACACAAGACAAGAAATCTTATTTTCTGAGAAATTCTGCCAATCGGCTCAGATCATTCGACCTAAACAAAGTTTTCATATTTGAAAACACATTTGTTCTTGTTTGAAGCATACACTCAATTGTATTCAATCTCTTAGAAAGCTTAAATTTCATCTCAAATGCATATTGATTTAAAAATGTTTATGCGTTTGAACTGGAAAACAAAACAATCCTGAGGAAGACATTCATTAGTAGTAATGCATTCGACGTTTAATACCATGGCTTTATGAATTTAAGACTTTCTTCCCTGATTTAAGATCTTTTAAGGCCTTCATTTGTAGAAACACTGTATTATTATTGCATTCCTAAAACTATATTCTAGACTAGAGCTTGAATGTGTGGATGTTGTACCTGTACGCTGATGTAGTCCTGTCTGTAGAGGGTGCTGTAGGACTTAATACCTTTCCAAATCAGAAAGAGCATGTATATGGCTGCTAACATGCACTGCAGGATGGACACGAAGCCACTGCCCTTCAGCACATACACACCAGTGCGCTGAGACGGAGAGATGGAGAGAGATCATGAATGTGCTATATTCTAGTGCTTTATTGAGAGGCAGGGTCTCTGCACACGCACCTGCTGAGGGGTGGCCTTCTCCATTAGTGAGGATTTAATAAAGAAGGTGACAAGAGAACAAACTGCAAACAGTAAGCTGAAGATATTCAGGCCCATCAGAATCATGACCTATAACAGCAGAGATCACACTTCACTCAGACAAGCCCACAGGAAGCCTATTAACATCAAGTATATACTCATATTCCACTCTACCCAACAATCATTTGATTTGAACACAAATATATGAATATACTGCATTAGACAACAACATATCAAACCAAGTGACATCCACTTCAAATTAAGAGAGCAGTATTTCACAGAAAGATGTTTATGGAGTTAAAAAAATATACTGTTCACAAAGAAGACAAGGAAAATCATAGAGGTTATTAAAAAAGGATAAAAAACAAGCTTACTTTGATTTGTTTGGGTTTCCTTTGGAGATCAATTGCAAGTGACCCCGTGGCTAGAAACTGAGACATAAACAGATATATATATAAGACAGAAAAGAACTAATCAGTAACTGTACTGCATGTCAGACTGATTTACTGACTGTCAAAGTTAGGAACCGGAAATGTTAACTGGAGCACTTACACAAAGGCTGCACCATACTGGAGCGGTCATAGACGCAGAACAGCTGAAAGTCAAACAGGTGTAAGAGAAAGTGGAAAGAACACAGAAGACAGCACTGCAAATCTGAACGACCTGAAAGAGAAAGAGAGAAGAGAGGAACAAAACAAGAATTAGGCCACCGTATATTCTGCCAATGAAATTGTGTGTGAAACAGTAAATCGTATGCAATGAATAAAAGATTCAAATATTAGTATGCCATGCTGCCATAATCTATGTTTAACACAGCAAGTGGCATTCATTTTGAAAATAAAATGCTTATTTTTTTTATCTTTGATCCAGTTTATGTTAACTTTTGTCAGTCCGGTCAAACGATAAATAAAAACAAGATGGTCAATATCACTGATGATACGGCAATCATTTATCAAACTCTGTTATTTTAGTATCATTGATATAGTTTCATAGAATTTTGTTAATAATTTGAGTAAGATATATTTTAAAATGTGGAAGTTTTAGTTAAAATTTGAGTAATTTTGTTGTGTGTTTTTCTCATTTGTATTAGTTTTTTAATGTCTATAATGTTTTTCTTAAGTTTATTTGTTTGAGTTATTTTAGTATTTCATGTTAAACTAAAGAAAAATGATTAATGTCGCACTGGTAACTAGCAGAAATAGAAGTATTTAAGTTTTGATTTTATTTGAATTAACAGTTTTCTATGGTTGTAGTTTTAGTTAACAATTATAACCCAGCTCAAATCAAAAACTGAAGGTGAAGCTGACCGTGAGCATATGCTTTCATTAAATTGCTAGGTGTCTATGACTGGGTGTTAAACTAGATTTTGTTACCCCAGACAGGAGAAGGCGGGTGTTGACCACTGTCCCAAACCAGCGCACCAGTCTGTCTTCCATCAGCTCTCCGGCTGTGGAGTCCTCAGATGGGACAGGGTGGGACAAAGGCGTGTCTTTAAATACACCTGATGCAGCCCCTCCTGGAACATGTTCTGACTCTTCTGGGGACATCACGAGTGACCACGACAACAAATGGACTTGATTTGGATTCGATTTGACATACATACAGTATACAGTAGCATTTACAGTCACGCTTGATCAGACAATTTAATACAAGTCTATAATGACTATAATGGATTTACGAGTGAAATAATGTATGACTTACCTTTGCAATCTCAGCCATTATAAATGAGATGTCTTTCTAAATCAGTGCAAAACAAGTCAACAAGCATTCAGATATATGGATTCACTTTAAGACGAAGCTCCGTCTTTGTGAAATACGGGGTCAAAGTTCTTTCTCAGGGTCTTGCTCTTGAAGCCCGCCCAATAGGGAGAGTCCTGATGTGTGATTTGTCAGGATCTGATCAAAGGTTGTTTAAGAGTCATAGTTTCATATTGGCTGATATGAATCTTATCAGTTAAAGTAAGCTTTATAAATTCTAATTTTTAATAATTAAAATAGTATAAAATGATATATATTGCTAAAGCAATGTTTATTGATAATTGAAAAGACATTATGCATTTTATACAATGAAACAACAATATAATGATAAAGTACTGTACTAAAAGAAAGTCAAATCTTCAGTAAACAACTTATGTAAACTCATGCAGTACAAAAATTTATTACAGGTGCTTGTCTAATATTCAGTCAATTTAACAGCTTCAGCTGCATAATGCCAATATAAGATGTGTAAAAAAAAACAAGATTCAACATACTGAGTTAGTTTCTTCATCAGAACAGATCTGGAGCAATTTAGCATTATATCACTTGCTCCTCATTAGTGAATGGGTGCCGTCAGAAAGAGAGTTCAAACATCACAGTAATCCACACGACTGCTGTTGATTAATATACATCTTGTGAAGCGAGAAGTCATGTGGATTACATGAGGACTATTGTGATGTTTTATCAGCTGTTTGGACTCATTCTGGCGGCACCCATTCACTGCAGATGATCCTTTAATGAGCAAGTAAAGTATTGATACATTTCTTCAAATCGGTTTATATGAAGACACAAACTCATCTACATCTCAGATGCCCTGAAGGTGAGTCAATTTTCAGCACATTTTAATTTTGGGAGAACTATATTCCTTTAATGACTTACACCATATTTGGTAACACATTTCACATCACACTTATATATACAGTGATCAGAGCACATATCACTCTTCTTCTCCTCCAGAAAACATATCAGCCAGTCTTCTGAACCGAGGTCCCCAGTTCTGCAGATGCTGGAAGTCCTGATCTCCATCACCGATGGACAACTGCAGAGAGCTGAGAGATCCAGATTCAGACCCCTCACCCTCATGAGCAAACACCAGCACGGAGTCATATGGCGCCACTAAGTGGTCATCATCTGCTGTGCGCTGATTCTACAGAGACACAGAGTCCAGTATTTAACACATGCATGTGACTTGTGATGGTGCTGATTTGCTTGTGGATGCTTTTCAGGATTTTTTGTTGATTCAAACCCAGGACCAACATGCATGTTGAACTTGCAGAAATCATGCTGACTCTTCTGCAGATAAACATAAACACTATACCTCATAAATGAAGCTTTCGATATCTTCATTCTCATCTGGATGTTGCCGATAGAAGACTGTTGGTGAGGACATAGGGGCAATATCGAGAGAAAGTCTCTAGTCTGCTGCACAACAGGACCATATCAAAATCCTGTAATACACAACATAAACACTGATAAGACTTGACCAAATTAAAGCTAGTTGAACATGATATGTGGAAGAGCTTGTGCACCTGGTCCTGTTCGCCGCCTCCTTCCTCATTGTAACATAAAATATTGTCTCGGTCTTCCTCTCTATGGTTGAACTGTTTCCACTGAACTTTTCTCCCACATCTCCTCTTCAGGAGAAGAAGCAACAGTAACAGCACTATAGAAAAAAAGATCATCATCACTGTTATTAGTACTGACTTTAAAGGGCAGCATCATTATAATCATGAAAATACACACGTATATGTATTTATAGAGTAATACTTTTTAGAAATTAGAAATATTACTTATTCACAAGCATTAAATTGATCAGAAGTGACAGAAATATTTTGTAACTGTGAAAATTTAGACTATTTCAAATAAATGCCGCTCTTTTGAACTTTTTATTTATCAAAGAATCCTGATAAAAAAAATCTAATTCAGTTTTGCACATTTCAAAATTGATTAATACAGTAATACATTAAAATAAAATTTTAATGTATTTTTATTAAACAAAACCTTTAGTGAAGATAACATTTCCTTTCAAAAATAACAAATAAATTCACTCACACACAAAATTATATATTATATATATTATAAAATAATATTTAGAAATATATATTCACATTTGTCTCATTTAGAGACTCATAATGATAAGCTGTTTGCTTACCAAGAAAGCATAAGATGGGCGCTAGCACATAGATGAACAGAGAGACGTCAGCAGCAGCAGTAGCATATGTGCCGCTGGAGCAGGTAACATCATCACCCTTACAGTCACACACCTCCACTATGATAGAACTGTCCTGAAATAACCTCTTGGAGTCATACATACGATACCAGGCTGTATTCTCCAAGAGCCAGACGTCTGAGGGGCTTCAGCAACACCACACTGCCTGAGAAACCAGGGGAGAGCAGAAGTGTGAGATATCCAATATATTCACAACAGATTAAAACGTAATGTGAGCTAAACCGGTCCTACCGCTGGAGTTGCTGATGATAGTCCAGTTGCTTTGATATTCTCTATTTAGCTCTATGATGAAGGGTGGGCCGTTTTCTGGGCCGTCTGGATCTGTGATGGTCAGACGGGCGGGTTTCGGTTCGATGAGACACATTGGGACTCTGCGCTCTTCCAGCACTGGAGCGTTGTCATTAACGTCCAACAGTTTAATCACTAATGTGCCTGTTCCTGTGGTGGGCTCGTCATCTACAGAAACAAATACATAAAGCAGTCTACACAACCGGTCTAAAGCCAACATCAGATGTGTTTTGAGTAACACAAAATGAGTAGATGGCAGAATTTTTTAGGTGGACTATCCTAAAGGCTTGAATACACTTGATATTTGCTCAATTTTTCAGTCAGCAGATTGTATTTGACAGATTTCACAGAAAATCTCATAGTATATGATGGGCACAGGTTTAGATTTGTTTAGCTTCAGATTATGATTCCAAACATGAACATTTGCAGAAAATCTCACCCTCAGGCTATCCAAGATGTAGATGAGCTTCTTTCTTCATCAAAACAGATTTGGAGAAATGGGTTACTTGTGGATTATTGTGATGTTTTTATCAGCTTTCTTTTGACGGCACCCATTCACTGCAGATTGGTGAGCAGGTGTTGTAATGCAAAATTTCTCAAAATCAGTTCTGATAAACTCGTCTACATGTTGGATGGCTTTGGAGTAAATGTTCAGTTTGGAGTGAACTATTTCTAGTCTTTAGGCATTGGGAGCTTTATTGACATTACCATTGTCATAAGCCAGTACTAAGACCGTGTACTGTTCATTTCTTATGAACGAGGCCTCTCTGTCCAGTGAGCTCCTGACTTTGATGAGTCCAGTGTCCTCTGTGATCTCCAGCCAGTTTGCAAAGTCTGCAGTAACTTATATCTGACATCACAACACACAAATATGTAACAGAAATGAATGCATGAAAGACACAGTTGTGCTTCAAATCGAGGGGTTTGAATCTTTTCCATTTGGTAAGTTTAGTGCTTTAACTTTCAACATTTCTAATTTTGTAGTTCAAGTTTTTCATCTAATTGTACTAATTTATTTCAGCTTTATTTAAAAAATAAGAATGTCGTAATACTTTTAATGGTAAATACACTGCAGGGTAATACACAAAAAGGGGTTTTAATGATACAATGTGTGTTTTTTTCCGTGAGTATCCATGTAAACCTTATTGTCTGCTCTCTAGCTGTATCTGGGTCGTTGGCTGTGTATTTGGAGACAGTGCTGCCCACTTCGAGGTCCTCATAAATCATGATCCGTTTCTCTGCAGGCTCAAAGACAGGTGGCTCGTTTACATCCTGCACTGTGATGGTGACGGTAGCAGTGGAGATGGCCAAAGGAACAGCAAAGGGAACCTCGTTCTTGACCACCACCAGCAGAGAGAAACTGTCGGTCAGCTCGAAGTCCAGACCCTGAAGATATATTGACAGTTGTATTTCTCATTTTCTGAGGAAAATGTGAGTGCTCATGAAAAAACTCACTATACTGAACAAAAAGTCTGGGGTCTGCAAGATTTGTAACATTTTTCAAAGAAGTCTTTTATGCTCACCACAGCTGCATTTTTATGAGCAGAAAAATACAAACAGTAATAGTGTGAAATATCATTATTTCTAGTATTTAAATGACTGTTTACTAATCAAATATTTAAAAATCTACTTTATTCCTGCAATGGCAAAGCTGAATTTTCACAATGTTTCTGAAACCATTCTAATATGCTGATTTGTTCCTCAAGAAATATTACTTATGAATGTTGAAAAAAGTTTTGCAGAGTAATATTTTTGTGGAAACCATAATAAAATAAATTCGGATTCTTTGATAATTTGTTTTGTAAGGTTATAAATGTCTTTTACTGTTACTTTTAAACAATTGAATGTATCCTTGCTGAAAAAGCTTTTAATTTCATTACTGAGTCTTAAACACTCAAACTTCAGGGTCTAAGTCCAAGTGTTGTATATTCAGTTTGATATATGAATGTATATTCACTTTTGATGTCACGATGACTCCCTCCATCCCGCTGGGGCCGGTGCTGATGTTGAAGAACCCTTTCTCATTGCCCTGGATGATGGTGAACTTTGACACTGAGTTTGCAGTTAAAGGCTCGTCTCTATCGGTGACATCCAACCTTGCAACAATTTCCCCAGCCTTATTTTCTTGTACTGTACCTGCATACTGCCCAAACACACACAAACAGACCGTTTCACAGCTCCTCAACATCAGATGTGTGGAAATTTAGCCTAATCCAAAAATGCACTTACCTTTCCATGGCTGAACTTAGGGGCGTGATCATTGCTGTCAGTAATTTTGATGATGACCACACAGGTGGAAGAAAGACCGTGACCATCCATATCTGCTGCTTCCACAGCCAGCTTATACACAGTTTGATTCTGTTATCACGTCCTTTTTGTATTAGTGACACTATTTTCCTATTTGATCTTTAATACAATTGAGTTCATTTAAATCTATGTAAACAAACACAGATGTATTACCTCTCTGTCCAAGATGCCTATAGTGGCCAGGCTGATGACTCCACTGGCTGGGTCAATGTGAAACACCCCACCTGTTGGGTTCCTGTCTCACCAGCTTGTAACGCACAATGCCATTTGCAGTTTCTAGGTCATCAATGTCTTTTGCCGTCACTTTTAAGACGGGCGCATCTGGAGTAGGAGCATAAAACAGTATTTTATGCTATGTCAAACAAACGTAAAGTCTGAGGAGGATAGAAGAATCTCCATTCATACTTTGTTTTGCCCTTTCTGGGACTTCTCCCATAAAAGGATCCTGGGTACACAAGGGTTTGTTGTCATTTTGGTCAATAACTTTGATGGTGATTTTAACAGGGGTTTCAGTGTAGTTTTGATTCTCTGCTGAAGCATGAGTTGTGAGCTGCACACAGACACACATAATATACAGCATTTATCAATACAAAATACTTCTATAAAGTTACAAACAAACTCAAACTGTTTAACTTGTGTTTAAAATCCAGGTTCTTCGACTCACAACGTATTCTTTAGTTTCCTCTCTGTCCAGGCTTTTGGTGACCCATAACATGCCTGTATATTTTTCCACTGTGAAAAGACCCGTGGGAGGCTGATCTGCTCCAGCACCTGTGATACTATAAATCATTCTCATGGAATCAGCAGCGGTGGACTTCATCTGTGGAGCAAAACATAAAAACAGAGATTAGAACTTGCAATGTGAAATGTTAAAACAAAGACGGAGCAGGACAGGACAATAATGTGCAAATTAAACACAGGATGAAGCAAAGAAGGACATAGGAGAGAGATACACCTTCACCACTTGCTTTGGGAACGGGCCTTTATCATTTTCTGGAATGCTGACATGGGGAATCAACCAATCCCTCTTTCTTCTGATCATGCCATTAGATGTCTTGGGGACAACTGTCATCAAGATATAAGGGGACTCTGGAGCTGTGCTATTCTGAAGGACAAATGTAAATCAAATAATCATATGTAAATGCTGTAAAGCTTTTGAGCTATAGTTCAGTGGTTACAAAAGTAGTTTTACAAGATAATTTCATGTTTAATTCAATGTTAATCGCTGTTTCTTTCTACAAATTTCCAGCAATTTAAAAAATGTGAAAATTGTTTCTACACATTTTAGTTAAAGTGATTAACTACATCTGTGTTCAGAGAAACTGATTTGAATCCACAAAAAATACTAATTTCAAAAATCTCTAAGATCAATATTAAATCAGTTGTTTGCAGATGCCACTTGATTTTGCAATGATTTACATTTACATTATCTAAATGTCCAAATACTTGAGGTAACTATAAACATTAAAAAAGGATCAGGAAATTCCAAAAACATGTAAACATATATTGGTGTAAATTATGTACCTGCCAAAGTGTGCTGCTGTTTCTCTGGTCAAGCATGAACTGTCCCTGTTGAACGGATGCTAAATTCTCTGGTTTGATCTCTCCATGAACTGTTAAGAGCATCTGTTTAAACCGATGAAGAAAAAAAACTGATCAAGTTTCATATATATGTTTCCACAAACATGATTACTATGAACAACTTATACATTCAGTCATTTAAATAATGACAATTCAATACTTCAATAAGTACATATTTAATCAATATAAGATCTATTTTCTGGACTCTACATTTGCAGACCAAAATACACAGATGACAATGTCATCTTCACATCATGTATAAAATAAAAAGACGAGAATATGACATTAAACAACACTTACCAGACACAAAAGACAAGTGAAACTTCCATGAGTGAATCTCTTCATCTTCACAGCAATACTGGACAGTATAAAGAATGAGAAATATGTTTTCTCCATGTATTGTCTGCTACCTTGTCAGTTCCCCACTTCAGCTGTACTGCAAAGTCTGATCTTAGTGTGTGTGTGTGTGTGCACGTGTGTGTGTGTGTGTGTGTGCATGTGTGTGTGTGTGTGTGCATTTGCATGTTTATGGAAAGTAGCTGCAGGCCATATTAAAAGGACAATGAGCTTACCAACAGATGATGGCATGTTTAAGTCATGCATGGAACATTTCAATGTCAGCTTTAACAAACTACATACACCGATGCAAGATAAGTGATTTTACCAACTATTTACAAAACAAAATATCATTATTAGATATTTTATAATAAAATGCAGACAGTTTATGGTGCTTTGATGCAGCAACCCTTAGGGCAAACAGATAGACAAAAGTGCTTCTACGTCATCATGGAAAAATGACTTCATGAGAATGTTCACGTAATATTCAACACTGGCAGCAGCACATCTGGTGAGTTTGCCAGTAATAATCTATAGTTAAAGGACTTGTTGAGTATGAGTTTCTTTCTTCTGTTGAATATAGAAGATATTTTGTATAGGGATGCACCAAAATGAAAATTCTTGGCCGAAGCCAAACAAAATGAAACACTGGGCCGAAGGCCGAACACAGTTTTTCCTTTTTTGTTTTTTTACAATTACATAAACTAAATAGACAAAATATGCTTTTACTGACCAAAGCTGCACAAAGCGGGAAACTTCAAACGCGCATTTAAATGCCGTGGAACGGAGCCCATTCACATAGTTTTCCATTAAATAACATTATAGCCTATTTGTCCCAGATCATTCTTATTGTACATAATGACTTCACCCTAGGCTATAAATTATGTATTGAGCATTTTTCAGCAAAACATTTGTCTTTCCGTGGCTCTAATACAGTCTGTATGCTTCATATAGAGAGCTGTAATACAGATCACGCTTTCTCTTTCCGTTTGCTCTGTTTTTTAAACACCGAACTTCAAACTCATTTATGCCACATAGTTCATTCTTGAAGCAAACTTATGTCTGCTTGGTGATCAGTTTTAGACCGCTGCTTGAATTGAATGTGACGCGTCTGGCTGCGCTTTTGCACAGTGTGTCACTTGCATATTTGTTTATATTTGGATTAGATAATCATGCAGTGTTATAAAATAGCAGCACATAAAATGTGAGTACACATACAATATCAATAACCTGTTAATGTAATTTGAATATGGCCTTGTGTGTGTATTTCAAGATGGCCATCTTTAAGCATGACTGTTGAAGTGAAATGATAATACTTAACAATAAGTGTCCATTTGTAACATTAATGAAAGCTGTAGAAGTATTGTTCCTTGCTAGAGTGTTCATTTCATTTCAACATTTACTCTTATTAATAGGCATCATTTTTAAATTTTAAAGTTTCTTCTTTTAACATTAGTAAATATGAAATAACTTTAATAATCAATATAGCAGTTAATATTAATACACATTTTATGAATTTACAAAGTATGGCTCAGTACTGTTATTGCTTTTTTTAAATGGTAAAGCTCTATTTAGTTTTAGTTCAGTATCCATTTATAAAACTATCGATTGGTATTATTAATTGGTATCGGCCAGCATGGTCCAACCTAGCTATCAATATCAGCAAAATCCACTATCGGTCGACCTCTAATGAATAGAATACATTTATTAACAGCTGTTGTAGGCCGTTGTTTTATTAATGTCTTATTTTACTCTACAGAACAACAGTACATTTGCAATACTAACATTTATGAATGTTGATGGATTTGTTGCTTTTTCTCAGCTTTTATTTAGGCAGAAACCTGCAGGAAGATCTCAGTGCTGCTTCTTGTTGACAACAGATTTATAAAGGATTCTCATTATGAATTTGGGAATATGTTTGACACACGTATCGCATTGTCACATGCTTTTAAAAAATAATAATAAAAAAGTTACAGAGCAACTGACAAGTAACTGTTTCAGCTCAGATGACGCCGCTAGCTCGTGCGGTCCGTGCGTGTAGAAAACATACCATTCTGCAGGCTATATACAAATCGTTTAAGACCATTTCAATCATCATACAGTAACCAGCATCAACCACCTCTTCCTCTTCTTATCGGAGACATGAGATGCAGTACTTAACATTCTCTAGCTGTCGGTGCTTGTTATGATTTTTGCGTCTTTCTCTTGAGTTTTAAATATTTCCACACCGCAGACACGTTTGCTGCATTAGTGCGCGCCTATATTTGATCGTGTCACGTCATTGTTCAGTACATATTATTTGGTCTGTTCGCTTATTTGGCCAAACACCGAAAGAGCTTTTTTGTTGTTGTTGCCAGTTTCGGTGCATCCCTAATTTTGAAGAATTTGGACAACCAAATACAGGTACATCAAAAAAAAAAAAATAGAATATCGTGAAAAAGTTTATTTTTATTTATTATTATAGTATATTATTGAGTGCATAGAAATGAACATACTTTTCAGAAGCCTGAAATTTCAGTTTAAAATATATATATTTTTTTATTGATCTTATGTAATATTCTAATTTTCTGAGACACTGAATTTTGGGTTTTCATTATCTGTAAGCCATAATCATCAAAATGTCAAGAAATAAAGGCTTGAAATATTTCACTCTATGTGTAATGAATCTATAATTTATGGGATTATAAATTATTCACTTTCTGAAATGAGTGACAATAAATATTGACCTTTTTCATGATAATCTAATTTTTTTAGATGTACCTGTAGTTGCTGGTAGTCACTGACTTCCATAATATGAAGGAGGAAAAAAATAATACTATGAAAGCCAATGATTACCAATAACTGTTTGGTTACATGTTGCAATATTCTTGAAAATATCTTCTTTTGCATTCAACAAAAAATAAACTAATACAAGTTTGGAATAATATGAGGATGGGTACATTTTCATTTTGGGGTGAACTAACCCTAAAGCTAATTATCTGCTGAATCTTATACATTTACTGGACAGAACAACTAATGATTGATTGTTTAAAAGAATTACTAACTAGCAACGTTGCACATTTAAATGAAATTAAGTCTTGTAAGAAATGTATTAACACAAACAATAAGATCCACCACCAAGTGTAAAATAAAAACAAACACTTTAACAGCCATATTTACTTTATAGTACCTTTACCAGGATATTTCATATAGTTTTACAGAGACCTTTGGCAAACACATATATGGTATAGACATGACACAGAAAAGCTTTCTATCAGTTTCCCTAGAGTGAAAACTCAAGCAAGACAAACAGATACAACCTGCTGAAGCTTCAAATAAACCTCAAAGTCATAAGATCATCACTCCCCCTGCATTAATTATAATACGGCATTTTCAGACTGACAGCTCTATAGTGTTTTTCTTATACTTGCAAATTCCAGATTTTAACCCAAGAACCCCAAACGACCATCAGATTAGGAATAAACTCAATTGTTTAGTTTATGTTGGCCAGACTGTCTCCTAAAAAAATATAATAAACCCCTCACTGGATATAACGCACGGCCAGGTACTACCAAAAGCATTTCTGTAGTAAACAATCATTAACGTTTTCAATATCAAAACCTAAGGAGGAATAATACGAAAAATGAAAATGTCCTCCCAGAAAAATAAGATGATATACGATTCATGACATTTCATATATTGTACATCCAAATAAAAGTTCTCCCTTCTAGATGAAGACTGCAGTTTTACAGTCACATAAATTGTTCCCAGAGTAATTGAAAAAAACAATAAACATAAAAAGCTTTAGTCAAGTAGTGCTTCTCTACTAATGCAGTAAACTTAACTATACCATGTATTTAAGGACACCCTCATACATAAGCATAATCTGAAACAGATTATTGCAATAAAATGTATAGCACTTCAGTTGATCATTCAATCATAAGCAACTGTCTGAATAAGGCAGGAGATAAATAAACATTCAAATAGGCACTTTGGAGACTTACCTCATGCATTCAAACCAGACTGCTCTTACTACATGGCTTACCTGAAAATGAATGGCAAATCCATCTATCCTAACAGTGTGGAAAACCATTCTAAAATATTGCACTTTCTACAATTATTACAATATCTATAAGATGTAATAACAGATCAGAAATCGTCACAAATAAGCCACTATAATGTATGCATCTAACAAAGTAGTATGTATTTATGTATATTTTGATGCACTATTATGTAAAACAGTTCTGTTTGGCTGCTTCTATTCTCAGAAGCTCTTCATGTATTTTTTAGTGCCATATATGATCTTCTCTGAGATCTCCTTTCTTAGTGTTACATGGTAAGGGTTCACATGTGTGTTGTGTTACAGGATACTCTCACGAGAGTTTCCGGTGTTAGAGGATGTGCTTGCCCCGTTATCGTTAGAGACAGGCTTCCTATTCCACGTTACAGAGTCCAGTAAGGTCTGATTCAGTTTCTCCATCCAGTCAGACCTCTCCTCCCGTGTGTCCGCTGAAAACCAGCACCTGAACAAAAGAAGATCATTTAGATTTGAATTAAAACCAGTACTCTTATTGTAAACTGATACAAAATGTTAAAGTCATAATAACATAGAAGTAGCAGATCCTTTCTTCCATATTGTGGAATTGTATTTTTGGCTGAACTCTTTCTTTTAGTAAATTCATGGATGCATTACTTCTTCAAGGTCTGGCTGTGTTCTTGCTGGAGGGTGTTAGTCTCTACTAATTCAAAGGTGTGGGGCCGTGCACAGCACTCTCGCTCCACGGGCCTGACACTGCAGAAGTCAAAGAGAGAGAGACTTCCATCTGCTGGCTGGAAGAGAAGGAAATAATAATTGTTTTAAATGTAATGAGGAGAATAATATACATTATTTACACTAGTGGTTGACTGATATTGTTTTTTTTTGACAGCCGATATCTTGGAAAGCAGGGTGGCCAATAGCCAATAAAATTGTATTTAATATTTAAGAAATTAGAAAATTGATTAAAAAGTAAATGTGCAAAAATAAACATGCTTATACATTAAATGACAAAGTATTTTCACAAATAAATATTTCATACAAATATAATTAAAAAGGAAGTAAACACTGTCTGAAACCAACAGGAAACTCAGTATTCTGGGAAGTTTGTGTGCATTGGGAATCATATTTTTTCAAATAAAGCCAAGGTAACACTCATTTTACATACAGCACACAGCGGAAATGACATGAATATGACAGTGGGCATAATTTAAAATAATGAGTTTAAAGTTTGACAATCGCGCGTCTCCAGTAAAGCTGAACTCTCCTCCTGTCCACTTTCAATTCACACGGATCGGATCATTTCACACAGAGGTTTGTGAAATTAAATGTTCATTAGTCATTTAAAGATTTGTTTAAATGATATAAAAACATTTGCTGAATGCTGACGGCAAACGAGAAAGTATTAGAATGTTTGCCTTTCTAATACTAACAATATAAAAGCAATCGTTAGAATACATTTTAATTCCTTTAACTGTTCTGTTTAACATCTGATTATTAGACAGACTTCTGTCCGTATTAGTCAGGAGTGTTAACAACGACAGCGAACTAGAGGGAGATTGTGAGCAATGTGTGCTCAGGCACTGCGGTTGTCAGCGCTGTCAAAATAAAAGTCCCGCCACTTATAGGCCAATGCTGATATTTGAAAAGTGCCAAATATCGGCCAATATATCGGTCGACCACTAATTTACACACATAATTGCACAACCCCACCTTGTTGCTCATCTCATTCGGGGAGTTCCAGTAGAGCAGGTGTCCTCCTTCCAGTAGGAAGTAGAACCTCTGCCAAGCTCCAAAGCCACTCACATCCTCAAACATGGTCTACAAGAGGACAAAGAAAGTTGCAGCATAATTTCATAAAAACTCAACACATTTCCTATAGACACTTCATTAAGCACACACACTTTCTAAATAATACATTAAAAACAAACAGATCATAGATGAAATTAATCATTTAAAATAAAGTACTAATGTAACCAGGCAGACCCAGTTGCAGCTGTACTATTCAACACATTGAATAATCTTGTGCCCTAAGCCATTCTCAAACTTGCATTCAAATGGACCAGACTGCGACTATGAAGATTAACTGCTAACGTCTTTCACATATCTGCTTTGCAAATATGTACTAGTGGCAACTGTATTTTCTCATTTTTGCTTATATACAAATCAGTAAAGGGACTACAGATATGGTATAAGTGCCCTTTCCATGTGATAAAACAAGCTAAACAAAACATTGGTCAGTGTCTGGAAATCATGCAAGCTCAACTCACCAAAAAGCCCTGATGCTGGACGTTGGAGTGGCCCTCACTGTGCAGCCGCAGATAGATGTGGCCTTCTAGAGGAGAGAGAAAGGGAACCTACACAAAATAACAAATTGGTTAGTCACGACAGGAAATCACAACAACAACAAATGTGCATGTAAAAATGCAGCAATATTGTTCACATTTTTAGTAATGGCTCATCACATTACAATACAGCTTTAAGAAAAAAAACGCTATAAAACAGCCATCATTTCTGAATAGTTCAAATTCAAATGACTTCTCTAATTGTAGTAGCACTCCAAAATGACGGTAACATTCAAAGAACATTAATTTGAACTAAATCTTAAACAGCATTTATTTTACAAAAATATTTTGCAATATTATAAGTGATCACTTTTGATCAATTCAATACATCTTTGCTGAATAAAAGTATTACATTTCTTTAAATTACACACACATATATATATGTCTGGAAGTACAATTCCATATCTCCATAATAAAATACAGAACATAAGGAGAATTAGAGAGGGCAATTGAGGGGATATTGGTTTGGTTTAATTTTCCCAAAGCAAGTTATGAATATCATAATCAAGACATTGTCATTTTATTGACCATTGCACAGGCCAGGGGATTCATGAATAATAAAAAGATGAACAAAAGGCCCAACAAACACACTAACACAGAAACTGTGCAAAGCCCACTAAACCAGAAGCTGAGACTACGGTGGAAAGAGTGACACCTTTTCCTGAAACTCATCTCCAAGGAGTCGCCTGATTTTGCCTTCAAATTTCATCTGAGTGGAGAGAAACAGGAGAAATGGGACAGAAACCCAGTTACATGACCACAACCACACCACAGTGCAAACACAACACAGAACAACCACTGATCTCCTGTTTAACCAAGTGAAAATTAAGTGTGTAGAAGTGTACACAATATTTACTGATTTTCAAAATAAAAAAACTGATGCAAAAGTGTTCAAAAAGGTAAGGAAAGCAACACAGACACTCACTTATATGAACAAAGTTTTACTACATCAATACCTTGTCCAGAGGGAACTTGCTCTGTCCCAATGAATTCAGGGTAATCTTGTGAGACCCCACTAATGTGAAGTTACTAGAGCGCTGGGCGCTCAGACCAGGCAGAGTAGCAGCTATAACAGACAGAAAATAAATATCAGTGTCTGATATCACCAATCAACCAATGATTAAACGAGTAACTGATGAATACTCACAAGTCACACTCTGGTTAGATTTCTAGAAAATAAAAACAAAACATTTAAATCAGCTACAGCTATCTACCACTTGACAAATATAAAACACAATGTGCCCCATTAATGATTTTCTGAATTGTTTGTGAAAGTATTCTTAAGTGACAATTCAAAAAGTGAGATTTTATGAACATCATAACAGAAATACAGACATCTGTTTAGCTCATGTTTCATTAATGAATCCCAATGACGGGGAGTAAACATTTAGTCATTTAGCAGACGCTTTTATCCAAAGCGACTTACAAATGAGGACAACAGATACAATCAACTTGTAGTATTAAAACAACTAAAAACAGATCCAAAACTAAAAGCTAAAACTTTATAAATTCTACATGTAAACAGACAGTAGAGATACATACTGTGATGCTGTGGAGAATCTTCTTGGGTGTCACCTAGAAACACAAACATTTTTCTGCAACTGTGCATTGCCAAAAGTAATAAACACTCTGCTTTCTCAACAATGTGTGAAAGTGTACAAACCCTTGACTTTGTTGAGCTGCGGAACGTCTGAGCATTCACACTGCAGGTATTACTCGGAGTACTGGACTATAAAACAGAGGAATACATAATGGCCCGGATGCACAAACGGTATTTAGCTTAAACCAGGACTAGGCATTAGTTAAATTAAGATATTTAAGCAACTTTTACAAAAATGCCTTAGAAGAAAACATTACAGGTGTGCATCTTGACACTGACATATTTTAAGGTGTGTCAGAACAATATATTTTCAGTTGAGATAGCTCAAACATGCATTTTAGTCTGGGACTAGCTTAAGCCTTGTCTGTGAAACCGAGGGAATAACACCTGATTACAAACTAGAAATTGTAAGTTAAAGCTTGAAAAAAAAAATCTTATCTTTTAAATTAATGAAAACAAATATATTTGCTTGTTCATGAACTCTACCTACCAAACTGTAGACCTCAACATCAATCTCAAAACTGGAGCGAATGTCTTGTCTGTGGAAGGAAAATATTCAAACCAGTGTAAATCACTAATGTTGTATTCAAAAACCTTCTCTTAAAGCATTGTGCGGCTTTAAACTCTGACATCAGAGAATCAATGTATGTAGCATGTGGACTCACAGTGTAATAGAAGTTGGGAAGGTGATGGCGTCTCCATTTTGGGCATCAGCAGCTGTAGCCAAAGGCGTTGCCACAATATTACATGGGCCATAACGGATCAAAACGAAGAAGTAGTGCGTTGGACGGCCTTTATAGAGACAGTAGCCATAAACTGCATGAGAATATTGACCTTGTGCAATGAGGATTCATCTTATGCCATTAATAAATAGGAATTAACGCTCACCTGTGCGAGCGGCGCACACAAACTCCACTTTGAGGGGCAGCTGGATGCTGCTGATGCTGACTGTACCTCTGCAGGGCTGCAGAGGTACATTCTGGGAGTCCGGTTCACCAGACTCACCCTCTCTCAGCCTGCTGACCTCTGCCAGTAAGGCTGCTCGCTTCTCACCTGGATTAAACAGACAAATAAAAGCCAAATCAGAACATGCAGTCTCAGTGATTTGCAGGAGGTTCAAGAAGAGAAACACACTTTGATCACAAATCTGTTCCACTTACTGGAGACAAGCAGGAGTTTCTCAGCCTCGGCCTCCTGCTGGGAACCTTTCCCATGTTCCTCATCACTGCAACAGCTCAGAGCCTGCAGCGTCTGTGTGATGATTGTCTGCAACTTGGCTACCTCCTCATTTAACACCTTAAAGAACAAAATACAATCACCTGCATTAGATCTTGAATGCATGAAGTCTCCTAAAATACCTTCGTATAAGCCTCCCAGTATAAGTTTCAAACCTTAATTCTATCCTTGATGTTGATGGGCTTTTTTGAGTAGGTCTTCTCTTGAACCGGCTTCTGAACTCCAGGGGTCAGGCTCTGAGTAGAAGAGGCATGGATCTTCCTTTGTGAGCGGTAGGTGTCAATGCTGTTAATCATATGAAAAAACAATTGGGTAAAAATTCAATATCAGCGTTTGACCAATATATAGAGTTGAGTGGCTCTTTATGGATATAATACTGATATGCACTACCATTTAAAAGTTTGGTGTCATTCAATATATATTTATATATTAAATACTTTAAAAACAAATTATTTGGCAAGGATTCATTAAAATGTTCTAAAATGACAGTAACATTATTTAGTGTTACAAAAGTAAATTTCTAATAAAAATACAGTTATTTTGAACTTTCTATTCATCAAATACTGGGAGACAAATTAACAGATTCCACAAAAATAGTTTTAGCACGGATGATTATACATATTTCTTGAGCACCAAATCAGCATATTAGAATGATTTCTGAAGGATCATGTAACACTGAAGACTGGAGTAATGATGGCTGAAAATTCAGCTTTGCCATCACAGGAATAAATTACACCTTAATTGCAATAATATTTAACAATATTACGGTTTTTATTATAAAATAAATGGCTGATTTATTAGACTCACTAGTAAAAACAAAATAGCATGTACTACCACTAAATACCAAGTTGGGCAAACACAGCGATACAGAATGACAAGGCTCTTGACAAATTATTGTAATTAGTGTTCCTGTGGCTCAGTGGTTAGAGCACTGCGTTAGCAGCGCAAAGGTTGTGGGTTCGATTCCCAAGGAACACATACTGACAAAATGTATAGCCTGAATGCACTGAGTCGCTTTGGATAAAAGTGTCTGCTAAATGCATAAATGTAAATGTAATTATTTAAGTGAGCACACCTGTATAAAGGTGGAACGCTGTCAGCAGGACTAGCTGTCATTTCTTCAGGTGAGGGCGGTTGTACTGATGGCTCAGACAACGCGATTTCAATCTTCTGTAGAAACATTCAGAAACACACTTATTGTCTTCTTAACCAACTGATATCAGTATGTTTGAACTTTCCATCTACACAAAGGGAAAATTTAGATGCAAAACACTAACTAGCATTTAATTTCATATGAAAAGTGGCATAATTATGCTAAAAGGCATTTTGATGAAAATATTTGTGACAAGCAGTCGGGTTTCATTGACAACATAATTCACTGGATGTCACCATATGAACAATTAAAATCTCAAAAAATCAGACCAATACCAGTGGTGTGACAACATCCTCCACATATTTGCTGAAAGGAGAAAGAATACAGCTGGGCGGCATGGTTAGAAAGTCCTCATCACCCATGGTGCCACTCTCCTTCTCTTCCTTCATTTCTCCTTCATCGTCAACAGACTGGAGCTCCTCTTTATCTGTTGAAGAACTGGCTTCTGGAGTTTCATCACTCTCTTCACACATCTCACTCTGGTCAAGAGCATCCTCATTTAATGTGACAGAGACCGGTTCCTGTTTGTCTTCTTTTTCAGCTGTGTCCGATTCAGTTGTGTCTTCCTTTGCAGTCTCTGAATAATTGCTCTCATCTTTCTCCACCTCCTCTTCCTTATTTCCATCTTCACCTTCAGCTTCCTTATCTGCATGCTGCAAGACGTCTTCAAACATCTTGTCAATTAGAGCGGAAGTGTTCAAACTCCCAGCTTCTGTTACAGAAATAAATGTGGTAAATATGGTAGTTAAAGGGATAGTTCACCCAAAAAGGAATATTCTGTCATTAATTACTCACCATCATATCAACACAAATTAAGATATTTTTGATGAAATCCAAGAGCTTTCTGACCCTTCATAGACAGCAAGCCTATGGTCAAGCCATGGTCATGGACCTTGTTAAAGGGGTCATATGAAACAAATTTCAAGTTTTCCTTTCTCTTTGGAAATAAACCTCTGAATATAAATCTAACAGACCACTCAGATCAGTAGGATCGAGTCAATTAGAAATACCAAGGTTTCTCACAAAACAAGGGGAGTCCGCTTTTAGCTATTATGCCGCCTGCAGTTGGAACCAGCTTCCAGAAGAGATCAGATGTGCTAAAACATTAGCCACATTTAAATCCAGACTCAAAACTCATCTGTTTAGCTGTGCATTTGTTGAATGAGCACTGTGCTATGTCTAAACTGATCGCACTATTTATAATCATTTTCTATTCTTAACTGTTTTAAACTGCTTTTAAAATAAAGTGTTATATCATTTAGTTTTTATTGTTGTGATTGTTTTTTTAATTCCTTGGTTTTATTATTATTTGTAATGTCTATTTCACTTAATTTTACGTAAAGCACTTTGAATTACTACGGTGTATGAAATGTGCTATATAAATAAACTTCCCTTGCTTTGGAGTGTTACACGTTGATTGTGCATAGATAAGATCCCTGAAGTTGCAAAGACTAAAGTCTCAAAACCAAAGAGATATTATTTATCAAAGTTAAGACTCTGCCACGCCCCCTAAAACGGCTCATTCAAACACACCCCCACATGTCTTTGTCACAATTTGGAAATATTTGCTTAATGTCACCCAAATGTTAATGCAAAGAAAGGCGTGGTTTCAGAAAGCACAGTAGTGTTAATGCAGGCAGTCATGTCAGGGAGAAGCTGTGTTTCAGGCGAAAGCAAAAGCAATTTTTTGGGCCTTCCGAATGTAGATGCATTTAGGAATCATTACTTACAACAGAACAGCACAACCCAGATGTTATCACAATGCATTTTATGGACGACCGTTTTGTGAACCTAGGAGAGGAGGTAATTCTGACTTTGCTCTGACAATCTGGTGCTTCTGAACCAGCGACTGTATGTATTGTTATTAGTTTAAGTATTTGCTATTGACTGTTCAAATGCTGAGATTTGATTGTCGTGTGTGTGTGTGGGAGTGAGTGAGTGAGTGAGTGACACAGTGCAGGTTCGCGTGTGCGAGAGAGGGAGACGGTCACACAATCGAGGCTTGTTTGCAAATACATACGAGCATCAAGTCTGTGTCATCATACGACTCTTGTTTCCCTCTCGGCTTGAACTAATGGTAAAACTAAGGACATTATTAACTCTTTTTACATTTATTTTGAAAGCTAAAGCTCACGATTATGGAAAGGGGCATTCAATTTCCGACTCGTGCTTGTGGTGTTCGGCCAATCACAATGCACTGTGCCAGTTGGCTAATCAGAGCACTGCGCTTGTCGGAATGAGGGACTTTGTAGAAAACTAAGGTTTGAGAGAGGCGGGGCATAAAGGACCTACAATAATGCACAGTTATTGAAAAATAATGTGTTTTTTTAACATTAAAGCATGTCAACATATTCTGTTACACCAAATACACAAAATAATGATCTTTTAAAATTTTGAGATTAAAATATTTTTTTTCTCAAACACCTGGCATCCTCCGAGAAACGGTTCTCAACTTGTCTGCCTGGCTGAATATCTGCACCAGCAACAGATCGTTCGCAAATGAAAGCTGTTCGTACTGACCTATAGCATGCATATATTTCATGAAAAATCTTCTATTAAGATTTGGGCACAAAGCTTGCCACACATCTAAATTTGAAATAATGAACTTAAGCACGCAAAAGACGCAACATGAATGGATCCTCTGCTATAACAAAACCAAATGAGATGCATGCGTTGTCTTTGTCAACTGTCCCGAGATGCGAGCGCAAGTCTTGGATCAGAGTGCAGTAGCTCTTGAAGTGCAGACGAAATGCGCCGATGTGAAGCCGCTTTGAGAGAGTGAAAGAGCTGGCCCTGTTACAAATGGCACCATAAACCCTTGCGGTCTTCCTCTGAGTCCGCACTTTCATGACGCAAAGCCGCTTTGACTGTTGGGTAGAATTCTGCTGCAGAGCTCGCCCCAGTCAGGGCTCGACAGAAGTGCGGATCGAGGGCGCATAACAGCCGCTGACGAGCACCCTTCTGAACACTAAATTGAGGAATGGGACACCCTACGGCAGGGGTCGGCAAGTGACTTTGGCATGGGCCAAAAAATACATTTTGCCACTACATGGCAGGCCAGAACATATTTAAAGGATAATTTAAGAAATTAATTGATGAAAAATGCAACTAGAATTGCCTGTGACAGACTTTTACTGTGTCTTTTATAACTGGTAGCGAGCTTTTACTCTGTGTTAAATCCTGTCATTAACAAAAAGTCCCATTTGTGTGGCGTTGTCCGGCAGAGTAGGCTATGTGAGCGGAATGGAGCGCAAACAATTTCTCCTCCACGCTACAAGCATTTAATAATCACTCCTCGCTCACTGATATCAGAAACACCGCTCCGTGTCTAAAGTATTTCAGTATGTATATTAAAAAAATAAGTAACAGGAGAGTTTCAATGTGGCTTATTGGAACACTAGTGTTCAAACTTTCTTCCTACCACATGACAAGCTATGGTTTTCAGCATTAAAGGGTATAACTGCTGCTTTTTTCATGTTTGTCATGAAAATAACAGTACATATTTGTCAGTTATTTTAACTACGGATCGATACATTTCTTACAGATTTCTGTTAATTCGAAATCGGATACAGATGAAGTAGCACTGTAAGATTACATTAGTTTGAATGCATTATTGAGAGCGATTGATTGTGAATAAATGTTGTATTTGTTTAATAAATCATGCTTTCAGCATCTAGAAGGAACAAAAAAATTCCTTGAGAACCATTAGAACTTACTCATGTCCATTGCCGTCATCATCACAGCCTTCACATTCTTTCTGATTTGAGTGATCCTTCTCTATCAAGCTAGCTAAATATTTTTAACATGAATTCTTGCTAAAGTTCACATGCAGTTATATTTTGGGTCGTTGGAATGAATTATACTCAGGATGGCGCAGTGGCAGAGCGCTCTTGGAGCGAGTGAAAACCACGACATTCCAACCTTTAAAAAATCTGCTCCTCGCTCCATTGAAAATCACACCGCTCCACTCCACGCTCACATACTCTGGTTGTGAGTAACAGTTGCTGTCATGACAGATCTATTTCAGAACCAGCCGCTATCAAAATAATCTGGCTGCAGACGAGGGCCAGATATTATTGTTGGTGGGCCAGTTTTGGCCCGAGGGACGCCTGTTGCCGACCACTGCCCAGCGGTCTCGTGGACTTAACGTGCAACTGATGCACGCTTTCAAATCACTAAAGATTGGTCCTCTCCCTCCTCTAATCACATGCCGGATCCGTTACCCCGCTTTATTCCGGGACCTCTCAATTTACAAATTAAGCACTGGACTACCTTATTACAAGTATTGCTATTAACTGACCTGTGTGTTTTGTATCACTACTGCAGTGTCTGTACTCAGAGCATATAAGCCCTGCCAGCATAATAATTTGTATTAATTCTGAACGTGTCGCGTGTCCATATCACACCAAAATGCGACACCGCACTCCCTTGGGTCTGCACAACACACCCGCCACGCATGAAAGTCGATTGGATGAACGGTTCTCGACATAATACGAATGCAGACAGACACACAGAGATTCTTGCCTTTATTAGAGGGAAGAATATTTTCAGCCCCCTTCCTCCGAATATTCTGTGTTGATTACTACCGAAGCTTTGAAGCTCAAAAAATGGTATTTGAACTAGCCCTATCTGTGCCTTGACCGTATAGTACCCTTGCTGTCTATGGAGGGTCAGAAAGCTTTCATATTTCATCAAAAATATAAAACGTTTGTTCTGAAGATTACCTGAAGCTCTTACGGGTTTGGAATGACATGAGGGTGAGTAAATAATGACAGAATTTACATTTTTGGGTGAATTATCCCTTTAAGTTAGATTCAAGAGTTTTCAGGAAGGACATTTACCTGTCGATGTATAAAGTTCTTCATTGGGGAAACGGATGTCCACAGAACATGGCGGTGTGGTGTCCAGGCTTCCATCAAATACCTTACTGTCAAGCTCACAGGAGATGAATTCAGTTCCCTTTAACTCGTCCTGCAGAACAGACAAAAGCCGAAATTAGGTTTTGCCCTATAAAACATACTGAAAGACAAAATTCTCCCCAAGTGAGTCGGTGCAAACAAATCGCTTTGCCCCAGTGAACCTCAAAACCAAGGGTGAGGAAGTATGACAAAACAGATAAAAGGACAAAAATAAAAGCCGAAAAGACAAATACACTTCAACAAATTCTCAAATACATGCTCACACTCCCAGGCTGTAATGGAGGCCACTGGGGTTTTCGATTTTTCCTGTAAACCCAGGGAGAGGATGTGGATGGAGATACCCTCTGGGAAAATGGGGATTATTTACTTTTGAACTAAACCTCTAAACTCTCAAAAACCAGACAAAATTGCACAGTAAGCAGCCAAACATCTTAACCTGATTGGCTCACCTCAATGAGGGAGGAGTCAGACAGACTCCTCTTCAACCACATGTTTTCAGCCACTGGCTGAACCTTCAATTGACGCAACTCATCCTCACGTGCCTGCATTTGAGACCGTTAATGAGAAAAGACTTAGTAACAAAACATATCCTTCTCTTAGAGATTTGTTTCAGAAACAGTTAGAAAAAAGGTCAGACAGGTGGGAAAAATCTACCTGGCGGATGCGGGAGGCCTCTTTATTGCTGGGTGTTACTGCAGTGTTCAGCTGCTTTTGAATGCCATGCACAAAGCTGGAGAGGTTGCGTGTGCAGGGGGTGGAGCGACTGGGGCTGTTCAGAGGCGTTGGAGCTTTGAAGCGCTGCATGCGAGAGCTAAACTCTCCCTCACCTACAGTAAAAATATACATTCAGCTTGCCGCAATTCAAGACTTAATAAAGAATAAATTGAAAGAAGCAGCAGTGAGAAGTGTGAAGCCTATGTGGAAGAAAATTCTTACCAATGTGACAGATCTGTGAGGACACGGTGCCGGTGCATCTCTCGGACCCGGGGTCAGACAGGCAGCGCTGGACTAACCCAGTCCCACCTGATCACCCAGAAACAAGACTATTCATTCCTAAACTCTGGATATATATATATAAAATTACACTACAAAAACATGCTTAAAATTATATCAACAGCACAAATCCTTTTTCTCTTAATCAATAAAATGTAAATGTGCAATAAGAGAGAATGAATAGTAGTTAGTAAAGAAGATTTTATATTCTAATTTACATATTAGGAAAAGTGCATATTGTAGATGATTTCATTGTTTCTTCACAAGTTTTAGTTTTTTGCATTTCGCTTCAATAGCCATGCATTGGGACATTTACGATAACATTTTAAAAGTACAAATATTTTATGTAGCTTCCATGCAAAATACAAAATTACAAGATTATACAAAAACTTAGTTCTAAAGTGATAGAACTATGTGTTATTAACATATATATTTAATAGGCTTACATTATTTGTTACATACAATTAATGGTATATATTATAGGCTTGCTATAACAAATAGGCATAACTAAAATATTTCCATGTGCAGTGACAACAAATATGTGGTTGCTTCTTTTTTTATGCTGCTCTGAAATATTAACACGATCATTTGGATTAAGCAACGTTTAATAACCAGAGAGGCTGATTATAGTGGACATCAGAAAATCACAATATTTTTCAGTGAAAATAACATTCGATTACCAAATTTCCATAAAAAAGAGGGTTGTCACTTAAATCAGACAAAACAAACAGTAAAAAAAAAAAAAAAACTCAAAGCCAAACAGTTTAGCTTCATTAATCTACATATAAACAGTATACAAAAAGTTAAAATAAAATTAAGTTTAAAATATTAAACTTGCAAAAGGATAAAACTGAAATCCTACCATCTCGTCTCTGGCTGAGTTGCTGGACTCTGGAGCGGATGGAGGATATGGCAGGCGTGTCTGGTTTCACCTCCAGCTCTGCCAATCTCAAGCGTGTCCTGGCAGGGGATTTCTTGGGCTCCAGGTTCTCCTCTCCCCCTGCTGCCAGCCGCCTTTTCTTCAACACATTTTCAAGTTCTACAAAACATTTTATAACTTATAACTCACACACTGATATCATTATGTGGCATTACTGACAATGACATATAATCTTAAACAGTGTATATAAAAATAAAGCTCAGTTACAAATGAATGCAACAATTGACAAATTACTATACTCCAAATGTTTTGTAGTATGTTTGAAGAGTGAAGGTGGTGACAGATGAGAACACAATCCTACCACAAGAGGCTGAAGAGTTTTCCTCCAGTGGATCTCTCGGTCTCTTTTGATTTTCCATCTTAACACCTGTCAGCAAAAAACAGCTTCAAGTTCAAAGAAATTCTGTTTAATTTAGACTTTAAAACAGTCACACATCAGGTGTATATGACGTATAAGTTAAGAACTAACGTTACTGACTTTGAATTAAAATCATTAAATTTACATAACTTACAGACATGTTACTAACTTTGTTTACACAGTCATGTAACGTTAGAACAATTTATATGGGTTCATTTCAAATACTCATATCAACATCAATAACGCCGTTATTGTTATACAGCGAGTCGTGTTTTTCATCTAAATAACTTATATCGTTATTCATATGTTACCGAGACACTGAGGGCCAAGCGCTGCTAGCTAACGTTAGCAGTCATTGTTAAACAAAACAAAAGACGAAATCCAAAGTGTTCGAAGCCGTAGAGAGAAAGATGTAATTGAATTACTTTAAATGTTAATACATTTTTGTAGGTTTTATTGTTAAAATATATGTTTCTTACCTCAGTAAAATAACCGTGTGAGAGTTTGTGGATCTTTCAAACGTCTGCGTCTGTCAGCTGAGCTCGAGATTCGAGAATTTGAATTTCCGCGGGCGCTCCGCGCATGCGCAGAACATCAGCTCATGTCAAGCCTTCCAGACCAGAGTCCTCCAGTGGACTGACAGTTATAAAGATGTAGAGATTATTTACAGAAATGTAAACAATAACACTTTATCCCTGTCATGTCATTAGATAACATATACATTTAAACAATCAACTGAAGCAAAATCTGTGAACATTTTTCTAACTGCCTCTCTCTCTATATATATAACTATGCCTTCGCTTTTTCTGTTCTCTTATCATCATTTTCCCTTTCTTATTGTAAATCGTATGTGGTATTCCTCAATTGTAAGTCGCTTTGGATAAAAGCGTCTGCCAAATGAATAAATGTAATATCCACATTCTCATAAGAGAGCACATAACTTTTCTACACGACTACAAATGTAAAACAGAAGTCAGAACAGAGAATACAATTTATATGAATCCTTATGAGGTCATTATGAATCAATTTATTTAATAACCTTGTTTTTATAAGCCATAACATTTCCATGTTAAGAGACCACAGTGTGACTTAAAATTGTCTGTTGCTTCTTTCTTTGTGCCTTTCTGAATATAAACAGATCAACAAATTCATTTGGATTAAACATCTTTTAATAACCAAAGGTGCAGATTATAATGGACATCATAAAAATACGAAGACAAATTTAAAATTGCTGCAGTGAAAATATATTATCTTTTCAAAAGAGAGTTTCTGAGGTTTGTCACTCACATCAGACCAGAACAAATAGAAATAATATAGACAAATAACAGAAATGTAAAAAGGAAAACATTGTTTACTATTAGGATGCATGGTGCACTGGTTTTACTTCATAAATCCACATACAGAACAAACTATTTTGCTAAAGCTAAATTATTTTGAAATGTACTTGCGAGTTGATGAAACGTTAATGTAAATGTAATGAGTAATATAGCCTTCAATAAAACTGGTCCCTGTGACCTTCATACTTTGCACTGCGAATAATATCAGTTTAACCATTGATGGGAATTTAGTTGTGGCTCACTGTAGTACTTTGACACACCTGCAGTCACTACAAAGTGCAGAGTGAACATGTCTTCATTGCACAAGCAGAGAAACAAATATCGTACAGCAGAAAATACCAAGTGTGCTAAATTCATGAAAACTTCAGGCTGCACAACTTAAATTTAATGCAACTAAAATTTGTCTTATGGAATATCTATAGAATAAATTAGAAAACATCCTAAATTAGAAGGACAAACCTAATATATCTATGACAAAAGACATGTAGACATTGACTATTTCAACAAAATGGCCAAAGCACAAGAACAGTTCAATACACATCAAAGACATAAAATATATATCTGGCCTTAATTAAAGAGATGCTTTTTGATTTGCATGTTAGCTGTATCTGCTGCTGACAGAGCTACATGAACAGAATAAGACTTTACCTTCACATTTGTAACGCATAAAGTGTCATTTAAAGGAGTCACTCATTATGAATTCTACCCATGTTTGCATTCACATTTTCCAAAACAAAGTGCAAGCATCTGTTGCGAACTCAAATTAAAGTCAGCTGTAGGCATTTTTAAGAGTACACCACAATATAAAAGCCAGTAAAGAACAAGAAAAACACATTTTTAAAAAGCACTGAATAATTCACAGCTGAAAACTATCCTTCAAATATAGTTTTATATATGAAACTTTACAATCGTATTCTTTATTAGTTAGTAGTTTTGCTAAAGTTCGGGTTAAAATAAATCACGGTGACAGTGATGTCGTCTCGGTACATGCGTGCTAAATCACTAGGCAGAGCCAGCATGTTTGCCAGTCTCTCTTGGTCCATTTCTCCATACTCATTTGTGCCTAGTGCATGGCGAATCAAATGCGTGGCTCCGTTCAAATCCAAAGCGGGTGTTGCTCTGGCCCGTCGCCGCAGCAGCAGCTGGTGCATTTGTCCCAAGTTGAGCTGGCTGGCTGAAACCGGAGCTTGAAGATGAATACCAGTCAGATGTTCCGCCACAAGCCTCACTGCCTCATCATTCGTCATCTCGTCCCAGAGGCCATCAGAGGCCAAAATCAAAAACCGGTCCTGTGGTCGAAGCCGGTGGTAGGTGACTTCTGGGGTGGCCACTAAATAAGGTGGGGTGAGATAATTAGGTGGAGCGTATTGATAAAGATTCAGTGCTTCTAAATCAGAGACTCCGTTCTCTAGAACACTCTGCTGGAGCTCACGCCTCCATTTGAATTGAACGTCTCCAAATGCTCGCAACGGCATCAGAACCCCGAGCAGCCTGTTATCTACGATTATGGTTTGTCGTTCACTAGTCGGGTGCTGCCGCCATAGCCGCTCCACCTCGGCTACATTGGCAGCGTTGTGGTCTTTTGTGAGTGGCAAAGCACTCCAGCTCCCATCATGCTCCTGGACGCCCAAAACTGCCCGACAGTCTCCTGCATTTGCAACATGCACACCTGTTGGTCCAACGTAAGCCACACAAGCCGTGCAGCCAGCGAAGGCGGCCTGGATAGCAGTGTTCTGCATCAGGTCATTTGCGAGCGGCACCTGTGCCTCAAGAGAAAGATCTGTGTCCAGTCGCTGGAATGCATAGCTGAGAGCATCTGCGGGACGCATGCCGTCACCGTGTTCTTCGCTTGCCAGAAGCTCCTGCCAGTAAACACGCAAATGATTGATGTAGAGGGCTGCTGATTCCCTGTAGTTGTAGTCATTATGGTGCTTGTACCACTGCAGAATGGGCGGCACCGGTCGTAAGGTCTCCATGGCTGCCTCTAGATCCTCCAGGACGGACTCTGACATCATCGATACAGCTATGTAATAAGGCAGACGCTCGCTGACCGCTTGAGCGCAAGCATGTCCGCCGTGTCCATCGAACATGCCAAAAAGCATGCCACGAGTCTTGAGGCAGCTGGCGCTGCTGCGTCGGTCCTCTAGCGGAGTGTTGGCTGAAAGCTGGTTGCTTTCAAACCTGAGCACTGGACTGGGACCACCACGGCCATCAAACTCTTGCATATGAACGGATTGCTCATTAGCATTCAGAACTGAGTTGATCTGCAGCCGGCTCAGCTGGAAGTCAACTTCACGTCTTGGAGCACGTAGTGTGTTTTTTCCTTCCTGTCCTGAGCTTCCATCTGATCGACCACGACGGGAGGAGAAGCTCCGGGCTTGAGAAGGGAGCGGGCAGGTTCTAAACGGTGTATCAGGTAAAACATGCTTGCTGGGTGCAAAGAAACTGGTCAGATGTCTTCCACCAGCGTAAAGGAGGAGCCTTGAACGCAAACAGCCAGACATTACTGCCTGGATGGATCAAATCGGTCTACAACTCCAGCATCTGGGGAAAAAAACAACGTGAAATCACAATATTTAATAACAGGCCATCTTAAATCGATCACAGAAAATGGACATTGTGCAGATAAAACGCTGCATAAATAGCTGTGTTTAGCAGCCTCACGTTAGTGAGATTAAGACATGTTAAAATTACATAGTGTTATGAACTCATAAATAATGCAAAATATTCAAAGTATAAATCTAGCCATCTTCGCAATGTAATAAATCCAACATCAAGGCTTTCTCGTATCTGTCAGGGTAAAACAAAATCTATAAATACGTAGAAACACTCTTCATGGTTTTAGTGTAAAATGTGCTAGCTTTACAAGCTAACATACCGGCTTTCGTGATGATTGACAAATGTAATGGTTAATTTTAATATTTAAATGTTAATGTTTTTCTGCCCATTTATGTAAGTGAACATTCTGGAATTATCTGTATAATATTTTCCTTCAAAGATCAGCTTTATTATGAGTAAATGCTGAGACAAATACCTGACACTGCTCGCGGAATGATCTTCTTCTGCTTTTCAGTTCCATCGTGGCAGGTTGCAAACATTGAGCTCAGAGCGCCCCCTACAGTGTCGTGTGGACTCAACTTTCAGAAATATATATGTATTTATAAAAATCTTAATTCATTAGCAATTAAGTTATTTATATTATATTATACATACAGATTACAAAAGAAACAATACACATGCCTTAATGACTAATTCATTTATTATGCCATCTTTCCATAATTTGCCCCCGTCACGTGATTCAAAAAGAGCGGCACGTTACGGAGCGGGATTATGAAGTTCTTCCGTTGAAATGTCGTTGGTCTTTCGTGTCAACGATCCTTGTCTCTTCAACAATTTGTAAAAAAAATATTTTACAAAAGAACATAGGATTAGTTCATGGTTGTAATGTAAGTTAACCAAACTTAAGTCGGGAAGGTAAAGTTGAAGAAATATTTGATTATAGTTATTAACGTTGTTTGCAACTGTTACCATATTCTAACAACATTTGTTATATTTTTTTGCAGGATATAACGTTAGTGACACTTTGGAAATAACTAGTGTTGGTTGGTTAAAGGATGGTTTAATGAGTACAAAAATGGAAGGTGAGCATTTTGTTATTACATAATGTATTGTTTATTTTTGGTAACAATATAAAACGTTCATTTATAACATTAAAAATGTCTTAAACTTTAAGATGTGCAAAACTGAACTGTAAACAGTTAAGCAAAACGGTTATTATGACGTCACTATTTCAGTTTCTAGTAAAGTCCTTTACTTTCTCTGGTTTTTGTTCTGTTAAAATTTAAGTTACCTGGTCTTAAGGTGAAACATAACATTTATTAATATTACATTGTGTTTTATTGCACAATACCCGTCTTTTGTACAGATCCAAGTACATATTTTGCTTTCCAAGCTAAAGGACGTAATATTCTTCACGTTTTCAGCTACCAAGACAGATTTGCGTCTGTTACTGGAATGTCTGAAATACCAGATGAAATGGCCTGGATCACAGAAACAAGCTCTTCTGACTATCATCTCAATCTGCAAACAGAACGGTCTGATTTACAGCTCAGAACATACTCACTGACACTGAAAATATTTAACCTTAAGACTGTTTTGATTGTCTTTAATGATTTTCTTTGTGTATTAGGTCAGTATGTTGAGTTCTTCAGAGAGATTGGAGGAATTTCCTTCATCTATAACCTGGCAAAGTCCAGCACTTTCTCTCAGGTTAAAGAGACAGCTCTATTTACACTTGCATCCTTGGCTGAATTACATGGTGTGTATGCAGTTACTTTTATATATGCATGTGTATATGTGTGTGGTTTTATAATTTATTGTATTGTTAAATAGTTAACTTTTGACTATATACATATTCTTTCTTTGCAGAGAGCTGTAAACAGTCACTGTGCAGGGAGGAGACGTTTCGTGACTTAGCACAGCATCTGGAACAGAAAATGCCTCTGACGGAAAAAAGAGTAGCAGTTTACATGCTGTCTGTATTGGTTGCCAACAACAGTAAGGTTCACCGTAAAACTTAAGTTCAATGAAACCATTCCTGTGTTGATACTGTTGTTCTGCAGAGTGGTGGGGAGAGAACAGGCTGGCAATTCACAAACGGTTTGTGTTTGTATGTTTTCTGTTTCAGGATTGGGACAGACTCTTGCTAAGACCTCCAGGTGTATCGAAACCTTGCTTAAGTTGTTCAGGTACACACATTAAGTTCAGTTTATTCAGGTACGCATAGTTATCTGCCTTTATTTTTATCCTTTAAAACAAGGCTGTAAGGGATAGACTACAGTTTTTAGGTAATAGACCATCACATAATTTTCAAACCTCTTTCAAAACTGTTTTATTAAGTTTTTATTAGAAAATTTATTTTCTAAAATTATCTTCAATGAAAATTACTGGCTTTTTGCTTTAAGGGATTGTTTAGCCAAAAACTGAATATTCTGTCATTAGTTATTTTCAAGATTATTTGTATAGCGCTTTTTACGATACAATCGTTGCAAAGCAACTTCACAGGAAATTAAGTTTCTAAAATAGATTTATATTGTTTTAATTTGGTTAATTCAGTCATACAGTTATTCTGTATAACATTTTTCTTCTGTGTGATATATCTTAAGAATGTTTAAACTGTTTTTCTCCATAAAATATAAACTTTTTTGCCAATATTGGACCCCAATGACTTTTACTGTATGGACAAAAAATTTAAATTCTGTTCCACAGAAGATAGAAAGTCATACTGGTTTGGAACGACACACTGAAAAGCTAATTTCTCTCAAAAAATGCTAGTAAATTTCACAAACAATTACAAAGACACGGCAAGTATTGAATTAAACATGAGATTTTAAAGTAGAAAAACTTATAATTTTCTTGTAAAACCTACCACAGTCAATATCCTGGATAAATGAAAACATTTCCAAACAAAACATATACCCCCCCTACATGGTGCAGAAGGGGAACATTTCAAACACTGTCTGGTGTTTTGTTGAAGTGAATCACAGAAATCCAGATAAACATCTGGAAATTCACTTAAACACTCCCCTAATGCTCAACAGAACCAGATTTCAGTTTATTTTCTTTCTATGCTGCTTTTCAGGCATAGTTTTCCAGATCCTAACGCATCTTATGAGCAGCTGCAGTTGTGGGCCACTGTGTCTAGTGCTCTCTGTGGCTCTGTGAACAACCCTCAAAATGGTATGGTTATGTTCTCCATCCCTTCTCTACCCCTTTAACATCACTAAACCCTAAATGTTTGTTTAGAAGGAGATTGAGAGACACATTTGTGTTTACACACATGCAAATAAACACTTGAACAATCTTCCATTGCGTTGTTTTTAACAGAGGAGAATCAGAACGCTTGCATGTATGTGTTTCCCCTGGTGAAGACCTGGCTGCAGGAAGTGGCATTGCCCAGGGCAGAGCTGGCACAGCCTATATGCTCATTTATTGGCATGACTGTTGCAAACAATCGTGAGCACAAACAACATCAGAACAAACTTACATATGCTACATTATGTGCTCTCATGCAAATATGTGTTTTTCAGCTTGTGCTCAGGAGTATTTTGTGTCAGTGGGAGGCTTGTATTCACTCTCAGACACTCTTACCAGAGTGTTGTCTCAGTCAGCACACAGTGCTCCTGCTTGTAAGATGGCTACAGTAATCACTAAAACACTCTCTGCCTGCATCTCTAACAATGGTAAGACACATGCACACACACCCCACAAGAACTACTGGTTTGTATTGGATTCTCCATTTCTTTTGTCTTCCTGTTTCAGAGCAGTTGGCATCTTCTTTATCAAAGTTGAGGGTCATTCCAGCGCTGTTGTGTCTGTTGTCCAGCCCAAACATTGATCCACAAGACCAGCTCGCTGTGGTTTTGACGATTGGACACCTCACGGATGCCTGTGGTGAGTTTTTGTGGTAGTAAAATGACATTTGCACTACAAATGATAAAGTAAGCTCTAGATTCAAATTCCTGCTACTTATTTTTATCATTTTCATTTAGTCTGCAATTTATCCCAGTGCACTTAAGCTACAGGCTCCAACCAAATGTTGTATTGTAGATAATAAATGTGATGTTTTAAGAGATTTAAAATAATATACTAAATTAAAATGAGCATTTTTGTACTTGCATATGAGTTCCAATTGGTCTTTTATCTTACATAAGTATTATTTCATGCATCTGTTTCACCACATATGGCTTGTTTTACAGTGCAAATGTAAATAACCTCACACTGTTTTGTTGCCTTTCATGCACTGGTGTTTCCTTAGGGAAATGCATATCTTGTATATTATTGTAATTAGTCTGTCTGTTCTCTGTCTGTGCAGTAGAACATCAGTCTCAGTTGTTGTCGGCAGGAGGTTTGCCTATTATGATTTCTCTGCTCACTGAGGCTAGTGATGAAGAGGTTAGAAAAGCAGCCATGTTCGTACTGCACACCTGCAAGAGAATAAGTGAGTGACGTATTTTTATATTTGTACATATTCACACTATGTGGTTGTAGTAGCAGTGCTATAAGTATTGACAAACTTTTTTTTAATTTATATAAAAATGCAAATAACTCTTCATTAAACTGCCTGAAAATAAAAGACTTCTTCAAGACAGTACTAGTCTGAAAAACCACCAGTGGTGTCAGTGGTGATGATATTAATTTTAGGTGCACCACATCACAGCGTTTGGAAACCATGCTCTTCTTTTAATGTCCTGCTTCTATTAAACCGACACTTTGGCACATGAGGATTTGAGATGTAATTAACTTCTCCTCCCAGCTGAATCACTAGGCACAGGCATGTCAACTATGGATCTACAGGAGGAGAGTGACATGGATAGTCACTGGCAGACTGCTGGAGAAATCCTCCAGAGAATTCAACTCCTGGAGAAAAAGGTTTATCTGTTTATGAATGTATATTATGATATTTTAGTTACTATATATTTCACCAAGTGCTTCCCTGTAAAAGTAATGTTATAACAAAGATGAGACAGCAATCTTTGTGTTTTTGTGTGCATTTGAATTCAGTTTTTTTAACCATATGTGATAACACCATAGAAATAGCATGCAAGTTGTTTTAGAGTCCACAATGCTGTGGTGTTTTTTTATTTTTAAGTCAAACATGCTTAAATTTCATGGAAAGGGAAGAGTGTGCTATGAATAAATTCTTCCTCTTACCTTTATGAGCCCAATTTTGTATTTTGATTTTCAGATTGGTGTGAAGCTGTGGGGAAAAGACACTGAAATCCAGCAGAGCAGCAATCAGAGGTCGGCCTCATCTGTGGGATGTAATGAGGCGTTGAGGGAGGGTTCTGTGATGCGAAAGGTCAAAGGTTACCATCAAGAATGTGGGGAGCTACACACAACCCCTACAGGAACTCAAGAACGACCAATCACAAATGAAATGCCATACAACAAAGAGAACTCGGTGAGAATGACATGTAAACACATTAACAGATATGTAATGTGTAAATGTTAAGCATTCTGCATCAGTTTACAGACAGTATGTTTGTGTTCATTGAGTTAACTGGTGTAAACTGAACGTTGTTTGTTTTGTGTTTGTAAGTATCTGTGTGTCAGCAGCACTGAAGAGTGTTTGAATCCTGCTCAAGTCACTCACTTCAAAGACCCTAGCTGCGAAGAGGGCAACGAGAGAGAGCATGAACTAATGAGAGGGAATGAGAGGAGTGACAACCAGGAGGGAGATGTGAAAAAGAGAGACATGGAGAGGAAAATGCAGTCTGAAAGAGTGGTAAAGAGATTAAAGATGATGAATCTAGACTCAGATGATGATGATGATGGCAACAAACTTCAACAGCACTGCAGCACGCCAATAGGGGGCGGCAGAGATACACAGGGGTAAACATTCGTCATAAATTACTGTTATGCTTTTACAGTTTTGCTAGATAAACACACTGTTTAAATACATGTCATTTTATGAATAAAGAGTTCAAATTAGTGTCTTTCAAAAATATATTACACACTTGTGGCCAGAGAATTTACATAAATATATTTGTTTGTTGGAAGAAAGTGTTTTTTGTGTTTGGAGTTATTCTTGCTTTTCTCATACCTAGTTGTTTTATGCAGGATTAGAATGTTCACATTAAATCCGGATAAACATAATTCATTTCATGTCAATGACTTTTCTAGACAGAGTCAGTAAATTTTCCCCCCTCGAGGGAGTGACATTTCTCTCTCGTTTTATTTTTCTTGGGTTTCAGCCCAGATATTTTCAGACATCCTGATCCCATGAAGAGAAAGCAGTGCACACACACTCGCTCTGATGGTAAATCCTACTAAAACATCACGCTCGCTTTGTGCTAAGTCACAGAAAACCCTTTGATTTCTCTTCACCCACAACATGTTTCTTCTTTGCTGTTCATTTGAAGTTTAAGATCATGAATTTGTGCTGTTGTTTTCAGATGAGATGTCTCTGTGCTCTGAGCTGTTAGACAGAGAAATTAACAGGTTTCTGAAGCCACCTTCTGTCTCTAAACCCAGGGATCTACGCTGTGCAGGTGTGTGTCTGCTGTATACATACACACAAACAAACTACACATTAGATAATAAAAGCAATACTTACTCTCATAGTTCTTTTTGTCTCACATGTTCTTTTTCTCCATGCTGTCATTTGCACACATGCACCCTTTCCATCTCTCAGGTTGTGTAAAACATATGAATGAGATGGACAGTCGTTCATTTGGTGCTGTGTTGAGTAGCTCCAGGTTTCAGTGTGACTTTCACCTGGTGCTACGAGAGGCTGAGGATCGATTTAGGAGAAGCCAGCCGTTAAAGAGGACTAGCCACACTCTAACACACACTCACATCCACACACACGACAAAAACAGAAAGAGCACTAGTGAGGATACAAAGAGGAGCAAGAAGAAAAAACACAGGCTGAGTCACCAACCATCAGACAGATGTAAGAGATGGCGTCCACACATAGTCTTTCACAATGTCTTTGGCAGTGTTGAAGAATTGGTCCGACCTCAAATGTTTAGAAAGTAGCTTTGATAGAACAAGGCCTGGAGAACCAAATACACCCTCATGATTTACATGTATTCATTTCGCAGATGCTTTCATCCAAAGCAACAATGTATGTTGGGAAAGTTTTGGGATTTTATAATTACATACAAAGTCATATGATCCGTTTATATTCTATTTCATACAAACTCTGTTTAAATAGATGATTAAAGTACAAACAGTATGTGACAAATGGTCTGTGGAATGGAGATGCAATTTAATAACATATTATGTCCCAGTAATTGCATGCAAGTATGAAAATCTTCACATGCTATATTTGCAACTTTACTGCATTTGGTGCTTCTTTCCTGTTCTCTAATGCTCTGTTTCTTTCTCCAGGTGTTAGTCTCACACCCCTGAGAAGGCCGAGAGAAATAAACAGTAAGATAAATGTTTCTTTTTCAGGACAAAAGAGAACTGTATCTCTCAGATGTGTTTCAGTTTAGAGGTGACATTCATAATGTCCGTGCCACTATAAACATCTGCAAACTGCCCCGTACATTTGATTAATGGTGCATATTCCTGCAGAGAGCCAGGTTATATTATTGAATAAGGTAGTTATGTAACACAAGACTCATCTGTGCTTTTGACTTTTGTCTATGTTGCTGAAATGTCTTTCCATCTTTGCTCTCAGTTTTTCCCTTTTCCCCTCCGTCTCACTCATTCCATTCCCTCGATTGCCAAGTTGTGGTCTCCGAGTGCTGTTCAGTTGTTCCGATGTGGCTTTGTTTTTTCCGTAACCCGACTTACTCCACTGAACTTTCTAGAGATGTTCTCACTGTAATTGTCAAGTAAAGGGTAATGTAGTGTCATCCAGTCATTATCCATAATCAAACCTGGAAAATGTGATCAGGAACCCAATCATAAGATTTTTACTTTACATTTTGCTAGTTAAAATATGGCACCCATTAGCGATTCTAATTGGTGCTAATGTAAAAGTAGCAATTTACAGTATATACATTAATGCTCAGTGCTGCAATTGACCAAACAAAATGAAGAATAACTGATGATCTTAATGGATAATTTACATTGTTTTATTTGGTTTTAATTCATTTAAACTGTCAAATATAATTATTTTGTATTATTATGGTATTTTATTAATTTATAGATATCTTAATGCCTGGATGAAAGAAGTAAATGATAAAGATTGGTGTGTGTATTAGAGAAAGACAGTTATATAGGAAGATAGTTGGAGCATATGGAGGGAAGATGGTTAACTAGATTATAGTTCCCTGTGGGTTCTGACCTCTAGTCATTGACCTGCTGCTATGGAAGACTGTTCTGTACCCCACAACAAATTCATTAGGACAGAGGATATGTCCAGACACAAGCACACACACTGTTTCACTTTAACAAGATCAGCGTGTTCCAGTCTACCAATACACACGTTCACATACTGCATTTGCATCCGTACATACACACACACACAAAGGGTTTTGTTCCTCCTTGGTGGAATAATATGACTGTATTGTACTGTATATGACCAAACACACCCTCGTTATTTACATTTATTCCTTTAGCAAATGTTTCAATCCAAATCTACAATGTTTATTTGGAAAGTGTTGGGAATTTAAAATGACATACAAAGTCTGATGATCTGTTTATATTCTATTTTATACAAACTCTGTTCAGATAGATGATTAAAATACAAATGGTCTGTGGAATTGAGATGCAATTTTATGATGTATTATGTCCCAGATATTGCATAGAAGTATCTAAAAGCCTCTTTTAGGATATTTTCACATTGCATTTGGTGTCTTTTCTGCTCTTTAATTCTCAGTGTTTCTCTCTTCAGGTAGGCTAACACCCCTGAGAAGATCGAGAGAAATATACAGTAAGAGAAGTGTCCTTTCCCTTAACATTCATAATGTCTGTGCCACAATAAACATCTGTAAACTACACCATCCATGCTGAGGGGAATGTCCTGTTAAAGAACTGTGTATTTGTTCAGTAGGATACTAGTACAGGGTTCAGTACTGTGTGTGCAGTTTCACAGACTGCCCACTAAATCATTCTAAAGATCAATATACCTCCCTGCTGCCTGTGCAAGTCTCACCATTTGTATTGCTGTTAAAAGCATGTACACATGTTGTATGATTTGGTTCATTAATTCCACTTCCTCTATTTCTCTCTTTTCATTTTCTCTCAGGCCAAGGCATAAAAAAGAGCATGAATCACAGCCGTCTCAAGAAAACTTCAGAAGAGTTTCTCTCAAAAAATGTATGGTACTACTGTTAGTATTAGTGGAATTATACCATGATTTCACACTAACTTAACTTACATTGAACCTAGAACATCCTATATTGTTTTAAAATTGTTATTGACAGGCAGTCATCCAATGTCCAGGTTTACTACATTCTGAGCATAATCAAAGTAAATGTTAAATTCATTGACTTGCTCTTCCTCTGAAACAATTCACATTGACTTTAAAGATAAACTTACTATGAATCGTTCATATATGTGCACTCATGCATAATGCATGTCATCTTTAGTCCCCATTTTTATCTAAATGTGTGAATTCATGAAGGTTTTCTGCTTTAAGGTCTGCACACTGAGTCCAAAATTGTTGCATGTTAAAAAATAAATACGACCTCACGTTGTGTCAATCAATGTTCTCTGAACTTTTGTCCATCATAAAAAAATTGAATCAGGTTCACTTTTCTGCATTTTCTAGCATCCATAGCTAGCATTTTGATAGGAAAGGATGACGAATGTGAAAAAACGCTTACGAAAATGTTGGACTCAGTGTGCAATGACCTTTAGTCTTCAGGCAGACACAGAGAGAGGCGGAACTTTTCTGCTGATGAGTTGCAGTACCTCAAAATGGGTGTGAAGAGGTTTGGTCACTCCTGGAACTCCATCCTCTGGACGTATCCCTTCCAGCCCGGACGCACCAATGCAGACCTGGCCAAGAAGTACCAACACATGCAGGCATGACATGACCAACAGTGACCAAGATCAGTTTTCTGAATACTGTCATTTGTAAATCTAACAAAGGCTGTCAAAAACTTTCACTTAATATTTTACATCAAAATCACTTTATGCTTCCGCCAAGATTTAAATTACAAACAAACAAGATTTAAATTGGAGACGTGCTAAATTTTACAATTTAAAAATATCATTTATATAGGAAACAAGTCATTAACTGTTTTTTACTGTATTTCTGATCAAACAAATGCAGACTTGTTGAGCATAAGAGACTTTCAAAACATTAAAAAATCTAACCCCAAACCTTTGAACAGTAGTGTATTTGTTTGGGGTTAAAACAACAGATTAAATAAATCCCAGTTAAAGAATGATCTCACTAAGAGGAACTGCCAAAGAAACTGTCCTCTTTGGAATGTGGCCCTCGCACTGTTGCAAAACAGTCTGTTCTTCTGGTTGTCTTTCGCAGTTCAAAATAACAACATGACAAACATGATATGGCTCAATGAGGTCTAGAGGGCATCAGATGTTAGTTATATTGCCGTGCCAGTGTCTTCATGGCTGTGGTGCGATCAAGCCTGAATTGTGAAAGAAGAGCACATATCATATTTTTGCTTCCTGTTTCATTTCCCCAGTAGTGCTCTTCCAGAATCTTGATTATGTTTTCTCTCTTTTACTGACAGAAATCCAAAGCATGGGGTGTGGATCCATCTGGGGCAGGAGACGAATAAAACATCACCAGCTGAACTCCTTCAGCCATCACTATTTGAACAGAGTTATGTATTGCATTTTTGGTTTCTGGATTTCAGTTTTGCCCTTATTTTGCTATAGAACAAGGTGATGTGTTAGAAAATGACTTTGTTTGCACCTAAAGAGAAAAGGAAAAATATTTAGTTCTAAATGTTGTTAGATTAACTCCCTAATGTGGGATATGGGTATCACAGTTACCTGTTTATTTGTTTTCTGTCAAATCCACTTTATTTGCATGGGAGTCCATACTGTATGTATATTTGAATAAAGTTTACTTGTTGTGCAACAGTAGATTCCCTAGAGCTATGTCATTTCAATTCATTCCTCTTATGGCTGAAGTACACAAAGCTCTGTTATACAAGGATAATGATGCATGGCATTTCCTTGAGATTCACCAGCTTAACATTTCATCGAAAACTTTGCTACATGTTCAGAACAGAAAACTCTGAAAGATGTTTGTTTATAATAAAGCCAAAGTTTCTTTGGAAAAGAGCCAGAAAGTTAACCTCAAAAAGTCCCATGAGACCCCTTTTCTCTGGAAGGAATGTTGCCCCGGAACTCTCCCCAGAAGCTTCGCTGAGAAAACGGAGATGAGGCATGTTATCTTCCCAGGAAACTCACATGTATTGGGATCGTTCATACTCTTCTGTGTTGAGTTTGATTTCTAACACCGGAGGCATTGTGGTAATGTTGAATCAAGCTATTTTCACATTGATGTTTTGCCCAGATGTTTGAGAAGATACTGTAGGAATGCATACCACAAACAATATTAGATTAAATACAGATCAAAGAACAATGTTATTGTGATGTGTTACAGTCTTTATTTTCCTTTACAACAAACAATCAATGTTTGAATGTACATTCTTTCCCTCTTCCCCAATGAACGCTTCACACACAATCACCAAGAGCTTGGAAGAAAATAGACCATAAAGAAAAGATATCAGACAGCTGGTTTGCTGCTCGTCAACGAATCGGTAGGCATAAGGAATGTTCATTAGAAATCTGAGATGGCTGGTTTTACATGTAGCTTGTCTATTTATCTATTTCATGACAGGGTTGTGTAAAACTCAGAATTAAAGAACTCTCTATTGACTAATATTAACCTTCAAACATCAAGAATTTATAAAACGTGGTCCAAAATTTCAAATAAGGCGTTGTCAAGCCAATATTTCTGAGAGTTTTATGAAATTCTTTGAACTTTAATTCTTTCTAAAGAATTCAGCATCAAGTTTTCTACCTCAACTCAATTCTGAATGACAAACAACCCTGTTTCATGACTACATTCTCAGGGAAAAAACATCTTGAATATTGTTCCGACATAATTGCACCTAATGATCTTCCAGCCACTGTTGTTTTTCATCGAGTGTAGTGGTTTATATAAGGTCGACTGCATCAACTGCATTCTGTCCCATATCTTCCAAAGTGAATGATGGATCTGAGTTAGGGATTGTGGATTCATGGGTCAGTTTACAGTCCAGGAGGTCCACTGAAGGCTTATCCAGACGTTCCAACAAATCCTTGTTCTCAGCTGGTGCAGGATTGCTCATTTTGTCTTCCACCATCTCATTGGTCATGGCTTCACTCACCATAGTGACTCCAGAAATGAAGGCTTCTGAGAGTGGAGATTTCAGCAGGTCATCCAAGAGGCTGGGTTCTTGGAGAACATCAGAATCGGCAAGATCTACTTCAGGTTCAGACTTCTGTTCAGGTTCAGGTTTCTTCTCAATCAGGCTGACAGATGCCATTGCGGACTCCACTGCTTCAACACCTTTGTTTACAACATCTCCCACCGGTGTAGCAATCTGTTCAGTGACTGCATTGACCGTTTCTCCTACAGCTTGTGTAAGGCTCTGCAGAACACTGCTTGAAGAGCCAGGCTCACCGATGGTCTTCTCTTCTTGAGCATCACCTTCAGAAGACTTCTGCTCTGCATCAGCCACAGGTGAGCCCTCTTTTACAGTTGGACCTACTGTCTCTTCTCCTATCCCTGCTTCACTCTTCTTCCGACTGAGCTTTGCTCCCATTCTGCCCCCTTACAATAGAGACACATCACAGTTATTAAAGCCAACTCACACAAACAACTATTTGTATGTATACAAGACCAGTCTAACTAGTTTCTACAATACTAGGAGAACAAAGTAAGAGGTTGTCACTAGACCTACAGACATTGTAGGAACAGTCTACAGATACAGACTGCTGTTTTGGAAACAGTATAAAACCACATAATGGAAAGGAAGGCCACGGGAAGTTGCTTTAGCAGGGATGACAAAAAAAACTATACTTTTCAATGTAATCAAGAATTGTTAGTCACAATTTGAGAAATGTACTAACATGTAGGTATCATGGTCAGGGTGTTTTGCATATATTTATGTAAAACATCAGCCAGTGGAACATGTAGAACAAACAAAAAACTGAATTCACCTAATAAAATGTACAAGTATAACCACTGCACGTATGCTACATGTATGTATGTATACACACACATATACACACACACACACACACACACACATATATATATATATATATATAAAGTCTGAATTATGATGCTGAAACTTTTCACATTTTTCAAAAACTTCAACAAAGTTTACAATTTTAGGCATCTGAACATCATGTTCTTTTTGTGGTTTTATTTGGCACTAAATAGGGAAGAGAAACAACAAGCACACATTGATGTATATGAACAGCTAACATAAGCATTTATGCAGATAAAAGCACAAATAGCTATTTTTATTTTACATACTCTGGACATTAAACGAAATAAAAAAACGTTTTGATTAAACGAAATAAAAAAACTCATTAATTTATTTATAAAGTGTATATCTAAGGCCGTTTGAACGCTTATTTTATCCCAGCCACACCTTCCTGCTTAAGTGGGTCTCATCTGGGGAACACACTTTGTAAAGAGATTTAAAGCACATTTTAAATTGTCAAATTAGGTTAAAATAATCAAGCCTGAAATAACATGGTGGAGTTTAAACCCGTTATAATTTCCCCCACTGACGTGGCATCAGAGCTGAGACAGCGGGACAAAAGCAGTGCTACTGAGACTATACCGATAAGCGCGATACTTGATATAGTACTAATCCAACACGTAAACATTGCCGTTTTGCATGCGTGGTAAATCAAATAGTCAATTAAGTAAAAACCTACCTTCGTTGAACAGTAAATGAGTGGAAACGCGAGCAGAGGATCTGGGATGGAGAGACTGACTGTGCAAAAGGAGGAAACTCAGATGGTGATGCACAGTTTCCAGACGAATCACTCTTTTGAGCCGATTCTTTTTAATTATTCATGTGAACCGATGACAGCTAGGACGACAGAGATTTGAAGAAATTGTTTAAACTTCATTTAGATTTTTTTTAAGCATTTAAGAAAACCTGTATGGCAAAACACATCATTTAAACTCAATATTTAACCTAATATAAACAAATACAAGTGTGTTCAGAGTGCATTATATCTAAAGTTGCGTTGGTTTAAGGTAGTTTTTCATGCACATTGTCGACAAAATGTATCAGTTAATTGTGAATTTACAAACCACAAGCAGCTGTATCACAAAAGTTTTAGCCAATGGTTAAAAGTCTTTACTTGACGTTTGACTATGCGACAATTTAATTTCGCGAGACAGATTGCGCACGCCAGTCTTTCAAAGTGGTCCACTATTAATTTAAAATAATAATTTGCACACTGTAAATTAAGGACCAACATAATTAGCCTACAAGCCAACATAAATACAAAACAGCTAAATTCCGCACATCTAGGAAAACTCGATGACCCAAAGGAATCCGTATTGAACCGGTTCATTGAAACGAACCGAGTCATTCAGATGAATCGGACCTAATGCTTCCCCTGATCGACTCCCTCCGTCAACAGAGCTGTTGGAAATGTACGTGTTTCCACACAGACACTCCCTGGCCGCACTCGTGCACAGCGTCACCGGTTTTAAAATGTGGAACTATTGATTAAAGTGAGTCATTTTCTGCCTCTTTGACCGCACAAACGGTTCAATGATGCCCAGGCATTCAGAGCTGTATTTTTACATCGACACAATTACACAGACACAACAAATACAATTACTGATCCAGATATTTAAAGACAGAATTCAGTATTACAGGAAGTGGGATACAGATAATTTGCTGCATGCAACATCATGCTGCTGTAAAAAAAAAATCGATGACAGGGTCAGAAATTATGCCCCCCCCCATGTGAATCCCCCCTCCCCCTAAAATGTGGTATATTTCGTAATATTTTATTTTATAATGCCACACTTTATTATTATTATATATTATTATTATTATTATTATCTTTTTGCTGCTATAAGAAACTATCCACAAGATGGGGACACAGAGCTGTGTATCATTTTGGCAGTATATATGTAATAGTTATCTGATGATTTTGTAATGATTATTATTTGAACTAGTGCTTCATGTTTTTACAAATTACCCTATATGACCCTGAGATTAAAGCATTGGTGTATGTCTTCCCTTTTAATATTCTAGATACCACATTCATGCAACTTCATCTCTATCCTGATCTCTCTCTAGTTTGTGTGCACTGTGTTTTAGCTGGATGATAGCAGCTGTTGTTGTTAGCAGTAATTACAGAGCTGTGAGAACGATCTGCTTGTGTAATGAGTGTGAGAGACAGAGAGATGAAGCTGTTATCACTCTTAAATCTCTCAATCCCTTCAGTTTGATTCCTCTCAGTGTCTGTCATGACATTTCCATGCTCTTTCGTCCTTTTTGGAGGAAGCTCTTTGCACAAAGTAAATACCCAGGGATGATTAGAAACAAGACAGTGGCAAAGTTGGAGTGTTTCTGTTTTCCAGCTCTCTAGTTTGGATTGGCTTTCCGTTGTGCTGTTCTGAAATTGCCCTCTCACCACACATGTCCTTCTGTTGAGAAGGAAATAACATACACACAGTAAAAGATAAACATACAAACAGTGTGCATTTATGTTTCTCTGTCAAAAAACTCACTTCAAACTTTAGATTCAGCGGACGCTGTCACACACCAGTCAAGCCAGAAATAAGGGGTTCGTTGTCATTCAGAGCATGTGTAATGATACTTCCTTGGGTTTTATCCATCGTGTCTTTGATCACATCACATGTATAGCCAAAGACGTTTCTGATGATGTAACTCGTGGGATTTTATAAACAGACTGAGATTTGACATCGAGATTTCCACAGAAATCATTGCGTTTTCACCAAGGTCACGTTTCATCTCAAGATTATGATATAAAACATCTAATGTATGTGGTCTTCTGTAAATAAGGATATGACTTAAAAGTTTGTGAGATTTGAATGTTCAGGATAGTTAAGGAGAAGTGACCTATATAAATACCGACGTTATAACAGCAGTGAAGATCAGTATGTTTCTGACCTCTTTGGTGTGAGTGGGTTGCGGGTGGCTTTAGTGTATTTCGAGGATATTTTTAGTCTGAGGGATGTTGAGAGATTTGCTGAAGTCTCAGATTGCTTGTCATCAGGATTCTCTCCATCTCCCCCATGTTCTCACAGAGAGAGCCGGCTGCCTTCATTTCTTTCAGTTAAATGTTTAGTGCTATAATAGATACAATACTGCCATTTACATTATTTCTAAACTAGACCTATAGTTTAAATAACATGTTTTGTAAATATATATTTTTGTAAATAAGCAAATAAAGGAAGAAAAAATTTATATATATATATAACTTTGTATGTAATTGTATTTAAAGACATACTGTAGATATAATGTCTCAGCTGTTCTTCTTTGCCGCATTTGTCTTTTTGGCTGATTTGCAAATCTGCTTTGTTGAAAATGTATTTTTAAATGTTACATTTAATTATTAATAACACTTTTGCCATCTAACAAATTCAGTTCAGTAGATATGACAATAAGAATTTATATGATTATGTGAATGATAGAAGACCACTCTTTCTTAGGACAATATCAAAGTCAACGTCACGCATTCATTGTAATATCTGAAGAAAATCACTTGTATCTTCAATGTCATCTTGGTATAAGTCTGATTGTGTGCCGTGTCACATGTTATAGTCTAATCCATGGATTTAACCCTTCACATCACATACAGAGTTTATCTGTGTACCATGTGTTCTGTGCTATAGGTCTGAAATATATACACATTTAAAATATGATATTAAGCATATATGAAGCATGTAATGTTACTGATTCTGATAAGAGGATATTGTGGTTATGCATTATGGGACTATATTGATTGTGTGTGTGTGTAAGAAAGAGATGACAGTAGGATGAGACAGTTTTGATGAATCTGAAAGATACAAAACCTTTGGCTGCTCTGCTGAACAGCTACTCGGAGAATGATTTACTACAGTGTGTGTGTATGTGTGTGTGTGTATGTGTGTGTGTGTGTGTGTGTGTGTGTGTGTGTGTGTGTGTGTGTGTGTGTGTGTGTGTGTGTGTGTGTGTGTGTGTGTGTGTGTGTGTGTGTGTGTGTGTGTGTGTGTGTGTGTGTGTGTGTCTACAGATACGTTTATCTTCTATGATCTTTCTTCCACTCTCAAAATCTAGTTGGTTTAGCTCATACATACTGTATAGTTTTAAACACAAACATAAGTGTTCTTTTATTCAAAACAATATACATAGTCCTATTTTGAATTTGTTTAAATATTAATAATATTCATGTTTATTAATATAAATATTAAGTCAAACAATTTACGTAACAGTATTCCTTGTTTTTTTTCTGCTTTGAAATTAAGTTTGCTGACAGGAAATTGACTAGCAAATTCTCCTCTCTCTCGCTCTACAAAGCACCAGATTAACAACAAGATTTGACTCTTTTCTTAATCCTTCAACACTCAACCAGACGCGACAGCAAGATTGACTTAGATCTGCAGTCGTGTGCAGACAAATACACATAAGTCACGAACTTAGAAGCTGCAAAAACATGCCATCCTAGCTGATGCTCTTTTTGAGTGTTATCAAAAATAAATGTTCTTTCATATAATTGCTTAATTGCATCCTCAGATTATGTTACATTTAAGGTATTTTTTGTACAGCATCAGGGAATTACTTCACAGCACACTATTAATGGAATAGTGTACCCTAAAATGTATTTTGTAGAAAATGTATTGACTCTTAGGCCATCCAATAGGTAGATGAGTTTGTTTCCTAATTGGAATAGAGAGTTAGAGAAATGTAGCATTGCATCACTTACTCACCAAAGGATCCTCTGCAGTGAATGGGTGCCGTCAGAATTCACTTCACAAGTCATTAATTGATGAACTGCATGGGGTCATGCAGATTATTGTGATTATTGGTGAGCAAGTGATGTAATTCTTTCTGTTTTGCTGAAGAACATTTTTGGGTGAACTATTTCTTTAAAGAGTGAAAGATTTGTCCCATTTAATCAGTAACTGTGGAATTATTAAAAGTAATTTTTTATTATTAAAAGTAATTTTATTATATATTCAAGATATGAAAGTGACGTGACATACAGCCAAGTATGGTGACCCATACTCTGAATTTGTGCTCTGCATTTAACCCATCCAAAGTGCACACACACAGCGGTGAACACACACACACACACTGTGAACACACACCCGGAGCAGTGGGCAGCCATTTATGCTGCGGCGCTGGGGAGCAGTTGGGGGTCCGGTGCCTTGCTCAAGGGCACGTCAGTCATGGTATTGAAGGTGGAGAGAGCACTGTACATTCACTCCCCCCACCTACAATTCCTGCCAGCCTGAGACTCGAACCTGCAACCCGGATTACAAGTCCGACTCTCTAACCATTAGGCCATGACTTCCCCAATATTCAAGATATGATAAATATTCAAGATATATGCATAAATTCTGTTTACAGAAATAAACCCTGCTGTAGTTTAGAAAAAAGTGGGAAGTAAATCTTTCAACTAGATTGGCACTGGCTAAATGTGGATCTCTACCTCAATGTTTACATGTTGACTTCAGCACAGAGTGGCTTCATTGCCTTATCTAGGCCATTGTAAATGAATGTGGCAGAATCTCAATTCTCAGGTGAGAATCTCATCTTCTGCCAGAGATGAAAGGGAGTTTCAGCTTAATTTGAATTGCAAATAAGTGCAATCATACTTCACTGGCAGCTTAAGTTATTTATGAAAGCTCTTTTTATATTAGTTGTCAGCAGCATGGTCTTGTTGAGCCATGAGTGGAAAATAACTGTTCTGTGATTATTTAAGCAGTGCATATATTTTAACTGGTTAGGAGCACAATTCAAGAGGCTTTGATAAACTTTTTTCCATAATTTACAGTGCCGAATTTTACTTTTGAAACTTGTAAGCCTAAAGTTAAACTATTCTGGGCTGTTCAGTGAATATTGTTTAACACACAGGGTGAAAAGTATTATACATAATTAGCATTCAGCATTCAATTATGGGAAATAGACTTGCTAGTTTTGCAATATTACCCCACATCCAAGCCTTTAATATGGGCACAAATTATAAATCTGATTACTTGGAGCAGAAAGCATCATTCACATTTACCACAAAGAATATGATACATTTATTAATGGACTGGAGTCGGATTACTTGTGGATTGGGATGTTTTTATCAGCTGTTTAGACTCTCATTCTGACGGCACCCATTCACATTCACCGCAGAGGATCCATTGGTGACCAAGTGATGTAATGTTAAATTTCTTTAAATCTGTTCTGATGAAGAAACAAACTCATCTACATGGCCTGAGGGTGATTAAATATCCAGCAACTTTTTATTTTTGGGTGAACGATTCCTTTAATACTGCATTTGTTTATGCATCAATAAAAACTGTATAAATGTAGATTTTCATAGTATATGTGTAGATTCAGATGCAGTTTCTGTGCTGACTCACCTGTGACTCAACAGTCACATGACATAACTAATATTCACAAGTTTTATTAATCAACAGTTGAATGGTGCTGACTTAGCACAGTTAAACTAAAATGTATTTTGTCATGAACCGACTGGAGAGAGAGATGAGGCGAGGACTCAAATACAGGAGAATGCCTTTTTAAAGAAAAAGAAAAGAAAAAAAGAAAAAAAAAGAGCAACAAAAACCACCCCGAAAGGGAAAAACAGGCAGGTAGGTAGGTAGGTAGAGAACTGCAGTAGTCACCATGACACATACACGAAGTAAGACAACGGATCAGCACAGGACTACAGACAGGAGGCTAAATAGGGAGACAAACGAGGGTAACGAGGGAGACACAAGTGGAGCCACTGAAACAATGATTTGGTAATGGGAGGGGACAGACAATAGACAGGAGAAAGCACATGGCTCAACACAAACACAACAAGCCATGTGCTCACAGACACAGTGACCTCTGGTTGCCATCTAAGGCACACAAGCTGGTAACGGTGACAGTATTTAACATGCAAAGGATGCATCTTTCAAAAACAATTTGCCAATGATCCAAGATTGTCCCTACCTCCAAGTCTCTAGTCTATAACATTATAGGCAATGATCATAAATCTGATCTCTTAGAGCTACATGATTTGTGGCAAAATTCATGTTTGTATCACAAACACTGTGAGATAACTTATGAAGTTTAATACTAAAGGTCAACGGTTTATGAGCAATAATAATAGTGATGCTTGCCAAGTTTAAGGGTTATTAAAGCCATAGTGTTGCGACAAACCTTGACAGTCAATGCATTACGTGATCAGGCGTTGAAAGACATACATTATTAGAATTCATATCCCTCCTTATACAGCGACCATGTAATCAGCTTCTGCGACAGACCCCTCCTAGAGACCAGTGTTAAGTCTCAAATCCCTTGTTTCCAACAGCTGTGCGGACCCCATCTGCAATATTATGAATCCAACTATCAAGATTTAGCTTGTGAATATTACTTAGGTCATGTGGAGGCTTCTTTGTAATCTTCCTAGAGCTGTGGTTCTCAATCCTAGTCCTGGCTGGAGTACTGTACGTTTTAGATGCCTTCTAATCTAACATAACTAATCGGCTCATTAATAGAGGGTTCAAGACCCGTAATATGTGTCCAGTAAGGGAGACACCCAAAACGTGTGGTGCTGGTGGAACAGGATTGAGAAACACTGTCCTAAAACCTCTTTACACTGCTTAAGACTGCTCTGTGCAGGCTCTGTCCTGCCTTCAAATTTTGAGCAAAGTTGTAAAACCGCACCAAAACAGTAGTAATAGTGCTGGCAGCTCAGCCCTTAGTAGTGCCTAAAGCAGTTTGGATGCTGCTGTATATATTTAATTTCTAATTTATACTTTCATATTTTTAAGAACAATTTCATTATTTGTCATAAGACAGTATATGTTGTTTTAAAATATCTGCATTTTATATATTTTTTAATTATACTAATATAATATATTTTACTAATATATATCTCTGCAACTATAATTAGTTTGTTCATCAGTGAAAGCCTTTGTAAATGCAAATTGTCGTAGTGTATGTGTAGCTTCAGATGCAGCTTCTGTGTAAATAAGGCAGAGCAAAAGTATTCTGACGTAATTAATATTCATGAGTATTTGTTAATCAGCAGTTGAATGGTGCAGCTTTAGCGCCTATCAGCCAATCAGTTGCACATCCTGCGCTGAGGTCACGAGATTATTTAATATTCATGAGGCGAGTCTTCTCCCTCAATGTCATCACGAGCTTTTCAGAAGCGCGTCGCTCAGGAGTTTCTGCTAAACTCTCGCCGTATACAGCTTATTTTGGTGATTTTTTTAGAGCTATGGAGTTTTTCACATTTATTCCAGGAAAGAGATGCTTCTTTATTCATGAAATCTGTTGCAGAGCCGTATTGAGACGGTCTAACCTGACGTCGTTGAAAATGTAGATAACACACAAACAATCTCTCAAGAGTAAGTGTTCAGTGGAAGTGGAAATGCACGAGGGTGAGTTCAAGTCTCAATTATTTTCTGTTGCTTCGTTGTTAATGAATGATACATTTGTCTTTGTAAATCTCATGCCAACTTATTTGTGCGAATATCAATCATGTTTTGAGAATAGCCCGTGTCATGTACTATTACAGTAAAGCACTGTGGTTTTACCATGGTACAATGATGAATCAGATTCATCATGATTGTCATAATAACATGTCTCCCTCCATTTAACTTGCCACAATCATTTGTCAATTATTATCAGCCTTATACGTTTTCAGTGTCAACATATTAATCAAATTCAAATTTGTGGACAAAGTAAAACAACTAAACATTTCATGCAATGTATGCCTTTTAAAAATTAATGCAATAATGGATCTTAAGATTTCAATTGTGGGTTGATTACAGTGCATATTTAAATGTTACTCAAAAATACTTAAAATAATACTATAGCATTTTAATGGGACCATGGTAATACCATAGTATTTTTTATCAGAATTGTGCTTTTTGTACATCCAGCTCATAACATAATTTAGAGTTCAAAACTGAATTATTTCTTGGCTTTTCTCTCTGTTGTTTGGTCAGTCAGCCAAGAATGCTTTTAGTAAAGTTATATCAAACCAGGCTGAATATCTGCTTTGACACGTCTGTATGTTGGTCAGTGTTAGAACATCAGATCATCAAATTATGAAATTAAATAAATAAGATAACTCTCAATACCTCATGTCATGAAAATCGCACGTGATGTCCTTAAAAAATTGACAGTAAAGACATTTATAATCTTACGAAAGATAATGCTTTTTTTCAAATACATTTTTTCATCAAAGAATTCTATATGAATATCCGTTTCCACAAAAATATGAATCAGCACAATTGTTTTCAACATTGATAATAATCATAAATGTTTCTTGAGTAGCAAGGATCATGTGACACTGAAGAGTGGAGTAATGATGCTGAAAATTCAGCTTTGATCACAGGAATAAATTACATTTTAAAATATATTCAAACAGAAAACTGTTATTTTAAACCGTATTAATATTTCACAATATTTCTGTTTTCACTGCATTATTGATAAAGTAATTACAGCCTTGTAAACATAAGAGACTTCTTTTTACATTTTCGACACATCTGCTATCTGAGTTGTATTTGATATCTTCATAGTGTGTATCTTGTTAAGAAAAGTTGACTGGATGTCCAAGACCACTCCAAGACGCCCAAGACTCTGTAAACATGCCCCATTTTTGTTTTCTTGCAGCCTTGGTTCTGCTCATCCTGATAGAGGAGGGCTTCGCTCTGGCACAGAAAACTCAAGGTTGGTTTGAAGTAGGAACTCACATGCAAAGCCACATGTTTAATTTGGAGTGTGAGAGAGATTTAAACCGAAAAAGACATTGAAATGAACATTTGAATAAGTCTTTCCCATCTCTTTTGCTTTAATACCTTTAATGCAGATCCTCGTATGTGTGTGTATTCTGTTAGCTTTGCCTCAGGATGTGGCTGTGGAGGATAAGAAACCCGCTCACTGTGGAACTTTGATCCAGGCGGCAAATGGAGGATCATTCAGTTCTCCAAACTACCCCAACACTTACCCGCCAAACAAGGAGTGTGTGTACATCCTGGAGGGTACGAGTCTTGCTTCCACTGATACTTGTCTCATTTGTTGCTTTGGTAAAATATGCATTGCATGACCATTCAAAAGTTTGAGTTAATACTTTTATTCAGCAAGGGTGCATTAAATTGACCAAAAGTGACAGTACAGATTTATTCAGGTTACAAAAGGTTTCTGTTTCAAATAAACCCTGTTAATTGTAACTTTATATTCACCAAAGAATCTTGGAAAATTGTAGCATTTAACACTATTAAGCAGCACAGCTGTGTTCAACATCGATAATAATCAGAAATGTTTCTTTGAGCTTCAAATCAGAATATTAGAATGATTTCTGAAGGATCATGTGACACTGAAGACTGGAGTAATGATGCTGAAAATTCAGAAATAAATTAAGGTAAAAAATAAATAAACTGGAAAACAATTATTTTAAATTGTAATAATATTTACTATATTTTTAATCAAATAAATGCAGCTTGGTGAGTATAAGAGACTTTTACTTCCAAAAACATAAAGAATCCTACCAAGCCCAAACTTTTGAACAATATTGTATATTTCTCAGTTGCAACCGTTATTCATGTTGTAATGTTTCTCGTCTACATCAGCCCATCCACGGAAGAGAATACAGCTCGTCTTCAATGACGTCTACTACATCGAGCCGTCCTTTGAGTGCCGCTTTGATAATATTGAAATCCGTGATGGGCCGTTTGTTTTCTCTCCGTTGATTAATCGTCTCTGCGGGGCCGAGAGTCCAGGAATTGTCATGTCTTCTGGACGCTTCATGTGGATCAGGTTTGCCAGCGATGAGGAGCTGGAGGGACTGGGCTTCAGGGTGGAGTATTCATATACTGCAGGTAAATGATTCGATCTTAGAATCTCTGATGCCTTTTTTTCTCTCTTCTCTTTGTATTAGTTTTATTGCACTTTATTTTGTTATTCAAAAACCTCTCTTGCATCCAGATCCTGAATTTCATCTACATATCGGTGGACTCTTGAATCCCATTCCAGGTAAACAGGAAATACATGTTTATGTAGTATGTGGCGGGTGGGGGTTATTTCAGGGTGCTCGTCTACTTATTGCTTTGGAGACAAGCTTCTGCACTGACTACTTATGTAAATAGTATTTTTAAAGATTCATACATTTTATGGTTGTAAATTGATTAAAAACTTTTGTGCTCTTAAATTGAAAACTGTTAGATGATTTTCACTTCCTAAAATATTTATTGACATTTTTGTAGTGCTCTATGGCAAATTAGTTTGAGATTTCTACTAACTAAACCTGACATTGAATGCCACGTAGAAACTGACTTTAAAATACTTGAGGTTTGGTTTTTCAAAATGTTTTGATATCTATTGATATTTCATACCCTCTTTTTCAGTTGCTATGGTTACTTCACCCAACAAATATAAATGTAAATTCCATCTTTAGTGCGTCAGTTATGTAAACTCCTGAATATTTCAGTGCCCTAGAATGTATTAGTATTACTTCTCCCAGCTGCTGTCTGCAGACTCTCAGGTCTCATCTCAAGTAGTTGAAAGATATAAAGGAATAATATTTGAATGCTATGATGTTAATTGAATTGTCTTTGCTGTCTCCTCCGTCAGACTGTCAGTTTGAAATGTCTGGATCAGATGGTGTAATCAGATCTAGTCAAGTTGAGGAGGAGAACAAGGTGAAGTCGGGGGAAGCACTGGATTGTATTTGGACCATACGAGCTCCACCGATGTCTAAGGTTAGTAATGCAGCCCTGATGAAACGTGTTTCTCTCACAGATTTGTAACGGATCATGTACAGTCACTGATGTCGAGTCTTGGGATGAAATCATGTAAGTTATAAAATAAACCCCTCTGTCAAAGAGCTCAATTCACTATTCTCCATCATCCGTATAGCTGATGTGTGTATATACCCTGTACAAGCTGTTTGTATGTTCCTCTTACACATCCCTGCTTATATTATTATTTATTAAGTCTACAGTATACTATCCTGCACATTTTATTCTTCTTTATTTTGTATTCTTATTTGTTCATTTTTATCTATATGTATATTCTCTTGTGTTGTGTTACATATAATTGCACTGTTCATCGAGCGGACCTGACTTACATTTCACTGCTGATTATATTCTGTATGATTGAGTATGTGACGAATAAAACCTTGAATGGTGAATCTTGACATGCACAATATGACTGGCCTTTGTGTTAAATATTTCAATTAAAAACATTTGCATTATTCATTTTAATAATTAGTCATTTTAATTATGAGCTTTTTCCCATTTATTATCCATGCTTTTTGAGCTGCTTAGTTTAGGCAAGAATCATAATCTTGTTTATTTTGGTCAATATCACGATTAATAACTTATTTTGGAAATTTATTTATTTAAAATACTTGTCTTTTTAATAGTGGAATTACTTGAATACTTATTTTTACTTAAAAAAATATTCAAATATAAATAAGATAATTAAATGAAATAAATAATATAATGCATGTACATGCATTTATAAAATATTAAACATAATAAATAAAAACACATAACGGTAATAATGATGTAAACATATTTAAATAAATTATAATAAATAATAAAATGATGGTTTCTTACCAAATAAAGAAATAAATGGTCATTAAATGCAATTATGAAGTTCAGTGTCTTTTATATCAAATATTTAGCATCAGAATGCTGTGAAGGATCAATCAGAATCAGGTTTGTCAGAGAACTGTAGAATAAAACGTAATAAATACCATTCTACGTACCTACAGTGGCATTATTGCACTGTTTGTGTCTCTATCTCACACACAGATCTATCTGCGCTTTCTGGAGTATCAGTTAGAGAACTCGAATGAGTGTAAGAAGAACTTTGTTGCAATCTATGAAGGCAGTAATGCCATTGAAGATCTAAAGGCCAAGTTCTGCAGCACCATTGCCAACGACATCACGCTGGACAACGCTGTGGGGGTGGTCCGAATGTGGGCCGACGAGACCAGCAAACTGAGCCGCTTCCGTATGCTCTTCACGGTCTTTGCTGAGCGTAAGCGCTCATCTCATTTTTACATTCTGCAGTTTTATTCAAGTTTATTCATTTATTCACTCACAAATGGATTTTTTTAAAAATCACACATTTAATTTGAGCTTCAATCCTTTGTCTAGGAATACATTATAACTATATAAAAGATCTGTAACACACACAACTCTTTATCTAACTGAATCACTGTGCTTCAGTAGTTTAGCCTGACCAGTGGTGCTAGATATCAAACATGTGTGAGGTCCATCATGTGGACAGGATTGGTATTGCATCATCCATGTGTCTTTCGTCTCATTAAAAACTCTGTTTTGCAGCTCCATGTTTGGCCAACACATACTTCTGTCACAGCAACATGTGCATCAACAACACTCTGGTTTGTAATGGTGTACAGAACTGTGTGTTTCCCTGGGACGAGAACAACTGCAAAGGTATGGTGTGCAAAGAAAGCTGTCGTTCTCCAGACAGTGTCACTAATAAAACGTAAAAGCTTTCTTGAGAAAGCCATAGCTGTCTTGTCCCTCCTTCAGGGGTTTGACCTCAATGACCGTATGTTCACTCATTTAATATTGTATATAAAGCACTCAATATTTCTGTATGCTGAATTATTATTTTGTGAAGGCTTGGACGCCATGGGTTAAAGGGTTATTGTGGAGAATGGAACACCATGAACCCTGGTTATGTAAAAGAGTAATAATAAATATGAATAAAATCAGTTCTATTGTTATTCTTATTTGGGTGGAGAAATGTTCATTTTTCATCTTGTGCTTTCTTTGGTCTTTGTGGTCGTCTCTCACAGAAAAGAAGTCTAAAGGTTTCTTCCATCAGATGAGTAAAACTCACAGCACTGTGATTGGAGTGGCGTCTGGGGTGGTCTTGCTGCTTCTCATCATATCTGTGTTTATACAGATGAAGCAGCCGAGGAAAAAGGTGACTATTAATGTCAAAATCACCATGTAGAATGAAAAATAACAGCCTCATACAGGGGTCAGAAATACACATGAAGATTATTTTTCTCCAGCTTTATAAATGTTCGTTGTTTCTTCTATTCTTCAGTTGCAAATATACATAAGCCGTTTGTAGGTTGATTTCCTCAAACAAGCAAACACTGTGGCGCCATCAAAACATTACTAGTGCATTTGTCTATTTGAGCTTCCTGACACACAATATTGACCTTGTGCTGTTTGTTTGACCAAAGACAAGAGAAGCTTTCAGAAAACTGCAGTTTCTCAATTTGTACAAATATATTACAACAATATAAATATATATATTTTAGTGTGTGTATATCAAATTATGTATTTTATTAACTTATTTAGATTTCATTTGATTTAGTTTTTCAAATAAATCCTTTTTTTATGTTCAGTAAATATGATATTTCAATAAGTAACTGTTGTAGATAATAGTGATCTCAATATTGACCAAAATAATCACGAGTATGATTCTTTCCGAGAGTAAGCATCCTTACCTGACAGCATGGATAATAATGGCAAAAAGACATTCATTCAAATTATTGATTAATAAAATAATAAAGTTCTCCATTTACATATTTAATGCACAAACCCAGTCATACTGTGCATGTTCATTAAGCACTTTAGTTAAAAATGTTCTTCCCAAAATGTAATTCTTCACCTTTGAAACAACTTTTTAAATTAGATTGTCAAAAAATCTAAATTTCTCTCTTAAATTGTTTTCTTATTATATATCCTGTAATAATAGAAATACATGAAGTTGTGAATGCCATTGTACAACTATTTTAAGGATTTAAACCCTAATATTTGCTACATGGTAAATGTGAAGACTAATATTTAACATGGTAATAATGTGACCTTGCTTATGTGTATCTGTCCGCAGGATTTCACCAATTTGATAAATAATGTCAACATAATATAATAAGTAATTAGACCGTCCATTGAATTTTTAAGTACATATTCCTGGACTAATTGTAAATGATGCATCAGTAAATGTTAATAAAAACAATAATAAACAAAAAAACATTATTCTGTAAGCCTGGGAGATTTGATACATATATAAGTGTAATTTAACTGAAAAACACATGATTTAAGTACTATGACATTAATTAAAACAAATAATTGCCAAAATTAATAATTAAAGAATAATACAAATATGCCCAGTTTAATTCTCCATCTCTGAAACAATTTCCTTTTTAGATGACACAAATCCCTTTAAAAATCAAAATCATACGGTCACATTTTTTTCTCATTGAATATCCTGTTTCACTCGAATGACCAAAGTAGAATGGGTTGTGAAAGTCCTTTCACTTTAACTTTAATCATTAAAACTCTAATATTAGTTTATGAGCATATGACATGAATCAGCTTGCTGTGTGTTGGTCTGCTGCAGGTCTTGAGTCGTAAGGGTTTGTTCAGCGCTGCAGAGATGCAGGAGGTGCTGGAGCCTCCTCAGTACGAGCTCTTCTCCATGCAGGAAGAGGAGCTGCCGGAGGATCTGTCGGAGAAACTCCGCCGCTCCTCCAGCATGTCCCGCTGCGTTCACGAGCATCACTGTGGCGCTCAGAGCAGCGCCTCCTCCATCGTCATGACAAGCCGAGCGCATGCTCTCTCGCACGGCTCTGATGAGATGAGTACGGTTATTGGAGCCAGAGGCTGGGGCAGCTTCCACGAACGCAGGAGCAGTTCCCGCTCGCACACTTTCACACACGATCCGCACGCTTACAGCGCCCAGAGTCTGAGAGAGGCGCTGGAAGATGAGGAGCTGGGGCTGGAGGAACGGGTGATGGAGGAGATCGGCTACAATGATTTTATCAGCCGCGGACGCAACGTCGCGATGGTACGTAATCATGCCAACCCTGTCCAACAGCGCTCGCTCTCTATGGACTTCTGAGTGGAGCGGAAGTCAGCTACACTTTATTTGTTGTGTAAAAATTCAATATAATGCATAGCTGTAAATGTTTGCTTTTATTATTTAGAAATTGTATTTCAATGTTTCTCTTGTCGTTCTCAGTACCTCCTTTGCTCTTCCTATGCTTGATTTCAAGCCAAGTCCAGTATATATTTTTATTAGTGTTATTCTCATTCCTCAAAACCAGATTATTTAGGTCAGGACTGAAATTAAGTTATCACACCTGCCTCCTACTGGCCATGATATGGTATTTTTTGCTAATTAAACATTTTTCATTAGTCTTTAGTCCACATTTTTTGCATATATTCATGACCAGCAGCTCATGTCTTTGTCACCATGAGCCGGTTTGCAACTAGAAGATTGTTACTAGTACATTTAGTTGATTGCAAAGAATTTTCCACTTCTTTTCAGAACGGTTTTCTATTTTATCATATTTTAAAACGAATTTATTCCTGTGATGCAAAGCTGAATTCTCAGCAACATCACTCCAGTCTTCAGTGTCACATGATTATTCAGAACTCATGATTTGCTGCTCAAGAAACATTTATTATCAATGTTGAAAATAGTTCTACGGCTTAATATTTTTGTGGAAACCGGATACATTTTTGATGATTCTTTAATTAATCTAAACTTTAAAAGAAGATTAATTTGAAATACAAATATTTTGTAGCATTATAAGTGTCTTACTGCCATTTTTTGATCAGTTAAATTAAATGTAATTGAATTGAATAGTGTGTGTATATTGATAAAATCATCAGAAATTGCTCTTGGAGAAGTAAAAGTTGATGATTTCATTATTCATTAGTATGTATGAGGAGATGGGAGGACGGACTGTGGATTGTGTCTGTATCTATTTGATTTAGTTTCTTTGAACCAATCTATCCTGATGAAGGTTGGAGTGCGCTGTGGTGTTTGTGTTATTAGAAGCTTTATTGAGGAGAGTAAGTGTTGTTTATGACAGTCTCGTGGGGATTACCAAGAGCTTTGTCACGTGAACACCATTCTGTGAAAATAAACATGTTTTAACAAAAAAACTACTTTCGCTATTCTTTCATTGTCCAACAGCACTCGCTCAAATGGACTTCTGAGCGGAGCGGAAGTCATATAATTCGATAATATAACGCATAGTTGTAAATGTTCACATTTATTTTATTTCAAAGTTTTTCTTGTTCTCAGGATCTCCTTTTTGCCACCCCTTGAATCAGGGTTATTATAGTCAATTAAAACTAAAACCACAACCATAAAACCATTTATTTCACACTGAAACATGAACTGAAATAAATAAACCGAACCTTAACTGAAATAAAAAATAAAATTACTTCCGTTTATTTCATTTTGGCTAGTTTCCAAAGCAACATTTCTTATTTTCATTTAGTTCAACTTGTACTAAAATAACTACAACTGAAATACTAATTATTTTAAATAATCATAGACCTAATCTACAATAAAAAATGTAACCAAATTAATTAACTTTTTTTTTCTACTATTACAATAAAAACATAATATAAAAACTAATTCAAAATATATTTTAAAACTATAATAGTTGCTCAATGATACTAAAATAACACTGCCTCGATTGGCCATTTACTGGTTTTAAGGTTCACAAAAATATATCATTTATATTTAAAAAAATCTTCACACCCTACTGTATCTATAAATATGTAATATCTGATCATATGCTTTATTTGTGTAAGATAAAAAGAAGAGAAGGTCACACATCACATGGGTCACTTTATTAAACAATGTTAGCCAGTTATTATGAAATAAAGAATGGTAACATTTTGATAGCTGGCCTGTATGAATTTTTACTTGTCAGATTCAGTGACCCTGGCCAACTGCAATCATAAGCATTTGTATGGAACATCTCCAACATTATTGGGTAATTACAGTAAATAGTAATAGGACTAAAGATAAGACCAACATTTGTCAAATAATTGGAAAGTTATACAAGAGCTAAAACATCTCATAAAGAAACCATAGTAGTATACAAACACATTAGCAGCACTAACAGAAGCAGCATTAATGTTTCATTTATTTTCTATACAAGCATTTAGATGCTGGTGACAATATCCAGCTTGTTTTCTTTAGTCTTAAAACACGAAACATCTTTTACAGCACTGCTCGTCTTCGGCTTTAGCGTCTGACCTAACGCGCGCGAAAATGAGCTGAACAGTGACCCCTGGTCACCGCTTTCGGCACAACACCGGCAACCTCACACCAAATGTCAGGCCTTGTAGATAGGCAAGCATATATACAAATCATTTAGTAAGCAGAAATCTGAAATGTTCCTTCTCATATTAGAGGAAGATGCTGATAACTCGACTGAATTGATGCCTGAAGAATGCACTTCCAGCTGTCATGATAAACAACAGTTGGCGGTTAAAGTTTTCTATGCACAATTTGATTTGATGAAAGTCACGAGACCGATTACTCTCTCTCTATCCAATCACGTTGATGGATAAAAATAATTCAAATAAGCTTGTAATGACCACAAACAGAGGAAAATAGCGGAGTAAAAGTACCGATACATCATTTAAAATGTACTCAAGTAAAAGTATACAATTTTTAAACTACTCAAAAAAGTATAATTACTGATAAGAAATACTTAATTACTGTACCGTGAGTATTTGTAATTCGTTACTTCACACCCCTGGCCGTGGAGTGTAAGTTACTATGGCAATGAACGCAGCTAAAAGCCAAGCTACTATCATGGTAGGCTACCTAAAGCACTAAACTGAAAGATTACCTGGCTAGCCAGCTAACCCGTCCTCATGGCACAGGCCCCTGGTCTATTAACACAGACAGACTGTGAAATAGGTCCGTTTCAGTGTTCAGAGTCAGGAAGTTACTAAAGGGAAATCCCAGGGCTGATCCCATATAATATACTTTATGTGCATACTTTTTGATCAAATGATCACGAAACTGTAATTTGACATTCTTTTCAACAATATAGATAACCTGAAAGAAATAAAAGCCACATACTTCGCTCAAAGGCGTGTTAAAACGATAAAATGAATTGATAAAAATTCAGGTTTTATGCATTTATTACTAAGCATGGCTGACAAATACAAAATAAAATGCTTAAATAGAATTCTATTCAAATAATTATGTAAATATGATTTAATATGGAGGTTCTGTGCTTTCCATTCAATCATTAATTTAGCCATAGCCATAAAAAGATACCTGCCTGAGGGCGTTTTTAAGAAACAATTTTGATATAAAAAATTATATAACGTTATTAATTATGTAATATACCACGTGATCCAGTTTTTTTCCCCCCAATCTACCACAACTGAAATATATCTTGATTTGATGAATTATTCTTTCAGTTTTGGATCTGATTGTGTTCATGCTGTCGACTCAACATGTGACATGATCATTATGTTCAGTACATATTTGACCGTTCTGTACTGAACAACTTTATGAGATCACACAGGTAACATTTTACTAGCTCGGCTCTGTGGCATACTTTGCTTTGTCATTGTTAGGTAAGAGATGAAGTAGAAATATTGTTCAATCAAGACTAGAAGTACTGGTTAATGGCTATACACAGACATGTATTGAACAAAACTGCAGTGGAACATTATATATATCAAATATACAGTTGCTATGTATCACTTATAAGTAAGATGAAAATAATCAAGTAATAATTAGTCTTTTCGAGACTCCACTATTGTTTTATACAGTTCAAAAGTGTACTACTGTTCTGTGGACACATTTCCTATCAACGATTATCACAAACACACATATATAAAAATAAATATAAAACATTTTAGCAAATGTTTTTATAAAATATATTTTTTTGTGATTTCAAGATGGCTCACTTAACGATTGGTCAAAGAAGGCTGTGCTAGAATAGGCCATGAGAGGCAGACGCTCCCCCAACACGGCGTCTCTGAAATTGCGTCGTCTCCATGCGTACACAATACTGTTCAGAAAACCCTGGAGTGACACGGACAGCGTCTGTACAGCAGCACATGGGAGACAATATTCCACATGATCACAACTTCTCTGGATAGCATCTATTTTATGAATCTCAAACAATCCTATACTATGTTTTGTTTTATTCCCTCAAGGTTCACTCATAAAGTCAGTCATGTGTTTCATTAATGAATGAATCAGTGTTTCTTTGAACAAAACATTTTTGAATGATTGAATGATTCAACGACTCACTCATGCAGTCACTTGATTCATTTTGAAAGGAACCGGTTTTTGGATGAATCTACTGAATGAATGATTCAATGACTCACTCATACAGTCACATGATTCATGCCTGAATTAATCAGTGTTTTTAATTAATCAGTTGACTGAACAATTCAATTACTTCCTCATAAAGTCAATTGTTTTGATCCTTTACCAATCAGCGTTTTTGTACGAATTGGTTGAGTGAACAATTCAATGACTTAAACACTTGTTTAGATCCTGAATGAATCAACATTCTTAAATGAATTGGTTGAGTGAACAATTCAGTGACTCATTGATAAAGACTGCAACTTGTTTCTGCCTACTGAAAGATTCAGTTAAACATCCCTACTTCTAATGCAAAGATGCATTACTAATGTATAATCCTACATAAATACTGTAGAATGTATTATTTTACATATGTTCTGCTTTAGAAAACCTGCATTACCTGTGTGACATAGAGAGGGAAGAGATGTTTTATCCTAGGTTGTACGAAAGACAGACAGATGAGAAGCAGAGCTGAAAGAAATTAAACATATCAGTTTATTACAACCTTTTAGGTAAATACATATAGACATATTTATACATGTCGCATTTGAGAACATGTGTGTGTTATTGTACTGACCGGGTGCCCAGCAGAAAATGATGACAAGGATCATGTATCGAGCCGATGACCAAATCCTGTCTTGATTTCTCTGTGTCATTGTGATCATGCTTGTGTTCTCATAGCGCCGATAAGAGCTCTCTAACTTACAGTACACCACCTACAGGATGAGAGATGTGTATTACATGAGGTTATTTACATAAAACACCGACAGTGACTAAATGTATTTGGACTCTTAAAAAATCCTGAATGTCATTCTATTAGATAATAAAATAAGTCATTCATTTTAAAGACACTTTTCAAGCAAAACATGACATGCGGCCACTTTGAATTATTATGGTGTCTCAATGACTAAATATGTGTCAGCTGATGTGATTAGTATTATTCATAAACGTGTGTGTACTCACTGTGCAGACAATGATGACCATCAACACACTGCTCAATGGGAGAATTCGAATGAACTCAGCATGTTCTTTATCCTGTCGGACAAAAGGCAGCATGATGAACAGCTTCCGAGGTGATTTAGCTGAACTTGTTTATGGTGCCTGTATAATTTCTTACCACTGTTATGCAGGAGTCATTTGTGAGGTGCAGGAAGAGAATGCAGCTGCAAGAGAAATCAGACAAGAATGAAGTAAAATGACACAGAACTGTACGTACAGATGCTCACATACAGAACAGACACTCTTTCTTACCTGTTGCAGAACCTGCTTCTGCTGACGGTTGTCAGCGTTGGCATCTGTGTTGGCGTGAGAGTAGCTTCCATTTTACGGACGGTACAAATGTAGACAAAGTATCCAATTATTGGTACAAGCCTAAAGCAACAATATGTAAACATACAGATCATTACATAAACACTGCAATACAATTACAGCAAAGCATTACTTTATCATATTTACAGTTTTATATCAATCGTATCGCATTTATGAAAGGAAACTGGAACTACTCACCACGCAATTACATAGATCAGACAAAACCTCCTCCTTCTGAGTGATAACTGTGCTGACTGAATGAATGCAAGACAAATCAGTACAATAGAAGTAGGAAACTTTAGGTATCTTTACAATGTGGTATCATCTTGGTATCATCAGTGTTTTGGTAATTTTTGAATGAGTTTTTCAATTTTCACTTTTTTACAAATATAGATAGTATAGTAATTTTTATTTATGTAATTTTACTTTCAAATTAAAATGAGAAATGTTGGAGACTAGCTGAAATAAAATATGTTTTCATAATTTTATTTTAAGAAACAAATATGTTTTTAATGGTTTTAGTTCATGATAATTACACTGATTAAAATGAACAGGTTTTGAGTTAAATATATTATTTAATAAGACTGAACTACATTAGGTGCTTTCAGTGATCTCAAGGGTTCAATCAGGGAGAAACAACTCCTGGGGTAGATCATTGTTTGTGACTACATAAAGAAAGTGCGGCAGGAATGTGACACAGCCTGACAGGTCTCAGACTAAACTTCTGCGTCAGCAAACATTCATACCTGCTGTCATGTTGATTTGATTTAGAAAACAGTGACAGAGAGTGAATGTTTATCACCTGGGTTTCAAAGGCTTCTTGCACTGGTCTTTCCCTCCATCCTTGAAACGCATGTGCTGACTCACAGGCATAAATGATGACGATCAGAAACGAGACGCAGTAGAAGGCCTGAGGAGACACAGAGAGTTAATGCTTACACTACTGAAGTTCAGCACCGCTGCTGCACAGATCCACAGTGAACGGTTTGGACACACATGACTGAAACAAAACATATCTGACATTTCAATTTAAAGGCTTATGCTGCATTGCTTCAAATTAGTTTTAAATTCCTGTTGAATTCTGCCATTTACTTATATATTTAAATATTTAATATAGCAATAATATAACAATATAATTTAAATCAATCTTATAAACATGTATATTATTAATATATTATGTATATATTTCAAATTAAATATACACTACCACTCAAATATTTGGAGTAAGTATGATAAGAAAAATCATATTTCTTTTCAGCAAAGACGCACTAAATTGATCAGAAGTGACAGTAAATTAATTTATAATGTTACAAAATATTTATCTCACAAATAAATGCTGTTCTTTTAAACTTTCTATTCATAAGAGTCCTGGAACGAAATGTATCAAAATATTAAGCAGCACTGTTTTCAACATTGATATTGAAATAATAAGAGCTGTTTATAATAACTAAGCAGCAAATCAGCATTTTAGAGTCATTTCTGAAGGATCATGTGACACTGATGATTGGACAGTTTTGTATCACAGAAATAAATTACATTATAAAATGGAGAACACTTCTTTAACTTGTAATAATATTTCAAGTATTTTACTGTATTGTGTAGCATAAATTTGTGAGCATAACAAATACATCCGAGTAAGTCCAAACTTGACTACTCAAGTTTACTCAACTTACTCAACTACTCAACTACTCAACTTACTTCACTACTTGACTAGTAGTGTTTATAAAAATGACATTTCATAATCTGTCCAAAGATTTGACTGTATTTTAAGCAGTATTAATGAACAGTTGCTTTACGGTGGTGACCTCTCAGTAATAATAAACGTGTGTTTTTACTGTATCACTGTGGCAACTCAGTGTTAAATGAGGCTTTTACAGGGAAGCGCATGACTCGGTGTTCTATACGTGTCAACACAATTGTTTTATGGTGCAGAAAATCTGCAAAGCACTAAATAAACGTCTAGTGTGTAACTCTACACCAACATCTCACTGTTACAGAGATGTTCATTTCTTAGCCTTTCAAGGAAGTAGTTGCATAACAAGGCCATTATTCAGCAAATGCATGGTACAGGGCGTTGTGTGTCCCTAGAGATATTTATTTTGTGCATTGAATGTGCGTATGTAGTGTGAGTATGAGCAGTTGGAGATGTTAACAGTTACTTTCAGACTTTTACTGCAGGTTATCCTAAATCATGTTGATTAGATAACAGCTATGAATGATTTCATGTTTCTGTGTCAGCAGGTTCTCACCAAAGACAAAGGCAATCCCAAGTTGCACATCTCTACACTGAACGACCAAATTTCATGGGGCAAATTAATTATGGCGGTGATCATCAACACAAGCGATGCCAGGAAATCTGCCAGTGCCAGCTGAAGAAGAGGCTTTGCCTGTAACACAAGAACATACAAACATTAAATCATGAACAACATGCTGCATATTTGCAAAAGAAGAGACCCGATTCAGTGAGACTGCTGAAGAAAGATTTTTACAAATGCTTTGGTGAACTTTCCAAATAATTTATCTAAAGAGTGTGATACTGATGAAGAGAGCTGTATGCAGTGACATAATCAGATTTAGTTTTCATTCTCAGACTGTGTCTGAGTGCATGGCACACTGTTAGCCAATATTGACCAGCACCGTTGACTTCTGCAGCAATAGTGGCCAATGTATGTACTCTAAATGTGCTTCAGCTCCATCAAATTCTGCCTCATTGCAGTCGATTTGTCCACTCAAAAATTCAGATTATCTGCTGGAAATATTCAGATTTTATGCACATTTCTGTGAACCCTAAAACACAATGCAATGAAGTGCAAAACACAGGCAAAACACTTGTATAAAATAACAAATAATTACGTTGTGCACAATTTGTTCTTTTTTTTTTTTTTACAGCGTGGTGGCTTGATCAGATTTGTTCCTTAAGATGAAATTTCACTATGGCATACATATCAGGGTTATTAAAGCTAACCAAAACAGAAACCACCAAAAACCATCCTTTTCCTTAAATTAAATAAACATTAACTAAAATAAATCTAAAAAGTTTATTTCAGCTAGTAGCTTGGTATCCAAAAACTACAACTACATTTTTTTTAATTGAAGTTTGAGTTTTTGTCTTCTAATTTTTGTAGTTTATATATTTCTACAGGACATTTCTTTCTCTTGCCTGTGTTCCTCACCTGTTCATTGAGACGTCTTCTCTTTATGATGGAAACCACAATGACAGAACAACTACCTATCAGACTGCAACAGAAAGAAAAGGTGGTTCAAATAATAAACCTCGATTCCATACAGCTAACACTGAGTGCAGTAATGTGATGAATGTAATGAACAACCATGAGACACAAGTTATGAATTCTACTTTCTCTGTCCTGGTCGCTCTGTGAAATGTGCAAGCTGCAAAAGCCATTATTTCTGTCTCATCTAACACTTGCATTTAGTTTTGTCAGTGTAAACTAATTATTTAGATGTTACATATAGGTATTTTGACTTTAATAACATCCATTATTTGTGATGTTTCCACATTAATCACATCTTGTAGGTTTAATTTATTATTCCTGTGGTTGGTCACTAATCTGTATAGAGGTACTGTAAACAGACAAGGCATACAATATTACATAAACAACATAAAATGCCACAGAAATCACTTTAATTTGCATGATTAAGAAGAAAAATAAAGTAACATTTCAATGTTAATGTGATGGTTTGTGCTGTGTTATATTCAAAGGGACTCATACGTTAACAACATTAAACAATTTTAACTAAATACAAATTGCATACATACTGACTCATTGTTTCAGAACATTATAAAGGCACTTGATACTTTTGTCTGTTTTATAATAAAATGTATTATATTTTCTTTTTAATTGTAATATCATTGTTTTATAATAGGAAAAATGACAATTATCCCATCAAATGCTAATATTGTAGTATTTTTACATTTCAAATGATTAACATTTTTAGAGTTCAATATGTCGGGCCCTATAGGGGACAGACTGGGTCGCCCCATGTATTTTTCTATTACAGGTACATCTAAAAAAAATTCTTGTAACTTATTTAAAAAAGTGAATCTTTCATATATTTTAGATTCATTACATGTAAAGTAAAACACTTCAAAACATTTGTTTTAATTTTGATGAATAGAGCTTACAGCTAATGAAAGTCAAAAATCAGTATCTCAAAATATTAGAATATTTACATTTGAGTTTCAATAAATGACCATCCATGCAGTATAAATGTTGGGTATCTCTTGTTCTTTGAAAGCACAATAATGGGGAACACTGCTGACTTGGCAATGGTCCAGAAGACGATCATTGACACCCTCCACAAAGAGGGTAAGACACAGAGGATCATTACTGAAAGGGGTGGCTCTTCACAGAGTGCTGTATCAAAGCAAATTAAATGCAAAGTTGACTGGAAGGAAGAAATTGGGTAGAAAAATGTGCACAAGCAACAGAGATGACCGCAAGCTTGAGAATACTGTCAAGCAAAGCCGATTCAAACACTTGGGAGAGCTTCACAAGGAGTGAACTGAAGCTGAATCAAGAGTCACCACGCTCAGACATCTTCAGGAAAAGAGCTGCCAAGCCACTTCTGAAACAGAAACATTGTCAGAAGCAACTTACCTGGGCTAAGGAGAAAAAGAGCTGGACTGTTGCTCAGTGGTCCAAAGTCCTCTTTTCAGATGAAAATAAATTTTGCATTTAATTTGGAAATCAAGGTCCCAGAGTCTGGAGGAAGAGAGGAGAGGCACAGCATCCATGTTGCTTGAAGTCCAGTGTGACGTTTCCACAGTCAGTGATGATTTGGGCTGCCATGTCATCTGCTGGTGTTGGTCCACTGTGTTTTCTGAAGTCCACAGTCAACACAGCCATCTACCAGGACATTTTTGAGCACTCTAGGCTTCCTTCTGCTGATAAGCTTTATGGAGATGCTGATTTCATTTTCCAGCAGGACTTTAGTTGGCACCTGCCCACACTGCCAAAGGTACCAAAAGTGGTTCAATGACCATTGTGTTACTCTGCTTGATTGGCCAGCTCGCCTGACCTGAACCCCGTAGAGAATCTATGGGGCATTGTCAAGAGGAAGATGAGTGACACCAGACCCAACAATGCAGATGACCTGAAGGACACTGTCAAAGCAACCTGGGCTTCATTACACCTGAGCAGTGCCACAGGCTGATTGCCTCCATGCCACGCCGCATTGATGCAGTAATTCATGCAAAAGGAGTGCATAGAAATGAACATACTTTTTCAGAAGCCTGATATTTCTGTTTAAAATATCCTTTTTATTGATCTTATTGATCTTATTGATTTTTTTTTAAATGTTCTGAGACACTGAATTTTGGGGTTTCATTATCTGTAAGCCATAATCATCAACATTTCAAGAAACAAAGGTTTGACATATTTCACTCTATGTGTAATGAATCTATATAATATATGGGTTTCACTTTCTGAAATGAGTGATAAAATATTGACCTTTTTCATTATATTCAAATTTTTTGAGATGTACCTGTACATCACAAGTAAATTCCTAAAATCCTAACTTCACTTTTCATAAGTCACACTGTGAGTTAGGCGCGTTACTGCCTCTCAAATCAGAAACATAACTTCAGCTGCAAATAATGGTTTCTCTTCGTGTGTTTCATTAAAGCAGCAGATTATCGCTTATCCTAAAACAATGCTGGATCACATGATAATAATAAACCTTAAGTATTCCTCACCTTAAACTCAAAGTCGAGACGTAGATCCAAGATAAAATAGTAATCTGTGTAAGCAATCAAGACGAAAACAAAGAACATTAATATGTTAAATGTAGGCTATATTTGAATAATAAATGACTCCATCAAGTCGAAGTTTGACAGTCAATGTATCTCCATCTGCAGTGCACTGGTAAATTATGAGATATGCTGTTTTCCCACATTAAATTGTATTCTCGTTGACTTCAGATGAATAATTACTTGTGAAGTGATTGAATACCTTATCTTCATCTGATAATCCGCCGCTTGAATTCATGATGAAGAGGTTTATTCCGTGAACTACATGCCAGCTCGTTGTTTGTTGTGTGTTCTGACATGAACTCCCGCCGTCTCACCTGGACGTTGATCCTCTGGTCACGTGACGTCTGTCGTCTCACCTGTACTGGCGCAGCAACGCTCCTCTCATTTCTTTCACAACCATGCGTTTGCAGGTAAAACGGTGTGTGCTTTACTTTACAGAGCTTGTTCAGGTGTTGTGTGGTATGTGTCACCTTGGAGATACAACATAATAGTCGACCTCCTTAATAACACTTTATAATAATGAGCAGATTAGATTAACATATATCATTCTTAAAGAAATACCTTTACATGTTTACTTAATGTTTATATAACCAGTGTGTGTGTGTGTGTGTGTGTGTGTGTGTGTGTGTGTGTGTGTGTGTGTGTATGTGTGTACTTGTTTAAGCTACATTGTGAGACCAGATGTCTGGTCTTTGTAGTTGGGTTATCGTTTATTCAGTATAAAAGTAATAGAAGTCTATGAAACGTCCCCACAATTCACAGAAACAAACGTGTGTGTGTGTGTGTGTGTGTGTGTGTGTGTGTGTGTGTGCTGAAGTCTTGCAAATACTCGGACCCAAATTTACTGCACTCACTACGGTCACTAAAACTAGCATACAATGCCATCTACTGGTCAAAAAAGAATGTGCAACAATTAGACAAATCATTTTTGTCTAGTGCAAATACTGCACACTTTATTTATTTATGTTTAGGCTATTATTGAACTGTGGGAGAAAATAAAACCGAAATATATTTTTGCATTGCCTATGGTTTGCTACAAAGATCAGGCAGTTTCGAAAGATTTTTTTAAAATATTGGGTGAAAAGGACGTAATATTATAAAAATCATAATTGAATTGTCAATAATTTTTTATTTTATTTGTTTAACAGGGACAAGGTTAGCTATAAAGCTCATTTGCATCTGCAGTCCCTGGGCAGGATGTTGTTACAAAATTACAACATTCAGTCACAAACAATACAATTCACACAACACACAACATCAGCTTGATTGTTGTAAAATGAAAACAACAATACAAATAAATAAATAAATAAATAATGAATACAAATACTAATGCAAAATATAAATGTTTTTCATTTGATACAAAAACAACAATATTACGGTATTAATAAACTAAAGGATACGTTACATGGATTTCTGTTATGAATTTAGACGTTGTTTTGATTAATAAATAACTAAACAATGAAAAAAAAGATTGTCCAGTGTATTCAGATTCGGCGTGAATATGGGGATTACATTTAACAGAACTGAGAATAATTGAATTTAGTTTATTCACTGTAGGCTGTCTTCAAACAATAAAAAGCACGTGGGCGTTTCAGAAAATATCGGAAGTTATGAATAATTATGACATCACTGCCCGGAGTGCGACTGCAGCAGGAAGTGACGCCAAGTCTTCCACGGTGGCTCCTCTTCTTACGTGGCAACGCGTCAAGCGACCGCGAGACACCGAGCACAAAGAGACAGAATATTCATTAAAATACATTCTCACATTGTCTTCACGGTTTCGCTTATTGTTAGGGTTTAGGTGCTTCTTTAAGTCATCATGGGTCTGACCATCTCATCGCTCTTTGGGAGACTTTTCGGCAAGAAACAGATGAGAATACTGATGGGTGAGTGTTTCAAGCACATTACACTGTCTTTCTCGTGTATTTCTGTGGTAAATATTCATTTTTAAGATAAAAGGGATAATATTTGAGTGTAAGATTAAATAATTTATAAATTGCCTTTTTTATTATTAATTCACCTATTGAAATTCAACAATGAATGTGATGTTTCTTGGGCAGTGGCTAATGTTAGCTTGCTAGCTTCAGATAGAGTTTGTAAGAATAGATGAAATCAGAAGGCAGTTATGAATTTGACAGCTAAAGGTCTTTTCTTATGTTTTATTTTTCAGTGGGTTTGGACGCTGCTGGTAAAACCACGATACTTTACAAGCTAAAGCTGGGAGAAATCGTGACCACTATCCCTACTATAGGTGAGCTGACACCCTCAGATCTATGACTGTTCCCCATTTTCGACTCACGCTTTCACAATGTAACATCTTTCATTTAAAAGAAGGAGCTCGTTATTAAATATTAATATGTGATTTATGTGAATCTGATTTAGAATTCTCATAATGTAGACGTCTTTTATGTCACTGCCAATGCATTTACAACGGAAATAATGTTTTTGTGACAATATACTTATAATATATAATTGTTTACAATATACATGTACACCGATGGTCAAAAGTTTGGAATACTTTCACATTATTCCAGTTTTTCAGTGTCACACGATTCTTCAGAAAGTGTTTTCCGCTTTGATCATTTATTGACAGCATTATTGAGCATATGCAATACAATTAATTTAGTTGCATTAAACTTTTATTTGTATTCAAAATAATTGAAAGTACCAAATATTTTATCTGTTGACAGTAGATATCGTAGCTTAATTTTTCTGGTTGTTTGCTACTGGTTGTTTCTTAGTGAACTACAGTAGCCGGACCAAAGTTAATTATATATATATATATATATATATATATATATATATATTATACATATATATATATATATATATATATATATATATATATATATATATATATATATATATATATATATGTATTACAAATCTCATTGTAACCAATCAAATCTATTTTATATTATAATGCACCTTGAGTAAAGTGTTCTTGAACTGTATTTTTTCTGCTCACGGACAGGTTTTAATGTAGAGACTGTTGAATACAAGAACATCTGCTTCACCGTGTGGGATGTCGGCGGTCAGGATAAGATCCGTCCTCTCTGGAGACACTATTTTCAGAACACACAGGTAAGATCTTTATTTAAAGATGTTTTTCTGGTCAAAGTGCCACTTAGCTGTTTCTGGAGGCATTTATTCAAAGCAACTTATAATAGATCAGGAACTGTGCTGTTTGAGCATTCTGGTCTGAAATCACCTTAAAGTGTAAAATATTGGTTGAAATTTACCGTGATCTTTTATAACTCCGGTGCATTTGTTGTTATTATTCATTTGAAGCATTTTAATGTTATTTTTTATCCTTTGTCCCCAGGGTCTGATCTTTGTGGTGGACAGCAATGACCGAGAGAGAGTGGCTGAATCTGCTGAAGAGCTTTCTAAAATGGTAAGAATCGCTCTGTCTTCAGCATTCGATTTAATCTTTGGATATTACATACAACCTGTATAACACTCAAAAACCCTCAGGCACCTAAATCGAGATCAAGTTACAAAATGTATTTGCATTTGCACTTGGTGGAGAACTTCTTACCAAAGCATCTTGAGAAAAGTCCATGTTATTATGTTTGTGACGCTTGTTACACTTTTGAAAGGTCATTTTGAAACTAGTCCCGAAGATACTAGTTAATGTTATTGCTTACTGGCTTTGCTCACATGTGCTGTAACAAGTTTTCAAAAACCAAAAAGTTTTTTTGGTTTGTTTTTAAAACTTGTTTGGGATATTAGTGTGTGTTGGGTTTCAAAAGTGACAAGCCTACAAAACTAGCTTATTTCTTATTGTGCTATATTAATACCAAATGCTGGATTCAATCTTTTAATCAATGTTTTTTCAATTAGCACTATTTTTTCATTTATACAGTTGCAAGAAGATGAACTGAGGGACGCTGTGGTGCTGGTTTTCGCAAACAAACAGGATCTGCCTAACGCCATGGCTGTCAGTGAACTCACAGACAAACTTGGGCTGCAGAGTCTACGCAGTAGAACGGTACACACACTCAGTCAATTGACTCCAACATGGACTTGCTTAAACATCAACTGCGTTCTGATTGTCTGTTGTCTGTTTCCACAGTGGTACGTTCAAGCGACCTGCGCTACACAAGGCACCGGACTCTATGAGGGACTGGACTGGTTGTCAAACGAGCTCTCCAAACACTAGTGTGCCTGCTCATATTGGCGAGATGCGTGTGAACTTTAGAAAGACAGAGTGTGTGGGTTGATAGACTGTCTTGAAGAACGTGAGTGAGTGAGTGTGCGTGTGTGTGTGTGTGTGGAGGAGCTATCAAGTGTTCAGCATCATGTCTAATCTATCTTATGTCTTTTTCTATGCTTAATTCCTACTATTGTTCTTTTAATTTTTTCCTTTACAAATCTGATTGTTTCCCATGTCTGTAAGAAAATGCTTAAATTGCACATTTACTTGATAACTGTGAGAGCATTATGGCACAACGGAAAGGAAGTTTGGGAGGAATTCCAAGTCGAGGCGTCTCACTTGTGCAAGTTTTGAGTAGTTGTAGCTTAAGAGCGAGTAAATGCCAGGAAGAAGTCAATGTGCAGTGACGCTCACTTCAAGATCCCTGCTTCATTGCTGCCTAACTTGACTAGTGAGTCGCAGGATACGCCACTCCATGAACATTCCATTTCATGGTAGTTCATTTTATTCCAAGGGGTTGTTTTGCAAAGCTTCACATTAACTTTAGTTGCAGAAGCCTCCTAAGTCTTGTTTCAGGGACCAACAGATTCTTTGGGACAAAATGGTACATGAAGTATTGACAGCAATATGGAGTCATCCATGATTTATTAGCCCAATGATCTCTAACCGCCTTTGATGTTAAATACCCCATTGAACAATATTTAAGTAAATGTTTTAGTTGAAAGCATTTGAACAGATCATAGTACCTTGCCTGGTTTTTCTGAGGTGGGTTGGACCGGGATAAATTGATTCTTCAGTCGGCTCCATATTTCTTTTCTCTTTTCATGTCAAGCGGATGTATGTATGGATGCTGGCACCTTTCATATCGGCGATTAAGGTGCATTCAGTGAGAATTTTGTATGGGACACTCCAGTACACCAATAAGGTCCTCATTTCCTGAGCAGGATTTTCTGATCTTGTACACTTCCCTACTGCGGCAAATGCCCTACTCTTGCTCCAACTGTGCCACAAGGTCCACCCCTGTGACAAAATAAAGATCTGATAAAAACTAGATATGTTGTATGCTTTTTTTTTATGAATACACTCTGGTGACACCTCTGAGAAAAAAATCCATAATTAAGACGTCATAACTTCTAACCATTGCATCTAAATCTTGGAAGGCCTGAAGGGAAGTTTTCAGGACATTTTTATTTTTGGGTGAACTATTTCTTTAAACACCAGTACAATAGGTTAAGCTGCAGGTTTGTGTTGTAATAGGGTGTCATCGTGTATAAGATCCGGTACTTTTGTAATGACAGCGATGACCTCACTATGACAGAATAGTATGTTGACTGTTTTATGTTCATGTACATTGTGTTAATGGCAAATTAGATGCTGTTGCCTGGTGTATAAAAAAAGCCCCACAAATGTACCATCCAGTTCTAGTGCCTTCTGGATTTAACTGCATTATTCCCATATTCACTATATAAACAATCATACAAAACTGCTGTTCATAATGATCCAGTAGGAAAGACCTGCATTTTACAAAATCACAATATAAATGACATTGTCCATTTGTAATAAACTTTAGAACATACCTTTCTAGATCAATGGTACATTTCACTGATATTGCACTTCTCGCAAGTGTCGAGAGATGAATGCTTTGCTTTATTTAAAATCTGGATGGGATTTAAAAACATTGTAAATTAAATCATTATTCTGGCACCACTAGGATATACTTTACAAAGATCATAGCAAAAGAATAATGGCAGTCAAGAAGATAACTTTTTAAACATGTATAACTGAAGCCCAAGAACCAAATGCACTTTCTCATATCGACTATGATTTTCATAACGACAGGCTTGTATTACAACTAAAAACAGCCTGTAATATTACAAGCCCATACTGCTAAATAATATCAATACAATTTATATTATTAAGTAATTTGAACAGTACGAGAATCTGCTTGTATTATTATGCGCTGTTTTCTTCTGTTGTAAAATCACCGGAAGTGGCGTTTCGTCATTTCTTCCACGGCGGCCGGGCCGTGACGTGGCATTACGCAAGCGCAGAGGCGACAGGGCTTCCTGACATCAGACGAGCATCACACCGAAAACACTTTACACATTAGGATTAATCCCGTACTTCTAGCTGATTCGAGTCCTTCGTCATGGGTCTGACCATCTCATCGATCTTTAGCAGGCTGTTTGGAAAGAAACAGATGAGAATTCTCATGGGTGAGTGTTGAGTCTCATGCTAGCTAAGCTAGCGGCGTTAGCCAACTTTCGCAATTCTGTCATTCTCCGAAAAATAACGGCTAAAAAAAACTATAACTGATTTCCTTGCTTTACTTCAAAGTATGATTTTCTTTACCATGTAGAGATAGAGTTAAGTCAAGTGCGCATTTATTTACCTGCTAAATTATCTTACGATAGGATCCCACAAGCTTTGAATCAATTAATTTGGTAAATCATTTCAAGTTATCTTACTGTCAGTTCATGAGCAGGAACAGATTCGCCACTGACCGTTTATTATTTATATTCGAGTGAAGTAAATATTCAATTCTAGTATACTGTACTGTCGAATCGCGTTTATTTTAGTATTCACTTTTATGTACTTTTTGGCTTCACTGAATATATTAAAATGCTTAAATGTAATAACGCTATCTAATTATTATAAATTATTTTGACCATATTCCACATTCATAAATGCAAGTTTAGTAATAAAACTTAACTGTGTGGTTTTGTTGACTGAAGTAAGACTGTACAGTGTACTTAGTATTAGAGACTATTTTATTAACGTTAGACTTCAAATAAATACATCTTAGAATCAAATATTTGATAGTTATGTTTCTGTACTGTTATTTTTTTCTATTTTTGTATGTATAATTGTATAATGTAATGTTCAGTATTTTCAGTTGAATGAAAGCACGTCTACTATTTGATATGGTATACTGTGCATTATAGTATTTATTAGTACAGTACTGTTCACTCTGTAGATTATTAACTAATAAAGTACAGGTTAAATTATGCTCTAGTTTATTATAGTACATAAAGCTGTATGCTATGTAGAGTAATATGGATTTAGTGCATATTTAAGATTATACTCTAGTGAATTATTATATTAGAAACAGTACAGTGTAGTTTATATCCATGGCCAGTTAAAGTCATGAGCTCTGAGCTGTTGGAGAAGTGACTGCTGTTTCTGTCGTAAATATTTAGAATTGTCAATTCTTGCTTTTTTACAGTGGGACTGGATGCTGCCGGCAAAACCACAATACTGTACAAACTCAAACTAGGAGAAATTGTGACCACCATTCCAACCATAGGTAAGAGGACAGGCCTGGTTTTGATTTGACTATGATCTCAAAGCAGTTCTCATGGGTAGATTGACGTCATTGTCTTGTGTTCTGAGTCATATGAGTATCCTATCATCCCCTGTGGATTTTTTATGAAATTGTAGTACTTGTCGGCTTTTATGACATGTCAACGTCCACTGGCTGTCATCATACATGTGGCTTCAGTGATTGCCTGAGTGTCCTGTCTTACAGCACAACATTCAGCCAGTGTTTAATAAAAAAGCAGAACTATTCCACTGATTGTATTGTATGTCACTGCATTTCTATTGGGCAGGTTTTAATGTAGAGACTGTTGAATACAAGAACATCTGCTTCACCGTGTGGGATGTCGGTGGCCAGGATAAGATCCGTCCTCTCTGGAGACACTATTTTCAGAACACACAGGTATGATCTTGATGCGTATTCATACAAAATACCATAAGGGCGCACATACTTATTATAGTCCTTGCAGAGACTCATAGCTCTTTCTGTTTTTCCCTTCATCCCAGGGTCTGATCTTTGTGGTGGACAGCAATGACAGAGAGAGAGTGGCAGAATCTGCTGAAGAGCTTTCTAAAATGGTAGCATATATCATTGTGATCTTCTCAAATGGCAACCAAGTGCAATGAATCAGGACATTTGTGGAAGTGTTTTGTTTGCTTAATGTGGTTGAGTTGCCTCATCTGTGTCTTTTCCTGTGCGTATGTGCAGTTGCAGGAAGATGAACTGAGGGACGCTGTGGTGCTGGTTTTCGCAAACAAACAGGATCTGCCTAACGCCATGGCTGTCAGTGAACTCACAGACAAACTTGGGCTGCAGAATCTACGCAGTAGAACGGTAACACCAGCATGCACTTCCTACTCCCTAAATGTTTTTATTTGTAAAGAAGTCTCTTATGTTCACCAAGGCTACATTTAGTTGATCAAAAATACAGTTAAAACAGCAATATTGTTATATATTTTACAATTTAAAATAACTGTTTTCTATTTGGATACGTTTTAAAATGTAATTTTCAGCATCATTACTCCAGTCTTCAGTGTCACACGATCCTTCAGAAATCATTCTAATATACTGATTTGATGTTCAAAACGCATTTATCTTATTATTATCATTGTTGAAAAAGGTCAAGCTGCTTAATATTTTGCGGAGAGATTTTTCAGTTCAAAAGAACAGTATTTATTTTAAACTGAGTTATATAATAGACTGTCACTTTTTGTCAATTTTAATGCCTTCCTGTTAAATAAAAGTATTAATCCGTTTCAAAGAATAAAAGAATTGAATCTTCCCAACACGAAACTCTTGAACAGTAGTAAATATGCCAGACAAAACCACTGCTACTATTGCTTTTATCACATTATCTTGGTTTGTTAGTCTGACTTTTCAAAAATGGACTGGTACAGATTGAAGTGTTTACATGACATTTAAAAAATATCAATTATTTAAGAGTGATTGAAATAATTTTTTTTATAGTGCATGATCACTTAGGAAAAAAGGTACAATCCTGTTTCTGTGGTGGTACCCATTTAGAAGATACTAATATACAGCATTTAGGGGTAAATAAGGTTTTGTACCTTATGCAGTGCCATCCTTTTCTAACATACTTTGTGAATGGAGTGTGGTCTGCTTTACTTTGTATTTTGGTTGATTGTTTTCTTCTGTCTGGGTTTCTTGCAGTGGTATGTCCAAGCGACCTGCGCTACACAGGGCACCGGACTCTATGAAGGACTGGACTGGTTATCCAACGAGCTCTCCAAACACTAGTGAGGCTGTTAGGGGTGAGATGGTGCGTATGAACCAATGGAAAGGCTAGAGACTCCTCTTAGAATTTGAAGTGTGTAACACAGCTGGAAACTGGGGAGAAACCATCAAACAGCCTGTCGTAGCTTTCCTTTTCTACAATATATTTCTTTGCTCGAGGCTATCTATTTCTTTTCTCATTTCTTTTTTGTTTTAAATCAAACAAAAACAACTTGTTTTATCATTCTGCGAGAGGAACAATGTTTTGAAGGACCTTGCTGTGGCTTTTTCAGTTTCTCATGCAAAACCAAAACCACTGGAGTCTCTGATCAGTGAGCAGCGTTATTGGTTTTGCTTTAGTCTGATCAGCATCGTTCATCTGAGCATTTGTCAAGCTCACTGGAGAATCTCTGGGGTTAGTAATATTTCAGAACTGGACTTTACATGTGGAGTCGTTTGGCGAATCAAAGCCAAGCTGTAATGTTTGTTACATGGCATTATCCACTGTAGTGGCGTGGAGTCCTGTGGTCCTTCTAAACATTATTCTTGTCTGCATGAGTTTATTTCTTCTGGGTCTTGGTTTAAAATCCCCTCATCAACTGTACATGGCATGAGTGGCATGAAAAGGTTAAGTTTCTTTTATTAGCTAGTTTTTCCACACAATGCATTGTTGTTTGTGGCAAATGTTTGAGTGACCCAGGACCCTGGTTTTGCTGTAGGTCAGAGGGAACGTGACATTCTTTAGCCACAACAACACAATGACGTTCTTTCCATTTGAAGCTAAAGTTGATGTTTTGTGAAATGTTTTGCTCAGGCGTGTTTCTTGAGCTTATCAATATTTGTGTCTGAATCTGACTGCTGAATGCAGGTTTAATGTGTTGATGAATTCCATGTCTGGTTGAAATGGTTTGCTTTCCTAAACTGATGTGTAACAGATACAATCTATTTTACCCTATTATCATGACAAATTTGTGTATTATATGTATCATATTGTTTTAGAATAAAACATAATCATGAACTTATCATCGTGTTGAATGTGATAAATCTATTTTGCTCCTTATATTCAGGTTTAAATGCCGTCCCACTTTTTGGGAGCAAAATCATTTATATATAAAATATATCATTTATAGTAATTGATTTGTGTTTCCACCAATTCAGAAGTCTTTTTATGTGTATAATCTTTGTCAGAAAATGTCTTGAGTTGTATTTAATGCATCAATCCAGCAGATGGCACCTGGTATGAACAACTCACCTAGAATGATCCGTATAACTCAAATAATCACAACTGCTTTCCAGTACAAATATCTAAACATCCTTATATCAAGATGCATTTACTTGCAAGATGAAGATACGAAGTCTAGTTTCCTGAGAAACTACAAAATTAAATGAGTTTATGCTTAAAGAACAAATGTCAACTGGGCATGAAAACGTGTTTTCCCTTTGTATTAAGTCGATTTTTCTGAACATGTTGGCATATTTGTTTTTGTTTTAATTATAAACTCAATTTCTCATATAACAAGACATATGTCAATTTGCATCTTGAGTAAATGTATGCTGATTTATGAATATTTAGTCATGTGCACTGAAAATCAGACTAAACACTGGTGAAGAATGTCATTTTTACAGTCTGATCTTAAAAAGATCTTCCATTTACATTCATAAAAGCTGAACCTAATTACATCAGCAGCATCTTATAATTATATGAGCTATTACTGTTGTGTGAGTTATGATATCTCTATGTATTAAAGCATAGCAAACAAGCTTAAAATGTTAATGTTTACCCCCCCTCCCCCGCTTGAACCGGAACTTATATGAATGTCTTTTCACGTTCTTGTTCATTTTTGAGAAGCAGGGATAAAGTGAGCTGCTAAATTCATTTTAGTGAATTGAAGTAATACTATGTGTATGGTGAGGGATCGACAGAGTACAAGACAGAAAAACAACGTGTGTCCCTTTAATGTATGTGATAAGAAACATACTGAGAAACCAAAAGTAAGAGCAGAACATAAAGGTATTTATCACAGTTAACTCAACGGCAGCTGTAAACATCACTGCCCTATTGCATGTGTTTGTCTCGTATCAATCACGATTAGATTTGGGTGTGGAGATCATTCCGGGACTTTCCAGGGCAGCTCCTGCTCACGTGACCGGTTTGTTCTGTTACATAGAGAGGAGGTGGCCCGTATTCACAAAACATTTTTGTTCTCCTAAATAGCAGTAAAAGTTTTTAGCTAAGAGTTTTCTCTTAAAACCTTTTCACAAAGCTGCTGAGACAATTTTTACTAAGGAATAGAGAGAAGTCTTAAGCTAAGAGTAAGGTTGACCTCGTTGCTAACGATGATGCTTACTATGCACACAGTGATTGGCAGATAATCTCTGTCAGAGATGTATTCATATAAATATCGTAGAGCCGCAATATCATGTTGCCATACTCAAATAAAGATTTTAAAATGGAAAACAAAAATAAATGGTAATTGTCAGCCTATTATATATGTGCTTCTTGTAAACAACTAGTGGAAATGCATATAAACCCTCCTCATAAACAACATGGTTTGGCTTGGTTTAATAAACTGGATGCAAGAACAGCTGTTACTTCTTGCCCAACTGGTTAACGAAAACAAGGATATAATCAAAGGAAAATTTGGAGTTGGGATAACCTCCAAAACCAAAGGTGATACCTTTTTAAAAGCTCATTATCATCAAATGTTTAGAAAATGTTCATATTCCGAGGCAGATTACAGGTGCAACTCTGTATGTTCTAGATTCATCTTCTTTGTTTTGGGATAATGGGGCAGATGCACTGAATTCTTACACAAAGCAGCTGAATATGTTTCATAAATATGTTGCAAAAAAAGCTGAGGATCCACTGTTTGGTTTCTGTGCGCTTGGTTTCAGTTGGTTGGAGGTTTCTATTCTCGTGGAATGTTAAAAAAACAAGAAATATAAGTGTCATATGAAATAATAAACGTATATAAAAACATCTTAGACAAGTCACTACTGTAGCTTTCTCTTTACTGAAAAACACAACTGATGTGTAGAGGGAGGAGCAGGAAGTATTGTAGAGTATTTAAGCGAGAGAACACAGAGACGGTTCTTTCTATCCTGCTGACTCTCTTGTCTGAGACGGAGCGGAGATGTCTGCTTGTGTGCTGTGATCTAGTGTGCAGTCTGGTGAGTGATCCTGCCTATCTTTTGTTTTTTAAAACTCACGGCAATGATAACTTAATTTTTTATGTGTCTTTTGTAAGCAATCTCTAGCGACACAATATGGAAGCTGTGTTTGTGTAACCATGAATGAAACCTCTACACATTTGTCAAATAATATGCACAATCCATTGAAAAAGTTCTGGTGCTGACGAAGGAGATCTAGACCTACAGGTTTAAAAGAACCGAAACTCATGAAAAATACTTCCTGCATTCCTTGATCATCTGTGATTATGTGCACAGACTTCTCTATCTTCCGTCTAGAGATTTATATTGTGATTTGTTTATATGGTAGGATTTTTAGTCTTTTAATAATCAATGATATTAATGTTATTTCCCTTTCATTTTAGCTGACACTAGATGGCTGCTCGTGAGTTGAGACGTCACGCTGCCTAAGGATCTCTTTGGCTTTTTGCCAATGCTTGCGTTTATTATTTTGTAAGTAGTTCTCACGCTGAATTCTTTCTTTTTTTCTCTCTTTCTGTGTTAAGTTCTATGTCTTTGAAGTTTCGAGTTGCGATATAGTAATGTGATCATTTCATGTTTAGATTTTGAGGAGGAGAGGAGGAGAACCGCCAAGGGATTCTGCACTCGGGTCCGCTGCCCTGTTCTAGTGCATTCTCTGGAAACACTGGATCTCTGGCCGGGGTCCAGTGGACCTGCAGTGAACAGCACCAGGTCTATGTGACCCGCTGACGAAGCACAGAGAACTAGAAGCAACCAAACCAAACCAAATGAAACTGAAGCCATACCCTTAACCCCCTTTTTCGGCTTCTGGTTGTCTGTTGCTTGGTTGGTAGGTTATGGGGATGGCCTGCTGTGAAACCAACCTATATTTATACCTATATGAAGGCTGAGCGCAACTTTTTCCCAAAAAAACCCAATAAAAATAGAAAAACCTGAAACTGAAATTAATGTCTGTGTTTTTTTTATTGTCTGTGTCATTTTTGATCTAATACGAGTCTTTAAACATAGAAGTCAATGACATGTTATCTACATTCATGAACATCATCCTTCTAACCACCTGACCCACAAGTCAGCATAATGAGGTTTATAAAACAGAGACCAGGAGCAGAATCGAAACATAACTTGCCCATTCTGTGGCCAAAGGAAACAACACCTTATACAAACAGAAACCCTGCTGATCTTAGTGGAAAAAGAAAAGGCTAAAATAACAAAACAATTATGGTAATACCATACAATAAGATTTCATTTGATAACATTACATAACAATGAGCAATATACTTCTACAGCATTTATTAATCATTGTGCATTCATGTTAGTTCACAGTGCTTTATCTAATGTTAACATATACGACTTTACATTTAAAAAATATATTAGTAAATGTATAATTAACCCCAACTTATATAGTCTTAATTGTTAATATATGTTAAGAAATGGAACATTATAGTCAAGTGTCGTTGATGGTGTGTAATTTATGGGATATTATGTTAAGGAGAGCATTTCTGTCTATAAAAGTGAACCTGTAAATATATGCAAAGCAACTGGTAAGAAACATGTGTTATCTTAAAGTTAAGAGTGACTGATATTCAGTTTAGTGGATGTTTAAAATGCTCAATTCTGTGTCGTTTACCATGAAACAACATGAAAGCCTTCCTGTAGACTCAGGGATGGGCCGACAGAGGATCAGAAACTTACTGAGAAAATGAAACCTATGAAAACGAGAACAACAGATGCAGATGAGATGAGGGCGGGAACAGTGTACCAGTATAAATGACCCACAGACCCACGGATCTGTCCTTTCCAGAGCCTTCTGCTGCCAGATCAACAAGGTAAGACAACTACAAACATCTCACAATCTTTATTAGCATGATTATTTAAATAAAACATATTCCTACATGTGTTTCCTGTCATCGCTATTAAATGGTTTTGTAATGCTGTTTTGTTATTGTGGTTTGTCACTGTGTAACCTGGAAACTGAATCATCTTTACAGGTTTGATGGTGTTTCCTCTGTGGGAGATGCCGTGGAGACTTGACTGGTCTTGTAGCACTAATGTGTGAGTACAGCAGATGTTTTTCAGACTTTTTTTTTTTTTTTTTTTTTACTGTAAAGACAGGGAACTAAAAATAAACCGCACAATGTTACAGCCAATGATGTTATTCAAATGCATTACTCAGTAATATAATACGTTATATGGTTATACAGTTGCTATATAATTGATATTTGACACCCTCTGCACTTCCTGTAACTGAATGGTTTTGTTGTTTGTTCCAGCATCATGAAGGAGGCGGAGTTTAAATCCTTGCTGCCAGGGGCGGGGTCATCTGGCCCAGTGCCATTTGTTTGGTGCTGGTGTCCAGATGGGCAGAGGCCAGCGCAGTCTGCGAAGCCCAACACCGCGTGACGCCTGACAAGCCTCAAGTCTATGAAAAATGCTACAATGCCAAGAACCGACCACAAAAAAATCAATGCATGTGATACTAAAAGTGAACCAAGAAATCTCTTTAAAACGTTACTGACTCCTAAATAAAAATGCAAATGTAAAGTGAAGAAGTGAAATCTTGATGAAACCTTTGGTTTCTGCATTGCTTGGTTCGGTTGGTCCGGGGCCCAGCTGATAAAACAAAAAGCCCCGGAAAAAAATGTAACAAAAAATCTAAATAAAAATAGTAAAATCTGCAACAGAAATTCATATTGTGTTGTGTTTATTATATCTGCCAATGATTGATGATGAATTTACTAACCATATACTTCTTACTCAGGCCACTGAAAGATTGTTTAGACACTTTTAAATATAGAATCTAAAAAATAAATCAGTGGTGAAACAAAGAATATATAAGTATGGTAACATTTCAATAGTGTCCCAGTAATTAAGAAAGCAATACATTTGTTACAGTATTTATTCATCTTTGTTAGCATTAGTCTTCATATGCAACTCTTGATTTTAATAATGCAGTACATGTTGAAATTGATATGAACTAGGATGAATATAATTCAGCCATACATTTTCTCACCATGAAAAGAGCCACAGAAGCTGGCATGGCGTTAAACACGAACAAACAACTATATTGATAAATGCTTTAGAAGTATTTATCACTGATAGTTCATGTTAACTTATGTAGTTCACAAATGTGAACAAATGGGATTTTGTAATTGTTACCTGAAGTATAAAATATACAAAACAATCAAAAGCATTGCATTTGACATGAGGCCAAACATGATCAAAACTTCCTCATACGTGTCGCTGTCATTCCCTTTTAACAAGGCTATCTTTTCTTTTCTTACATTATATGGCTGAACATTTGTACTGTATCGGATTAGTTTCATGATAAAGTATTTACTTGAGAACATCTGAAGTCCCTCACAAGTTAAGTTTCACTTTCGTTTCTGTGGAAAGAGTAATGAGGTGTGAGCAGCTTCTGTAGGAGGAGTATAAATAACAGATGGATCCACTTCACATGAACTACACCAGACTGCTCTGAACCTTAAACAAATCATCAGCATGGTAAGGCTGTTTTTGATTATTAGTATTCATTATTGCTGCTGGAAACTAGTTGATCAAAGGACATCATATATCATTAGCGAGTGATCTGTTTAGTTTACAATGATGTTCATAGAAATGTCATGAATGTAGATGGATTTCTGTGCATTCATCTGCCTAAATGTATCACTTTCTTATGAGCTACATGGTAACTCTAAATAAAGTACAACAAAACATATTTTGTGTGAATGTTTTTTCCCTGATGGAGCCAATCTTATTTAGTATTTATACAAGGTTTGTGTCATGTGTACATTTGAAGATTTTAATTAGAGCAATTAATGTTACATAAAATGCAGATAAATGATTTCAGTGGTATATTAGTGTTTTATACCATTATAGTATTTATTAATATTTTTAGTTAGCTTTTAAAAATGTTTTCAGTTTCACTTTAGTTTAAGTTGTAGTTATTTTAATGTGCTTTTGTCCTTTTTATTAATATGTTTATTAATTAAATTAAAAAGTAAAAAATTATTTTTATTAATATATAACAACACTGGTTATTTATACATGGAATTAAAAATACTGTATATAAAATAAATAATTCTATAAATTAAATTAAATGTTTGTGTGGCATTTGAATTAATTTAGAGGCATTTGAAACCTTATTAATTATTTATATCAATTACTATTTCTGAACATATCCCAAATGTTGTTATTGTTTTGATAACTGAGCATTAAATGTATTGTTCTACAAACTACACTTTCAACAGTTATATGAATTTGTTGAGCAATTTTATTCCATCAATTTCATGTAAATATCAAATGATAAGGCTTTCTCAATTAAATTGGAGGTGTATTGCTCCCACAACTGCTGACTCATTTAATTTGACCAAAGAAAACTTAAAATGCTGGATGAGAAACAAGTATAGTAGGTAGCTGTCCCAGCAGCATGTTATATAATTAGTCTTACTATGAATCGTGGACCTATCCACTAATGTGTTTCCATGACACTTAATAAGGATTAGAAGCCAATCGCTGGGTCAGCTGGAAGCATGAACATGTCTCTGTGCAGTGGCAGCACCATCGCTTTTCTTCAGAACGGCTCTGCTTTCCTGTCTGTTTGTGCAACCCTGAAATCTAAATCTAAACACTTCACATTTAACCCTTCTGATGAGAGCTGCTGGTCCAGAGGTTGGAAGTCTGTTTTTTGTCTGGCGGATCACAATCGTCCTCAAAGAAAAGCACAGAGCTGTAAATAAGTCTCCAGGTTTAAAATGACTGTTTCTGCAAAAGGTCTACAGTAGTCAACAATCCATTCAAATACAAACAGAGAATGGGCTGGATGGGCATTTTGTAGATGTACTAATGGATGCATGTTGCTCACATATTTAGGGAGGTCATGCCCTTTTAAAGCCCAAGTGTATTTGTTGTAAAGATATAATCAGACTATGGCTGCTTGGTCCAAATAGCTCTCCAGTAAAACTAGCAGAAGGTTTCTGGAGCAGCGGATCAGGGTTAGAGGTAAAAGGCCACTGTTTTGTTTGTTTTTTTTCTTTCTTTTTTTAATGTTCTTTTACCTCATTTTGATGCCACATCAACGGCGCTCAGCCATAGAGAGCGTGATCAGAGCGAGATGACATGTTCACCAGAACAGGTTTCACAGGCAGGTTGTGCTGACTTGGTTGAATCCACTGGTTCAGATATCTTACTAACAATACACAATATGACACACTGCTGAATTTCACGCGCAGGTGTTATCGCAGTGCTGTTGAACAAAAGTTACACATCATAGGTAACGCACCTGTAATGAGAAATGATCTCATACAGAACAAGGTCCTTATCAAAGGATTTGAAGATCTAGCCAGAAATGAAGCCCGATAGATGAGACACAACATCAAAGGACATCATATCCTATTAGGCACTCGTAGTTTTCTTGGTTATGTGGCGAGGGGATCATTAGCGAGTGATCTGTTTAGTTTTACAATGATGTTCATAGAAATGTCATGAATGTAGATGGATTTCTGTGCATTCGTCTGCCTAAATGTATCACTTTCTTATGAGCTACACGGTAACTCCCCTAAATAAAGTACAACAAAAACATATTTTGTGTGAATGTTTTTTTCCCTGATGGAGCCAATCTCTAGTTTAGTATTTCGCAAGGTTTGTGTCATGTGTACATTTGGAAGATTTGGGGGTAATTAGAGCAATTACGGTACATAAAATGCAAAATGATTTCAGTGGTATATTAGTGTTTTTATACTATTATAGTATTTATTAATATTTTTAGTTAGCTTTTAAAAATGTTTTTCAGTTTCACGTTAGTTTAAGTTGTAGTGATTTTAATGTGCTTTTGTCCTTTTTATTAATATATTTTTTATTTAACTAATTTTTATTTCAGTTAGTTAACAATAACAACACTGGTTATTTATACATGGAATGAAAAATACTGTATATAAAATAAATAATTCTATAAATTAAATTAAATGTTTGTGTGGCATTTGAATTAATTTAGAGGCATTTGAAACCTTATTAATTATTTATATCAATTACTATTTCTGGACATATCCCAAATGTTGTTTTGTTTTGATACTGAGCATTAAATGTATTTCTACAAACTACACTTTCAGCAGTTATATGAATTTGTTGCAATTTTATTCCCAATTTCATGTAAATTCAAATTTAAGGCTTTCTCAATTAAATTTGTATTGGCCCACAACTCTGACTCATTTAATTTAGACCAAAGAAAACTTAAAATGCATGAGAAACATTTTTGTATAGTAGGTATTGTCTGTCCCAGAGCACGTTATATAATTAGTCTTACTATGAATCGTGGACCTATCCACTAATGTGTTTATGACACTTAATAAGGATTAGAAGCCAATCGCTGGGTCAGCTTTGAAGCATGAACATGTCTCTGTATGCAACATAGCCATGTTAGATTCTCTCGACATGTTTATCCTGAAATCTAAATCTAAACACTTCACATTTAACCCTTCTTTGGATGGAGCCACATAGGTAAGTCTGTTTTTTTGTCTGGCGGAATTATTAATAAAGAAAAGCACAGAGCTGTAAATAAGTCTCCAGGTTTAAAATGTAGGTCATCTAACATGGCGGCGACACAGTGATTCATTATTGTGTGGTAGCTTGACTGATTCATTTCTTGTCATGTTAGTAAGTGACTCTTCTGTCACTGACTGCATGTTATCTGTCTCTTTTCTCATATTTCTGTCTATAGTTTTCATCAGCTGATTTCCCAATGCACAGCACATCCACAAAGTTGCCTGTTAAGCCATTAGTGCACATAGAAGCAGTGATTTGCTGTTAGTTTCTGTCCTGTCCTCCATGACGCCGCAGGTTCCAGTGCCCAGACCATCATATTCTCAGGCCAGGGAGAGTCTGGTGAAGGCTATTCCTTCGAAGATCATCTGTCTTTTTGCCTGTGGGGGAAAAGACTGTCGATATGAAGGTCCGGCGTGCTGGAGCATAAGCCAACAGGCCATTAAAGGTGTCTTCTCCAGCTGGTGAGGTCTACCGTGTTTCTATAGTCTGAATGATTAAGGCTACATCAACATTAATCTAGGTAACACAGCTGCAACAAGAAAACGGCGCTTACAAATGTATTCCCTTGGGAGAGCATCTTCAAAATGCCCCGTATTTGCAGGACAAAAACTTTGTTTCCGTGTAGACTAAAGGCCAAAAGTCAAGAAAAAATATGTGTTTTCAAATGTATCCAGATTAATGTGGACATAACCTTAGTGTTAGAAGAGACACACCAAACACAGGAATATTTACATGTGAGAAGAACCAGTGACATCAAACCTGTAAGAATTGAACTGAATGCAAGAATGAGAAATTGTCCCTTTAAAACGAATGTTTAATATAATATTTTTTCTATTTCGTTGCCTTACAAAAATATCCATGTGTATATTCACTGCATGTGTTTTTTGTATTTAGGGTTACCGATGACATTATTGCAATGGCACGGCCTTCTACATGTCTCATCAAGAGATACTGCATCCTCGAGCAGTTCAAACAGTGAGTGTTATTTAATACAGTCTTTAAAAAGATGTTTAATATTTACTTACAGGGCAGTGGTTCTGGTTAATCAGTGACAGTGTGTGTACTTGCTTACAGGCTCAACATTAAATCCATCATTAATATGCAGCTCCCAGGGGAGCATGCTCACTGCGGCCCTGCTTTGGACCCTCGCAGTGGGTTCACATATTCACCTCAGACCTTTATGGACAGTCAAAGTGAGCCAAAGTCATTACGTTTCATAGAACTGATATTATTATGATTCTCTCGCAACATATCTGGTTCATATTCCACCCTAAACAGATATTTGTATTGTGCCACTCCTAAATATCATTACCTATATATATATATATAATACAAATACACAATTCAAAATATAAGTAAATTATACAATTATTGTGGAAAATTAGCATTTTAAATTAAACAAATTTATATACACTACTGTTCAAAAGTTTGAGGTTGGTGAGATTTAAAAAAGATTTTTGAAAGAAGATTCCTATAATAACCACGTATACATGTATTTGAGATTTTTTACAGTATATATATACTGTATATATGTGTGTATGAATAGACAAATTCAAAAGAACAGCCTTTATTTGAAACTGAAATCTTTTATATATTATAAATTATATAAATGTAACTTTTGATACATTTATTGCATCCTTGCTGAATAAAGTTATTATTTTCTTCATAGAAAATCTTACTGACCCCTAACTTTTGAACAGTAATGTATATATTACAATATATAATATAATCACAGTGGAAACATATGTATTGGGCCTAAAATATATGAATGGTCATTTTCTACATGCCATGCAATAATATAATTTTTGGATATAATTTTTAGATATAATTTGTATTTTAATGCTGGGGTGAATTATAACCTGAATATTCATTGTGAGATTCACCCAATAAATGAACTGATGAATTATTGATTTTTCCCGTATTGTCTGACAGTTTTCTTCTATAATTTTGGGATGTCTGATTTTGGAGTGTCGTCTCTGGAGGGGATGCTGGATGCCGTGAAGGTTTTGGCCTTCGCTGTGCAGGAGGGAAAGGTGGCTGTTCACTGTCATGCTGGACTGGGCAGGACAGGCAAGTTACAACTCATGCATTATTACTTTAAGATGATATTCTATTTGAGTATAGACTTTAATATCAGCCCTGCTTTACAGGTGTTCTTATCGCATGCTATCTGGTCTACACCTGTCGAATCAGCGCTTGTGAAGCTGTCCACTATGTTCGAATCAGAAGGCCTCGCTCCATCCAGACTCGATCACAGATCAATCTGGTGTTTGATTTCGCTCGGCTGATGGGCTCTCAGCTGGCCCAATACCCGTGTCTGAACATGCGGCACGGTTCCTCCTTCAGTCTCCGGCAGTACCTCCTGCGTCAGGCTCTTCTGCTGCACGGGGACGAGGGCCGAACCCTCAAACACACGCCCAAGATCCTGCACGTCCTCTGCAGCATGCTGATCACTCTCACCCAGGGGGCTCCCAGTCCTCCAGAGGTCCAGAGAGAACTGGAGAAGAGGCTGAACATCTTGGCTCTGAAGAAGGCCGTGAAGGTGACACTTCTGAAGAGAAACCTGTCTGCTCTGAAGGAAAGGAGAGGCTCATGCAGAGCGTACTCCTGCAAGTCCTGGGACGAGCCATTTGGGTTCCTGGAGAGGAAGAGAGACATCCTTCTAAACAAGCGAAGCTACAGCGAGTCAGATCTCGGCAAGATTACTATCATTGAGGTGAGTCAGTCAGTTTACTGCACGTTTGCTGTATTTTGACATTTTTTTAAATAAAAAGAAATGGTAATATTTGTTAAAATTAGTTAACTACATAGTTAACATTAACTAACTATGGAAATACTTGTAAAGCATTTATTAATCTTTTTTATTACTGATTTCAACATTTCCTAATGTGTTAAATATTAATATTATAATGGACCTGCTATAACATGAGCTAACAGTGAACAGTTGTATTTTTATAAAGTCATTTTTGAAAAATGTTGAATACTGTAACAAATATATTGCTCATTGTTAGTTAATGCAGTTTTAATTTTTTAAAATAAAAAAACATAGTCTATACAATAAATAAAGTGTAAATAATTAGATGCATCAATTCAGGATTGAATCCACCACATTATCTCCAAAGTAGGATTTCATCCTCAAAGCTTCTTTAGTTTTTGGATTATTATTTTAATTTTGATTATATGTATGTATGCATGCATGTATATATATATATATATATATATATATATATATACATACATACATACATATACTCAAAATTTAAATAATAATATGTTTATATATTACATCAATAGTTTTAGAACGAAATATATTAAATTATAAGAAAATGAAGATATTTATATTGTGCCACTCCTACTTCTCATTACTGTAATATAAACAAATATATACTTCCCTTCCCTCCTTTATTTATACATAAAGTTATATGTTTAATATAAATAAATGTGTATATTATATTTCAATTCTAAAATTGTGTGTGTGTATATCTACAGTCATGGCCAAAAATATCGGCACCTTTGGTAAATATGTTCAAAGAAGACTGAGAAAATTATTCTGCATTAATCCATTTGCCAGTTTAACAGCTCTAATCTTTCATTGGATGATGAATTATGAGAGGAAATATCATTATGAAATAAATGTTTTTATCTAATACCCATTGACCACAATTAACGGCACCCTTTTATTCAATATTTTTTGAAACCTCCATTTGCCAGTTTAACAGCTCTAAATGCTCTCCTATAATGACTGATGAGGTTCGAGAACACCTGACAAGAGATCAGAGACCATTCCTTCATCCAGAATCACTCCAGATCCTTCAGATTCACAGCTTCTTCTCTTCAGTTCACCTCACTCATCTTCTACAGGGTTCAGGTCAGAGAACACTGGACAAGAGATCAGAAGACCATTCCTTCATCCAGAATCACTCCAGATCCTTCAGATTCACAGCTTTTTCTTCAGTTCACTCACTCATCTTCTACAGGGTTCAGGTCAGAGAACACCTGACAAGAGATCAGAGACCATTCCTTCATCCAGAATCACTCCAGACCCTTCAGATTCACAGCTTCTTCTCTTCAGTTCACTCACTCATCTTCTACAGGGTTCAGGTCAGAGAACACCTGACAAGAGATCAGAGACATTCCTTCATCCAGAATCACTCCAGATCCTTCAGATTCACAGCTTCTTCTTCTCAGTTCACCACTCATCTTCTTTTCTTCATTTTTTTTGTTTTGGATGAGCTTCTTTCTTACTCACTGATCATTTTCTGACCACGAGACTCAACTATTTTCTGCAATTCTCCAGCTGTGGTCCTTGAGTCTTTAACCACTCAAACTCTCCTTCTCACCGTGCATTAGGATGATATAGTCACACGTGCTCTTCCAGTCAAATTATTGCCCTGATGGTGGAAATGGGAATATTTCTTAAAGCCACTTCACTAATTTTTGAAGCTCAATTATATTTTGCTGCACATCAGAAATATATTCTTTGGTTTTTCTCATTGTGATGATGATTAAGGGAATTTCTATTTAAATTTCTGTGAAACAGGAAATTTCATGTTCATAATCACCCTGGTGTGCTCAAAATTGTGAATATGAATGGGAATATACTTCAGAGATATTTTACTCATAAGAATTTCTAGGGGTGCCAATAATTGTGTCCAACGTGTATTTGAGAAAAACTTTTATTTCATAATAATGAACATCCCCCATTGTATATTCTTATTATCCAATGAAAGATTAGATTTGTGTGACTTCTTAAAATAAAAGATCGAAAGGATTAACAATGCATATTAATTTTCACAGCCACCTTTGATCATATTTACCAAGGGTGCCGATATTTTTGGCCATGACTGTATATGTATGTATTTATGTATGTGTGTGTACTGTATATATATACATATATATATATAATAGAGTTTTAGAATTTAAATATATTTTCTTAATTATAATTGTAATAATTATAATTTTGTTTTATTTATGAAAGCTGCATAAGTGACATATGAGATTCCTGTTATTTCTGCAAGGATTTTATGTTCTCACGCTACTCTCATCAATCTGGTGGACACCATAAAATCAGCCCATCAACAGATCAGAGAATCCCAACAGAATCCCAAAAGAGTCCTCAAACCCCGGTGACACACCAGCACAATGGGACTACAGACAAACACAGCCCCAATCCAGAATCAGCTCCTCTCTCACATAATGAGACTGTGAACAAGAAGACAAAACGTACAACCAAGAAACCTCAGGCTTATCTAAAGTTCAGCTCAAACATTGAGGTCAGTGTGAGACCAAATTAAATATCCACCGTTTTTCTGCATCTTAGACCACTGCCTGAGGAATTTTGAGAACGTTTATGTTGTATTACCTCGTATTTGTGCAAATGTTGTGGATGTTTTTCTTAAAGCTAAGGCTGGAGCATCGCGCATCAGTTCAGTCATCATTATCAAGAGCTGTCGCTAAAGCAATGGCACAACATCGCCCTCCGCTTGACACTGTGTTGAAAAAAGCTGCGGTTTTGCAGGTAAAGCATGCTTTCGACAAGAAGAAGAATGTTCCTGGATCCACACCCTTGTTAGTTTCAGGAAAGGTTTTGGAACAGTAAAACATTATTTTCACAACACAAAGCATGAACATGTTTTCATATGACTGCATGTACAGATATAATATAGCGAGCAATGCTCAAAAAAACATTTTATAAAATCACAGTATATAATCTGTATATATTTTTTGCTTTAAAACCGCTCAGATAACCATATTGGCTTTTACATTTGATCATATTTATCTAGCATTCTCCTTACATCTACACATTATTCTGTATATGCCAAAAGCTGTTGTTTAATCCCAGGTTCAGCAGTCTGTGAATACGGTGTTAAAGCAGGAGATTTGACTGTTTTAATTCTCCGCAGGATGAGCTCAACTTGAGTGAATGTGGCTGGGCTACACTTGTCATGGAGACAGATCCAGACGTTCTGAGCACACTGCTATGGACCTGGCTGGACAAACTAAAGGTCAGAGGTCACAGTATATGGTAATTCTGGCACAAAAATATGCAAGTGATAAGAGTTACTGAAAACAATAAGCCTGACATAAACTTATAAAAACTATGCTTTATGAGAGTTTTTCCTCATTGCTTATGTTTTAGCTGTTGTGCTTTATCATAACAGGATCCCGTTCTCAGTAAAGATGACATCTGCAAAGGTGACAATCTGAACTCATTCTGACACACAGTTTGAACTCTATTATGTGCAGTTTGGGAATACATTTAAGTATGAAAAAGACAGAAATGAAGTTAAACAAAATATTACATGTCTGTTATTTTCTGTGTATCATATTTTACATCAAAATTGGTATGGAAACTATTTATACATGTACAGATATAATATAGCGAGCAATGCTTAAAAAAACATTTAAAAAAATCACAGTATATAATCTGTATATTTTTTTTTGCTTTAAAACCGCTCAGATAACCATATTGGCTTTTACATTTGATCATATTTATCTAGCATTCTCCTTACATCTACACATTATTCTGTATATGCCAAAAGCTGTTGTTTAATCCCAGGTTCAGCAGTCTGTGAATACGGTGTTAAAGCAGGAGATTTGACTGTTTTAATTCTCCGCAGGATGAGCTCAACTTGAGTGAATGTGGCTGGGCTACACTTGTCATGGAAACAGATCCAGACGTTCTGAGCACACTGTTATGGATCTGGCTGGACAAACTAAAGGTCAGAGGTCACAGTATATGGTAATTCTGGTGCAAAAAGATGCAAGTGATAGAGTTTCTGAAAAACAATAAGCCTGACATAAACTTATAAAAACTATGCTTTTATGAGAGTTTTTCCTCATTGCTTCGTATGCAATGTTTTAGCTGTTGTGCTTTATCATAACAGGATCCCGTTCTCAGTAAAGATGACATAGAGAGGCTGACCTCAACCTGGCCTGCACAAAACCTGCACAATATTTCACTGCAAAAGGTGAAAATCTGAACTCATTCTGACACACAGTTTGAACTCTATTATGTGCAGTTTGGGAAATACATTTAAGTATGAAAAAGACAGAAATGGCTGTTAAACAAGTTAAACAAAATATTACATGTCTGTTACAATTTTCTGTGTATGTGTCATACAAATAAGGCATATTTTACATAAAAATTGGTATAGAAACTATTTATACTACGAAATTGCTAGTAAATTTCACAAATAATTACAAAGAAAAAGCAAGTAACACATTGCATTTTGAAGTACTCACAGATTGTTCAACAATGTACATCTTCATCTGTGTATTTTAGGACCAGCGGCACACCATCTGCTGTTTGCTGGACTGTGTGGGTCAGGTGGCGGTTCGATGTCCTCAGTTTGAACATGCTATACTACAGAGACTCATTCGAGCTTTGACGAGAGTAAGTTTGTGTGTACATGTGCTAATTTCCCCAAAGATACAGATATAAACAAACTCACTTTGGCATGCTTTTGTATTTTACCAGCGTCCTCCAGAGGAAATAGAGAGAAACAACATCTTGTTACAGGTCCTCAGAGCTACAATGAGAGAGCAGTCCCTGCACAAGCACTCCTCAAACACTACAACAGCATCACAGTGTTAGGAGCAGTGCTGAAACTAATGAAACCAATAAAGACATCCATATAAACAACCATTGTTTGATTGAGTCAATGACTGATCAAGTTATCGATTTCTGTTTCAGTGTCTACAGTCCTCCTTCAAAGTATTTAAACACTTATCATTTCACGTATAAAACTATATGGTTGTTTTTGTGTTATTAACAACATATTAAACTGAGTAGTTTATGTTTTGTCTTTTAAAAAGTATTTAAGTATAAATGTAAATATTTTTGTGAAATGTTTAGCTGTAAAATGTATTTATTTACTTATTTTCTTTGGAAGCGACACAAGATATTTTCAATGTATCATTGGTTTTCCATACATTTTTCCAAGACAAACCAAGACAAAATACAAAAATCAAGGATTAAAAAGATAAATATATGAAGTAAAAAAAAAGTTGTTTTTGCCCCTGACTAATGTAGGCTATTGTGATTTTAAATCTAATTTAATAAATGTTTATTTATTTTCTTATTAAGTGTTCAATTGTTTAATTTAGATATTGTATTATCCAGTGAAATGATATACACACAATTTTAAGTGCGTTTTAAGTGTTTAAGTAATTTTAGTTTTCACTGCTGACAAAGTTGTTAGTGAAATATCGATGAATGTGTTTTATACGTGTTTTAAAGTAGGCTATAATCTACAGACGGGGGAACTTTATACAGTATGTGTGTATTAAATTGACATTTGAAATATCTCTAAGGAGAGCACTTATTGAATTTGGTTATACCTTCATTAGTTTGATAATGAATAATGCTGCACGGATTTCTGAGCCAGCGGAATGTCACTCAAACATGACAGTAAAGAATCACCATGACGACGGCGCCATAGAGATTCAAAAGAAACAATTATAAACAACCGAAAACAGCCGCAGCAGCTGGGAGCTTGAGTAGAGCTCTTCGCGAGCTACATTTATAACTTTATTTTTATTTTCTATGTTAATAACATCGTTTTTTTGTGCAGATATTGTTAGTGGTATCGTTTTGTCGTTTTAAGTTATCTAAGTGTAATATCTAAAAATAACATCTAACGTTAAGTTAACGTTACGCACTGAACGCAATCTAATACGCGATTATATTAAGGTGGTTTTAAACGAGTATTTCTTTCAAAACTCATCTGGAGATCGAAAGTCTATTCAATTCGCGAACTTTTTAATATCTTGAACTTAAGGTAAGTTGCTATTTTTACTTAACGTTAGTTTTCTGTTTTTTTTGTTAACGTTACAGTTAAGTTAACGTACTAGTTACGGAGCTGTATGCTAATTTTATTCAAATTAAAACTAAATTAACGTTAGGTTAAACTAAACATTTTGCAAATACCTACTAACAAAAAAGTGTCATGGTAATGTGTTAGATAGGCTAGTAATGTACTTGTCATCACTTCCAGAAAACTAGCACACTAATGTAAGGGTAGTGGAGGCTACTCTGCATCATAAAATGCTAATATTCATGTGTTATTATTTTATTTAACACTTTTATTTAGCACAAGTATTTATTTATTTACAAGTGGTTTCAGTAATTATTTTTCCAACAGACATCATGCCACATGTGGAAGTATGGGTTGGTCCTTGGAAGCCCCACAGGCCAAGGGGCCCCATTGCTGCAATGTATAAAAGTCCAGGGCCAACATATGCTCTGCCAGGGGCAACTGGTACACACACACACACACACACACACACACACACACCAGACACACACACACACACACACACACACACACACACACCAGACACACACACATGATTCACTAGATTAGTGAAGACATCTTATGGACTGGACAATGGTTTTTAATATTAGATTAATTATATATAGCCTAGCCTGACTGGACCCCTACCCATAAAACCCTCACAGAAACATCTGCAAATCAGCAGATTTTTAAATATAAACATTATTTGACCAGTTTTGAGTCTTTTGAACTAGTAAAACTATGTAAAATGTCCTCACTTGTTGGTTGTCGTAATATTTCACTATGTGGATATTCCACACTAATCCACAATCTAACCTAAGAGAAAAAGTTTTACATTTTAACAGTTTCTAAAACAGTTTTTTTACCGTTACAAATGATGACATCACGAAAAAGGTTTAGCTCTCTGGGTACAATTTTCCCCAAAATATTAAGTAGGTACATACATACTGTACAATTTACAATAAGTGCAAAGCTAAAAACTGGGAGTGATTCGGAGGACCAATAACAATTTCTAAATGTAATTTTTTTAAATGATAAGCTATTGTCCTGCCATGACTTTGAGGGACTTCTGTGTCCTACACAGGAATGAACAACCATGACCCGCAGATGCAGAAAGGTCCAGCGTTTAGCTTCGGCACACGTCATCGTGACATACAGGCCAACTTTTCCCCAGGTCCTGGATACCTCGTTCCCTCCAACATCACCCGGATGGGTCGGGATGGAACCCCTGCGTACTCCGTCTATGGCCGAACTAAGGATATTCAGCCCTTTAAAACCCCTGGCCCAGGTCTTTTACACAATATAAACACAGGCTTTGTAGCTGTACAACAAGGTTCACTCTTATAAGAAACGGTACAAAAGAACACATTCTAAAGGTACTAATATGTAGCATTTAGTGGTAAATAGGTATAAAGAGGTCCCTTCTAGCGTTTGTATCTTAGGGTACTGGCCCAGTAACAGCTTTGTACCTTTTTTCTGTGAGTGAAGAACAGATTAAACAGGCTTTTGATTTTCCTTTCAGGAAGTTATTCCCCTGAAATTGCATCAAAAACCATCTTTTACTCTTCCCCTGCGTTCTCTCTGTCGGCAAGGACTAAATTGTTTCGTAACGACCAAACCCCAGGTAGATTTCCACAGATCCACACAACAACACTACTGGAACAGATGTGTTTCCTGTGACTTTCACGCATTATCTTGTCTCCAGGTCCAGCTGCATACATGCTTCCCCCAGTATTAGGACCGAGAGTTGTGAATAAAGCATCCGCCCCAAATGTCTTCTTCGGCGGACGTAGTGAAATCGGCAGCTTCTATGAAGATCTACGGAAGGTGCGGATACATTATTTTACAGTATTGACCTCTACTTTGCAAAGATGCTAACATTCCTTTTCTCAGACTCCAGGTCCAGGGACCCATCAAGTGGTGGATTCAGGTGTGTACAGACACAAGGCCCCGCAGTACAGCATGACCGGACGCAACTTCTCACCTGGAGACACTACAAAGAAACCCGGACCTGGAGCCCACCATCCAGAAATGGTCTGTACCACGCCAACATGTACACTACCATTTTATTCTACTATACTATACTATACTATACTATACTATGCTTTTATAACATTATTACAAATGACTCTTGTTTTACAATAAATGCTTTCTATTAATAAAATCAATCTTTTTTTTATCATGGAATCCACAATATATGACTGTTTTCAACATTGATGATAATAAGAAATGTTTCATGAGCTGCAAATCAGCATATTAGATGATTTCTGAAGATCATGTGACACTGAAGACTGGAGAAATGATGCTGAAAATTCAGCTTCGCTTCACAGAAATAAATTACATTTTAAAATATATTTAAATAGAAAACAGTTGTTTTCAATTGTAATATTATTTTTCAATATTACTGTTTTTACTGTATTTTTTAAATCTATGGTGAGCGTAAGACTTTTTAAAATCAAAAACATAAGAAATTATACCTACCCCAAACGTTTGAACTGTAGTTTCTAGCTTTGAAATGCTTTCTACTAAAACTATTTAAATAACCAGAATTAGTACTAAAATGATTCCTTGTCTTTCTCCACAGGTCACTTCCACAGGAACCAAAGCTCCCAGCTTTTCCTTTGGAATTCGTCATTCTGAGTACACCGCTCCTTTAATTGTGGATGGGGCTGAATAAACAGGTCAATTCTGTTAAACAAGGCAGTCTGTCGTATCAGGTCTTAATATTGCTAAAACATACAACTTGAAATAGTGGTGTTTCAGTAAAACACATGCTCCAAGATGCAATAATTGTCCTGTTGCTACAATATAAGAAATACGCTCTATTACTGTCTGCCTACAGTACTAGCATTTAACACATCACAGACACAATCTACTAGTGCTGGGTCTGATTCCACCTTGAGTCCGAGTCTAGTCCAAATCCTTATCCTTATAGAAGTTCGAGTCCGTCTTCATTCATAATTACAGTCTGAGTCCAAATACCCCAACTCCACAATCCATACACAGAGGTCGTTCCAAAAGATGCGCAGCAAAAACAATCATTAAAAACTAGTTATACAATGTATAAAGTCTCTTATGTTCACCAAGGCTGCATTTATTTTGATCAAAATACAGTAAAGGACAGCCATATTGTGAAATATTATTACAATTTGAAATAACTGTTTCATATATAATACATTTAAAGATGTAATTTATTTCTGTGAAGGGAAAGCTGAATGTCTGCATGCCACCTCACTATGTTTTAGAATGGCATAGAGGCAAACAGCACTGCTGATTACTGTGTAAATCAAGACTAAAGTAAATCTTTGAATCAAAATACATTATTGTTATCTCTTTATTATTGTCACTTGGCACTTCAGTCATGCAGCGTCTACAGATGTAAGTATAGCTCAACGCAAAAGAGACAAATCAGGAACAACATTTATAGTACATATATTGTTTTATAGAAAGATTCCAAATATAATATTTTTTTACACTTCCTCTGAAAACCTAATGCAATCTTACTTTAAACTATATAGTTTATCAGGTAAATCTATTTTAAGTTTTTTTTTTCTCCAAAACACAACAATTCTAGTGATTTAATTGATTTATTTGTTGTGTAGGTGGATTGAATTTTGCCGTCATGCAGTAATGTTTTATTGATGTCTCCTTGATGATTTTATATTGTTGTATTATTGATATCACCTTTAACTGCTTAACTTGACCAGTTTAAAGCAGGATTGGCTCTAAACGTGTGCTTCCACAGCTGTCTTTACCGGCATGATCCTCATCAGATGTTTCATACAGTGACTATAAAAGTAAGGGAACACTCTCTCAGTGAACGTGTGTTTAAACACATGAAGACTGATATTACGAGCCGAGTCGGTGAATGTGACCTTGCCCTTGTCCCAGTCCAGCTGCACCCTGATCTCTGAATTCTCTGGGTGACCCGTAGAAGGGTGAGGGTCTCTGGAGAATAGCCCTTTGCGTATTTACCGTTGCAGAAGCCCACATACCACATGCCTGATTTAGAGGGGGTCTGTCTGTGTTTGTATGCGGACTCTGTGATCACTCCCACGGCCCAGGCTGTGCTGTCACCCACCTCGATGTCCCAGCACTGAGTCCCCGAGTTAAAGCCCTCAGAACCTAGAATGCTTGTGTAGCCGTCGAATCTCTCTGGGTTTGCTGGAAGCTGTTGGAAGTGCTCGTCAGTGTACGTTATACTGGTCAGATCATCCGACACGAGCAGATAAGGATGGGCGGTGTTGGGGTCAAAGGTCACTGGGGCTGGAGGGAAAGAGATAGAGATGTATACTTTAAGACATTCACACACAAAGTATTTTGCTTTGAAAAATGCAAGGCACTGGCAGTGGAATGGGGAAAAAGCAAATTCTATAAACTAGCACTTTGAGAACTATGGAAGCCACTTTTCTTGTTTTTCTTTTCTTTCTTTTTTTGACATTCTGAGAAACAAACTCGGAATAAACTCTCAATCCAAAACTCAAGAGTTCTGACTTAAATCTTGCAATTCTGACTTCCCCTCAATTCTGTTTGCATGTCACAATTCTGAACAACTCTGAATTCTTTACTGTATATCTCAAAAGTGAGTTTATATTTTACAAATCTGACTTATTTTTTCAGACAAGATTCTGCTATTCTGATGATTTGCCTCAGATTTCCATGTGCATATCTCACAATTTTGAGTTTATATTTCCAATTCTGGAAATTACATCTCACATTTTTTTTTCTGCCATTAATAATAAATAATTAAAAAGGTAATTTTGACATTTTATCTCACACTTCTGACTTTTTTTTTGCAATTGCAAGTTTATGTCTTACAATTATGACTTTTTTCATAGTTTACATTCTGACACATTCTGTCTGGAGTTTTCAAAGCAAAAACACATTCTGTGTGAATGGCTTCCAACTTTTGAAACGCATCTCTAGACCTTGTGTTTTTTTCACTCTGCTGCATCTCTGTGTGAGAAGATTGAGGAGATGTACTTTATCTGCTCAGTACTCACTGTATCGGATGTTGGCTTGTAGTTTCTTCGATACTTCAAAGGTTATGTTACCCACATGTTTTGCAACATCGATGAGCATTCCTGAAGGTTTGGTCAGATCCCGCATTGCACACTTTGTTCTGAAACATCATTTAGTCAGCACTGATGTGGGTTTGAGTTCAAAAGCAGAAGTTAAAGAAAAAAAACCTTCTCACCTTTCAGTTGTAGCCTTGTAATTCTAGAAATAATGTAGATATAAACAGAAAGATTAATCTTTATTGTGTGATCATAAAATCTACCAAAGCTGCATTTATTTGACCTAAAATATAATAAAACAGTAATATTATGAAATATTATTACAATTTAAAATAACTTTTAATTTTATTTAAAAATTAAAGTTTCTATTTTAATAAATGTTCAAATGTAATCATGTGTCATCCTTCAGAAATCATTTGAATATGCTGATTTGCTGCTCAAGAAACAATACTTATTATCATCATATAGTTGTGCTGCTTCATATGTTGTGGGATTTAAAAAAATAGAAATGAATAGAAAATTTAAAAGAAGAGCATTTATTTGAAATGGTAACTTTTTGGAGTCTTTCATTTTTATCAGTTTAATACATCCTTGCTGATTTTTTTCAAATGACATTCTGCAATTGCTACTCAATATGATGGAAAATATATATATATTTTTTAATTTTGAAATTAAACATACTTAAAGCATTCAATGTCCAGAATCCAAACCAAGAGCTTCTTACCACTAGAAATGTGCAGTCATTCCTTCTCAGCTGTTCTTCGATGCACTCAATAATGTGTGAGAGAGATAACATCCCTGATCTAACCTCCTCGATCTTCTTTTGAATGATCTCACTCTTCTGCTCTTCTTCTTTCCTCAGCGCCGTCATCCTGGCTGCCTCTTCATTCTGTCTAGAAACTGGTGAAGCTTTTCAAACGCCTCCTTCATTTTAGTCTCAGTGTGTTGGCTCTGTTTCTAAGCACAAAATATCAGCAAATTCAGGCTGAAATATCCATACGGTAAACTGTGACAATGTTGAAATATCCTCCTGTTACTCACCTTAATATACTCTCCTGTCTCATCCCAAGACTGTTCAATTCCTTCGTAAACTCTGAGTTTCTCCAGAAAGGCCTTTAGTTTCAGCTGGAGCTCTTGCTAACAAATGTTAGAAAGTGAAGGGAGACAAGTAAAGTTGGGGCAAGTTGTCACTTTTTCAAAGTTACACTATTTCAGCTTAAGGATATTTTTTTATCAGACATGTAGAATATGTGTGTTATTATATTATTATTTATATACTATTATCATATAGACATACTATTGTCATATAGAATATTTTTACTTTGAATTAGCTTTTATTTTTATATTTGCAGTTTTAGTCATTTTGTTTTGTACTTTTTTAATTGTATTACTTTTTAAAAATATTTCTGTCTTTCTATATAGCTTTAATTTTGTAATGCAACAGTTAGAATTAATTTTATTTAATCTTTATTTAAATCAATGAATTGTTTTAAACTATAAAACACACACACACACACACACACACACACACACACACACACACACACACACACACACACACACACACACACACACACACACACACACACGTTGTTTTTTATGGTTAACGGGGACTCTCAGGCGTAATGGTCTCAGGCGTAATGGAAAATATCGTATTTTCTATCGGCCTACAACAACCCTACACCTAAACCTACCCCTTACAGGAAACTTTAGCCATTTTTACTTTATCAAAAAAAACTCCCTCTGTATGATTTATAAGCCTTTTGAATTATGGGGACACTGAAAATGTCACATTCTTCTTGTAATACCTATGTCATACCCATGTCATTATACAATTTTGTGTCCTCATAAATCACATAAACACACACACACACACACACACACACACACACACACACACACACACTCCCAGCTTTGTTTACTGATGTTAAACAGGTAGTTTGTTACAAACCTGCATATCCAAAAAGGATCTGTAGTGTCCAGCTTATATTTGATTTTATCAGCAAGTTCCCACTAAATTTTGTTTCTGTAAGTCTGAGACTGTGTCATATAACTATTGCAAGTGTGCTAAGACCTGTTTGACAAGACAGCTTTCATATCTCACCCAGTTCCAATCCATTAAATCTAACAATCAGTGAAATCTGACTAAAGTCCACATGCTAGTCATTTCAACCAAGCTATTAACTATTGTTTAAACTGTGTTGCCACACTATCTGACGCTCTGAGCTCTTACCCTGAGGTCCTGCGAAGCGTCTGCTGTTGAACGGATGCGGTGGTTCTTATGTGATTTGGCATTTCTGCATCTCCCACAAGCTAGTTCTTGATCTTCAGTGCAGAAGAAAGTAAGAGGTTCTCCGTGAAGACTACAGAACTCCACCGTCTCTGCGGGAGGCTCCTGGGTTGTTTCTTCTCTCATCAGATCACACATGTTTCTCAGCACAATGTTTATAGGTGGGTTAGGGATGGAGGACACAGTTCTGCAGATGGGACACTCTTGAGTTCCTCGGCGGTTCCAGAAGGTTTTCACACAGCGGTTACAGATGCTGTGAGAGCAGGGTAGGAGAACGGGATCTCTGAAGATGTCACAGCAGATGGGGCAGTAGAAATCCTCCTCTGTAATGGACAGTCTACAGGCCATTTTGCATTAAAGGTTTAGCTAGTTGTGTTTCTCTGGATCTCTCTGTGTGTCTGGTCCAGCTGTCAAAGAGCACAAGTGTCTCTCAGCTCAGCTATGTTTACATCCCTGACATCTGTGAATCAGGGTGGAGCTATGAGAGCAAAGACAGCATTTCATCAGAACTATCTAGTGTTCAATATTTCTACAACACCCTATTCATTTATTCATTTCTACAACACTACATTCATTAGATTTAATACACTTTATTCACCAATAAAAGTACAATGCACATGCACACACACACACACACACACACACACACACACACACACACACACACACACACACACACACACACACACACACAGATATGCACACAAAGTACAATTTCGCGCACGCACCCACACACACACTCACATACACACGCACACATGCTCACCAAGTACAATTTCCACACACACACACACACACACACACACACACACACGCAACACGCGCACACACACACACACACACACACACACACATGCACACACCAAGTACAATTTCGCACACACACACACACACACACACACACACACACACACACACACACGCATGCTCACCAAGACGCACGCACGCACGCACGCACACATATGCTCACCGAGCCTGCATTTATTTTATCCAAAATACAGCAAAAGCAGTAATATTGAGTAATAATCCTTTGACTGTATTTTGGATCAAATAAATGCCGGCTTGGTGAGCAGAGGAGAATTCTTTAAAAACATAAAAATATCTTACTGTTCAAAAACTTTTGTCTGGAAGTGTATCAAGTGACATAGAAATAATGAAATAAAATACTTTATACTACGTCTATACATATTTATATTTTTATATGCAGTTACAAAATAATCTGTATAGTAAGAAATACTATATGTTTTATTTTAAGTGTATACAATTAGTTTTTTCTCTTTTTACATTCATATAAATAGGCCTATTATAAATATATATTTTAATATTAATTTTCATATTTCTGTGTAACTTTAATTTTAGCACTCCAACTTATTTATTGCAGTTAAGTTGTTAATCTAATTTGTCAATCTGAAATCAATGTTCTTTAGTCTTTTTATTTGACTCTAGTCATGAACTCTCTGACCTCTGTGGGAAAGAAGAACAGACTTGTATCATACTGTAACAAACAGATCTACATATAACAGTTTTTCTGTTCTGTTCTGTGTATTCCCATGTCAAGAATGTGACCAAGACAACATTCTGTAACGTGCTGCTGCTTTCTCACACTCAAAAAGGAAGATTATTGTGTTTGATATTACTGACAGGTAATTTGTCAAAGGCAACAAAGACATTCTAGGAACTATTTATTGGATTTGTTTCCCAGAAAGCATAAATATAGGTCAAAGTTTACCACTACAGAATTGAATGATAATTTTGAAAAAAAGTAAAAAAATTTCACGTAAAAATAATCACATTAGAATGAAGACGTTATTGCTTAATTTAATGAACCCATTGTATACTGTATTTTTACTATCATTATTTATATTTATATTAGTAGTAGTAATACCAGTATTTCATTTCTGCCACTTCAGTTGTTTTATGTTTTGAACAATCATTAGAATAAAGCACTTTAAAGTTAAAAAGCGAAAGTGAAATTAAACAGGCACATTTAAAGACAGCTCGGCGTTTATAGGGAGGCCCTTTAAGGGTCTTAGCGTTGCTGAGAGACGCGTTGTTGTCGTGAATGTTCAGTGAATTTCATGGAACCAAACCGAAAATTGTATCACAAAATAGCGATGTTTTTTTCGTCTATAATCCAGCCGTGAATGAAAACAAACTGTCGACGAGAGTTAAATATATCTGCCTGGGATTGTAAAACAATATTCTGCCGTAAAGAGTGATTTAGCGGGGTTTAGTTAGCTAGCTTGGGTTCCAAACACGCTAACGTTAATCTAATTAGCCAGCTAACGTTAGCCGAAGCGAGATTCAGACGCGCTCGGCGTATCGTAGGGAATGTAAACTAACTTTTACGTTTGACGGGTTATTGCCTGTAAAGATGAGCTGAATAACGTTATCACTTTTAGAGTTGTTCGTGTGATGGAGTAAAGCAGCAGCGGCTGTCATCATCATCTAATCCCGCGCGCGGCGTTAAGAGGCTCAGTGTTTAAACTCCTGCTCTCTCTCTCTCTCTCTCTCTCTCTCTCTCTCTCTCTCTCTCGCGATGGACGCAGGAGGCATTTCTGATCTGGACCTGGATAAATATGACTCTGATGAGCAGGTCAAGATCATCTGCCTCGGAGACAGCGCCGTGGGCAAGTCCAAGTAAGTTTAATGTCCGTCTGCTCCGTATTGAAAAGGCGTTTGCGTGTTTTTTTCTAAAGGCTTTGATGATTTATTTTCAGGCTTATGGAGAGATTTCTTATGGATGGATAGTATCCTTTGACAGTGTGTTTGATGTCAGTATGATATCTCTGTCTGTATGGTTCATTCTGAGAGTTGTCAGGTTCTTAATGTAATGTGTCAGTCGTCCTCAGCAGCTCTCCACATACGCCCTGACTCTCTATAAATACAGCACCACTATCAGTGGACAGACTGTCCTGGTTGGTAAGTTTGACATGGAAACTGTTATTTTAGTGTGTGATAATGTAACAATTGACTCCACTGACGCTGTTCATCTGCATACAGATTTCTGGGATACTGCAGGACAGGAACGTTTTCGAAGTATGCACCCGTCATACTACCATAAAGCTCACGCCTGTATCATGGTAAGAGATGGTCGGTCACACACCACTCTGACTTATTTTAGTGTTACTATTGTGATATTTATCACCCTCATGCCATTCAAGATGTAGATTAGTTTGTTTCTTCATTAGAACAGATTTTGAGAAATGTAGCATTACATCACTTGCTCATCAATGGATCCTCTGTAGTGAATGGGTGCCGTCAGAATGAGAGTCCAAACAGCTGATAAAAACATCACAATAATCTACATGACTCCAGTTCATCTATTAACGTTTTGTGATGTGAAAAGCTGCATGTTTGTAAGAAACAAGAAACGTTCAGAAACGGATATAATGAGTTCTTAATCCATTATAATGCTTTCCTGCAGAGGATCCATTGGTGAGCAAGTGATGTAATGTCTTATGTGAAGAATAGAGTTTCTCCAAACCTGTTCCATTGAAGAAACTAACGAGGGTGAGTCAATTTTCAGCAATATGTTAATTTAGGGTGAACTATTCCTTTAATATTCTTTAATAATATTAAAATATATCTGTTTTAGTTAAAATTTAGGTTAAATTTAAGTCATTTTGCTTTTATTTTTTAAATGTTTCTATTAACTATTAGCTTTATATTTATTTCAGTTTTAGTCATTTTAATATTTCAGCTAAAATTTATGTTGTATTTTAAGGCAAATTTTTTAAGTTACATTTTTTTCATCTAATATTTACATTTTCAGTTAACAAAATGATTTTTGATAGTTAACAATAGCTACACTGAAACCACTTGAATCAGGTAAATACATCTTTGTATGCTGCTGTAGTTGCAGATGAATTACTATTTGAAAGGAGTCCTATTATGCTCTTTTACAGTCTTGATTTTGTTTGGGGGGTGTACTGGAACATGCTCTCATGCTTGGTGGTTCGAAAAGCAAATAATTTTTACATAATTTATATTATTACAATTCCTGTCTCCCCAGCCTGGCACAAACTGCTTGATTAGTTCTGGGTTTGATGAAGCCCGCCTTCCGAAAAACGAAATGTGCCGTGATTGGTTAGCTGTCTCAGTGCGTTGTGATTGGCGAACAGCTCAGATGGCGTTTCAGTATTGCCCCGCCGCTTGCCAAAACAGCAAGTTCCTCAATATTGCCATATCAATTCAGACCACAAGAATATTGAACAAGAGGATCATGCAGAACATTTACACACACGGATATTTTAAGACATATTAAATTGGTAATGTTATTGTTGTCATTTTTTTGGCTAAATCACGTTTTAGATGGGATGTCAACAACAGCTTAAAATAACTCCATTGACTATGCACAGATAAGTGCAACGGTAATATGTATTATGTTTATTGTTCTTTAGTTCTAATATTATAACATGAATTGCACTGAAACTGTTATACAGTTGAATTTATTTATATCATAGTCCCACAGACTTGCACTATTTGCGGCCGCAGATATGCAGATGAATTATCTGCCAGCGGGAGGCGGTGCTGTAGTGATAGAGAGCGAGGTTTCTCCGGTAACACTGTACACAAAACAGAGCTCCGCTCACAAACACTGCGTTATCAGACATTACATGCAAGAGGAAATGAAAATGACATCCAACATTTTCTGAAAACAGCTGGTTTCCATCAGAAATACAGTGATATATAAATACCCGCTCCGGTTTTGATTTTGAAACGTGCAGAGCTCAATCAGTCGAATTTCAGTAGGCGGGATTTACAATTTGTGATGTCACAAATACAGGAAATCAACTTTGTAGTCCAAACGAGCAGTTCGTTGTAGTTCTTGAAAAGGGATTTAAAAAAAATGAAATATCTCCCTTTGGAGTGGACTTTGAGATGTGTAACTTTGTAGATCGTTATATTCCCAAACATACACACTGACTAAAATTGAAAAAGCATAATAGGACCCTTTTAATAAAACACTCCTCTTTTTTACAATGACCTTTTTTGTTTTAAAGGTTTATGTTAGGTTATGCTTTTCATAACCAGTAGATCTTAAAAAGCTTTCAGAATGAATCAGATTGCCTTTTCCAGGTGTTTGACGTCCAGAGGAAAGTCACATATAAGAATCTCCCGGTTTGGTACAAAGAACTGCGAGAGTACCGGCCAGAGATCCCCTGTCTGGTGGTGGCTAACAAGATCGATGGTGAATTTGTCTTGTGAGATGCAGATAAGAGCATTATTAGCCAGTGTTACGCTCTGCATGTCTCTTATCTTTTGTTCTGCTCTCTTTAAAAGCTGACATGAAGGTCACCCAGAAGACTTTCAGCTTCGCTAAGAAACAAGGTCTGCCCTTCTACTTTGTATCTGCTGCTGATGGGACCAATGTGGTCAAGGTGAGGATGGAAAACAGTCCCTGATTCAGTAACCAAACATTTTTATTCCGCTATATTTTTCATCTGACAGTCTGTTAATTCCCCAGGTAAGGTGTCTTTGACCATGTGAACTCATTTTAGTCCAGTTTTGCTATTAATTCCATACTCAAATCAACATTGTCCCTTTATATGGTCATTTGTCATTGCATATGGGCAATTTTAAACTTAAGGTTTAAGAACACTTTTTTTGTTGTCAAGTTTGGTTTTAATTTCCAGGAATGGATTAAAACATATTTAGATGTGTATTTCTGGGTTCAAAGAACTGTTCTTGTAAGAATGTTGTGTAAATGTTCCACAGGTGTTTAAAGATGCCATTCAGATGGCTCTGTCCTACAAGAGGAACTCCAACGACTTTATGGATGAAGTCATGCGGGAGCTGGAGGTGTGTGAGAGTTTGTGTGTGAAGGGGAATGCTTACTCTTCATGATGCAGAAACAGATTGATTTGATTCATGCTATTTTGCAGAACTTTGATTTAGACAGTAAAGAAGAATCATCTGATAAAGACGAGGAGACGCAAGAGGGAAAACCGGACTCGGCGTGATCACGTCATTCTCCATCCTCGTTCTCTCACGTGTACTGATGAGTTCCTCAGATCATGGCTGTCCTCCCACCGTCCTGAGCAGCAACTCTACCTGTGTGTCTGTTCATGAAATAAATTATGATTCTGTGAGTGTGCAGCTGATTGATCTGATAGTGGAATCACAATGCATTCGGACTCATGCAGATTTACTAAAAACAAAAATCTTTTAGCACTCTTAAGAGACTGTCTGGAATGTGAAGATTTGTGCCGAATGTAACATGAGATATTTAAAAATATATTTTTTAAGTGTAATATTTTACACAGTTGCACATTTCAAGTAACCATTTCTGATGCTTACCAGTATCAATAAACTACTTGATCTTTGTACAAGGGTAGTTGATTATACTGTTCTTTAAAACATTCATGTTCCCTTATACATTTATATTAACGCAAAATTTGATGTCCACCTTACTTGCCAACTAAACAGATTTTTATATTAACGCTTCTGTTGCAAGCATATCTGAGCAGTATAAGACTCCTCGGGAACGGATGAGAAGACAGCCATGACACAAACTCAGTGTAGCAGATGAATGTGAAGACCAGAGCAAAGAAACCGCAGTGACTGCTCTGGATGATCACCGCCAGGTTACAGTTCAGGCTGTGAAACACCGTCTTGAAATGATAAACTCGATAATGTGCAGCGTCCACATGATGATCTGTCCCGTGAAACTGAGGAAGTTCAGGAGTGACTCATGATGCCTGTCATGTTACAACAAAATCAAAACACAATCCCTCTCATTTTTTTTAAATTGCTGATTGTAAATGATTTCAGTTATAAAGTATTTGTTTATCATAGTTGTCTTTTCTAATGAATGTAATTTATGCGGATTTTAAATAATCAAAACTATGTTTGGATAGATGTTTGTCATGCGTAATTGGCCTAAAAATATCATGCTAAAAGACACATTTAGGCAGTTCTTATGCAAAAATATATATTTGCAGTAAAATTTTACCCTGATATTTCTTCACGAGTTTCCCCTTTAGAGACAAGAAATACATAGTACTGTAAAGAGCATTAATCATATTGCACAAACTGTGAAGTTTTTATTTATATTATTGGTTTGTGTTTTGTGATGTTTTGCACAAGTGCTTTATATATGGAACATGGATCCATGTTGGTGAATTCAAATAGAAGCAGCTTTGTACTCCACATGAATGTGTGTATCTGGATACAAGTTTTACGTCATTAGAAAAAAATCTTATTTCTGAAGCCTCTGGTGTTTTTTATGTTATGTACACTTATTTCATCTGTAAGCAGAATGTGGTTCATATTAAATACATATAAACAAGCGAGATCTTACATGTCGCATCATTCAGTAATTCATTATCAGCACTTTCCAGGAATGGGGCAAGTTGACAAATTCATCTAGATTCTGACAGAAAATGACCAATGCATGAAAAGTTGCTAGTTTTAAAATCAAGTCCAACAGTCAAAACTGAATTCACATGAAATATAAAGATTACAAAATCAAATATTCTTTACGTGAAATTCATTAAAAATCAGCATTAGAGCCTGAATTAGAGAAACTGAGATCTACAAGCGACACCCATTCTGGTAATTTTGTTTTAATGCTATATATTTGTATATTTTTTGTACATTTAATGTTCATCAAACCTATAAAACGAAATACTATAATGCACAGTTTTAATTGAGGCAAACAGTTCCTGAATGTTAAACACTCTTCACTCAGTTACAAAATGAAGACCTTTTCAGAGTTTGAAGCCGTTCGTGTGGAAAGTGCTTCTCTCTCTCCGTTAAGCTCAAGCAGTACCTGAGTGAAATCAACTTCAATCACCACCTCAGATGAGCAATCAACCCACCAGAAAACAATGCTCATTAAAGCAGTATATACTGCCTTTCTAGCCATTTTTATTGTGCTTTTGTTGGTCAGAAAACAAGATGGACAACCCTATAGAACATACTATAGTCATGTAAATGATGTGTTTTATTTCATGTTTAGTCCTGCCATTGGTCGAGTAAAATTACAAAGAAATCAATTGCAATTTCATTCTGGTTAAATATGCAGAACCCCTGATGTCTGCGCTACATTGGGAGAGAGTAAAGGGCAAAGGTCAGGGAGAGAGTAAAGGGCAAAGGTCAGGGAGAGAGTAAAGGGCAAAGGTCAGGGAGAGCGTCCACCGAATGTGCAAGTCAGTCACTAATTGACTTCCTGGAATTCAAGCCAAACAGAACAGACCATTAAACCCAGACATGAATGTGCCCATGAAACAATGAATCGGGCCACGTGTGGAAATCATTGAAAAACATTCAAATGTATATAAACTCCTATATTTGGGGAGAGCAAAAGAAAATAGATGTCTCAAGATTTCCAGGAGGTGGCACCATAGTGCTGGTTCAAACAGCAGTTAATTCCTACAAACCTCAAAGAAAAAAAAACGACTTTTGGCACATTTGTTCATTTTTCTTCATCTTCTGCTAGAACTATAATGTAATGTACATGATAAACCAACAATGAAAGTGATGTGTACAGAAGATGAGAGGAGGAAAACTGTGGTTCACATGGCTCAGAAATGCAGTTCCAAGTCTCCAGATTGGGACGACATTCACAAAAACATACACACGCTTGCTTTAGTTCTTCTGGATGAACTGAAAAAAGGGACACGATTTTTTTTTAGCGGGATGGGAAATTAAATAGGTCATCTCTAAATCAAATCTCAAGCATTTGTGTAAGATTTGATGTAAAAAACAAATACCCACCCAAAGTGGGATGAAGTAATCTGTGTGTATCTTTCCAGGGCTCATCTGCATCGGAGGACATGTATAGTAAGTAATTCACAGTTATCTGGGGGCCCGACTCCAAACGGCCCCTCAACACCTTCATTCAAGCCCTTGTACAGTCATACAGACTGACGCTTAACAGAGCGGCTGCTTTAGGAGGACAGGATCTCCGTTAATGAGCTAGTAACTAGTCTTCATCTAGTATGGGAGAATACAATTGAATCCATATTTACAGAACAGAAATGAGAATATGAGGTGATAAAAGTACAGTCTGCTCAATTTTGTAATGGTCACAAGTCATATTAGATTTTTAAAGCCTTTATTTTATGCTGGAAATTTGTATATTTTAAATGCCAATCAGAGAAAGAAATGTATATAAATATCTTAGAGACACTATTAATACCAAATATAATTGTTTTGTTTCAGTATTTCATATTCAGTAAAACTATTTAATTCATTATGCTCAATAAAGCCACATTTTTGGGATCAAAACATGCAGTAAAAACATTAATTTTATTTCAATGAAAAATACTTTTAGCTATTTTTATATATTTTAAAATATAATGTATTCCTGTGGTGAAAGCTGAATTTTCAGCATCATTACTTCAGTGTCACATGATCCTTCAGATATTTTAATATGCTGATTTGCTGCTCAAGAAACATTTCTTGTCATCAATGTTAAAACAGTTTTTTCCACTTAACATTTCTTTGTGATTCTGGATTTTTTGAAGAATAGAATATATTAAAAGAACAGCATTTATTTGAAATAGAAATCTTTGTAACATTATACATGTCTTTAATGTCACTTTTGATCAATTTAATGCATTTTTGCTGACTAAAATATTAACCCCCCCCCAAAAAAATAAAATAAATAAATACAAAATTAAATGAATATTCACCAGTAATAAACGAATAACTGTAAAATACAATCTTAAGCAAATTCCCAGAATTAATAACCATTTCCATTCTATAATTGTAATGCCTAAAATCACATGTGTATCCCAAGTGAAATCAGGTTTAGGATGTCACTCCCATATTTAAGTGTGTCCAGAACAGCATTAAGAAGAGGAGTGACATCTGTATTTACCTGCAGTGTGAACAGGCTGTATTTCAATCCCTCACAACTTCTCTTTTCGTTCATCTCAAGATAAATATGGCATCTACTCTGACAGAAGGGCTTTTCCACACAGTGTTATTGGTGTGCTCATCTGATGATGCACTGAGAAGGTCTCGTCATCCTTGGCCGTTTGCGTGCGGCCTGATTTCAGATGCAAGAGAAGAGATGACCAATGGTGAAGCATTAACTCTTTCTGCCATCACAGTCTAAGACACACACACACACACACACACACACACACACACACACACACACACACACACACACACACACACACACACACACACACACACACGTTGGGTATTAAAAACAGGACTGATGGTGCACAGAAGATAAATGAGCGTCTATGTTTGCATGTCCCAGGTTTCGTTTAAATATGCATCTGTTGAGCCCTAATGGAGGGTTGAACGGGACAGCTGGGAATGAATGGCTTGAAATGCTAGCACCTTGTTTTGTGCAAATCACCCCGAACTCCATACAAAGAGTAACATTTTCACCTTTTTTGACAGGTGGTTAACTATGCATATATGCCAAACATTCATATATAGATCTATATATTCTTAAAAATGTATATGAAAACTATCATATATACATTGCTTGTGATTGATATAAAAAGCAAATATTTTAGTCATTTGTCCATATATACAGCTGCAGGATCTCTGGGCTTCTTTTCATTGATTGTTTTTTCTTTTGTCCTCAGCTTCTTCTTTTAACTAGTTGTCATTCTAAAATTAATTCTAAATGAATTCATAAAAATTCTTCTAAGCTTCATATTTCACAAGCTACAAAATCCACTTGTGAGGAGAAAGAAAACAATAAAAAAAGGCCAAAACAAATAAGCCAAATGCTTCAGTGCTTACAGCAGGTTAACATATAATCCATGTTGGAAACTTTTACAATTATAGATTCTGTCTTCTGGTTCCTTAATGAGATGTCGAACACCAGTCGTTACCATCCAGATGAGCTGCAATATTCCAGATGTTTCTCGTCCTACAGTGTTCTGTCATGCACACCGCACACACGTTTCTTCACACACTTGTTTGCACGCACACTTATTGCAGAGTTTCTTATTCAGAATTTCTTATTACCGGATTAAGAAGACTTATGTAGATCAAATTTGGATAAGAAACCGGTGTGGTTGTGTGCATGAAAGTGTGTAGCTGTACTGGGAACGTGTTTCTGTTTCATAGGAAAAAACTACACATAACAGACAAAAGCGTGTGTGAAGGGCTCAAACATGAACACACCGTTACAGCCCAATTAAAGATGGAAGACCAGGTTCTATAAGATTATAATAAAACAAAAAAGGGGGTGGTACAATGCAAATCGAAACAAACCAGTCAACCATCATTCCGTATGGTGATGTAACGTTTCATGCTACAGTCCATCATAAAAGGATAACCATCAAAAATCATTTTCAAGAGTGTTTTTTTGTCTTTATATATATAATATCATATATAAGTTTTATATTTATGACAAAAAATTTATATTCATATATCTATATACTTTTTTCTGTCAAATATATATATATAATTGGTAAAAATGGGTAAATTATTGGTGGAATAAATCATCTAAGGAGAGAGACAGGTGCAGTTCTGCACGGTACGTCCTGTTTGCTGTCTCCCTCCATTTTCAAAGCTATTTAAATACATTGAGATATTCTATCTAATGTCATATTTCCTTTGGAAACCCAAAGTTAAGAGTCTGATTATGAAAAAGCCACTAGTGTTGGTTAAACATTCTCCGAGTGTAGTACGTCCCTCAGCCAGAAGGGGGCAGGCGGTAGACAGAGGATCCGGCCACGCCCACTCTGCTCATCCACTCCTAAAAAAATACTCTGAAAGGCAACTGAACTTCCTTTTCTCAACAGCATCCCTCCGTTCTCTGAATGAATGACACAGCGGTAAGAAGCGGATAGTAAAGTAGAAAAAAAACTGGATTTGGGACTAATGGATTAGTGGGTGTTTATCATGCTAATGAAACTGAAGAATCAACTACGAGATGTTTTGAATAGGCTTTGTTTAAACATGCAAGCAAAAATATGAGTGTTAGCGGATAGCAAAAAAACATTATTTTCAACCGACATTACTGTAAGTGGTTTGAAATCAGATTAAAATGAAGTGTGAACTGTCAAATTTGATTTCAAGTTGCTTTTTGTTAATTTGGGATGAGATTTACTTTGCAAATACACAAATGTGTAAAACTTTCACTTTTCACCATATAGCAAACTATACAGAGAATAGCAAATGAGCAATTGTGGATAAACCAGATATCAGCAGATCTGATTTTGCTAAATAAATTCGATTTTTGTGCAGTGTGAACAAAGCCAATTCGATCACTAATTTCACAGCACCTTTCAAATACACAGCACCCATGGTGTGATTGGCTGCTGGCAGTAGAGTGGGAGGGGCTTAGGATAGTGCTACAAAAAAACAGCATGGAGTCAACATCCACTATACCAATGATGGGTTTAGGAAATAGTGAGATTATTTAAAACTGAATTGTGTCATTTATGGCAATTGAAAAAAAGATTGTTTAAATTGTTTCCCAATATGCCATTGGTTGGACAAACACTACCAGTGTTGGTGCGTTGGATTGGTTGCGATACTCAAATAAACAGAGCAATTCTTTTCAGGGGAATATTAAATTGCATTGCTGGGAAAAAAAAAAAGCTGTCACTGGTGCAGTACCCTTCCTTTGTACCTTATTTATAGGGTTGCAAAGGGAGGAGAATTTCTGTAAATATTACAAAAATGTCCGCCTCTTTGCAAGCCCACTTATTTCTACCCCTAAAGGGTTCATAATAGCACCTTAAAGCAGGGGTGTCCAATCCTGCTCCCGGAGGGCCACTAGTCAGCAGAGTTTAGCTCTAGTTTCAGTTAAACGCATCTGAAACAGCTAACCACGGTCTACAGAATCACTAGAAACTTCCAGGCAAGTGTATTGGAACTGCTGAGAGCTAAACTCTGAAAAAAGTGGCCCATCAAAAGGAAAATTAAACATCTCTGCCTTACATATTAGCACCAAAAATGTACCTATTAGTACCTAAAAGGTACATATTAAAACCACACCAGAGATTTCTTTTTATAGGACAATTATTTTAACATCGAAATGACACACTTCGGATTTAAATCTCAAGAGTTGCAAGAAAAATGACAAGCAAATGAAATAAGAAAAAGAAAAGAAAACTGTGTTGAGACTAGCTACAGGTAGAGGGAGGCGCGTGGTCAACTCTCCAGCAGCTGTTTAAGGGCGCGCTCAATGTTCATGCGGTGACCGACGCGCGTCACGCCCAGCTCTGCGAAGTCCTCCTTGGTCAGAGCAGGCAGATGGGAGCCCTCGATCTCATGCTCTTGGAATCGCTCCCGGTGTTCAGACAGGTTAATGCTGGCCAGCCAGTCGCCAACGTCGTACTTGTTCCACAGGTGGAGGGGCTTCTGGTGGAACGGCCGCAGGGTGAGCAGGGGGGAGGGCATGCCCGAGGAGGGAGCGGGCGAGGGAGAGCGACTCCGCGCGCTGGAGCTCCTCATGACGAAACGCACTTCTTTAGGTTCATGAGGGAGACTGAGGCTAGACGACTTAAGGATGGTGGGGGGTGTGATGGGAGAAGTGGCCAGACCGAAGCCCCGGATGGGTCCTAGAGGATCTGAGCGGTCCGGGGAACCGGGACTGGGTGTCCGCCGGGTCATTGGGTAGCGGCTGCCTGGTCTGATGGTGTAGGTGGTGCCGTAGCCTCTCTGAGAGATAGTATGGAGCTCCCCCAAACTGCTGAAGAGTCTGAAAGTAGGGAACAGAAGAAAAGAGAAAAGGAAGGGGGCAGATAGGATGAAAGTCAACTTTTTTGTTTTAGTGAGAAACAGTAGATTCAGTGGCAGGGAAAGCATCAGCTATGTTAGGACTCTACGATTTTTTGAGTTAGACGTGGTTAGTGACACGTTTAATTAATGCATTTAGCCATAGTAATAGAAGTGCAAAGGTGTTACAGACCTGCGGAGCAAAGATAGAGGGAATACATGATAAGATCCAAGGAGGAGCTTGGATTTTAGTTTTTAGTTTATAGTTCAGTCATTCAACTAAAATTTAATGTGTTTTCTCTCATTCACACCAAGCACTATAACTAAAAAGATAACGCTAAAGATAAAGTTATACAAATCATACTCAATATTAAAGAATAGCAGAGTCCACACCACAGCTATAATGATAAAGGCACAGATAAACAATATAGCTGGAATCACTTTGAGAACTTTTTTTTTTCAGCTGGTGAACGATAAAAACAACGACAGCCAATCAGAATCAATCCTGCTATAACGAGCTCAAGAATTTAAAACAGCGAACGAGCGTGCGCTTACAAACAATATCGTTCGCTGGTGTGGACTCTAATATCGTTATCTTTAAAGTTATCGTTCTTGGTGTGAACAGGGTTTTAGTTGATGTGACATCAAAATTCAATCGATTTACACTGTAAAACGCCGCCTTAATGAGTTTAAATGCCTTTTTTACAATTTTCTGTGAAAATATCTAAAAATCCCTAAATTTACTTGTGAAGCAAACCGCAAACAATATTAATACTTATTTTCATGCATTGTATCTTGAATATACATGTATTTTGTCTAAATCTGCACTTATTTTTTAGTATCAATAAGGTAAAAACTACGGTGGCCGAGAGAGATCAATGCGCTGCAACTTCAGAAAACACATGCAACTTCTTCAACAATTTGACAACACACAATGCAAATGCTCACAACACAAACAAATAAAGAATTTCATTTGTTTTTGTTCAAAATTTCATTTTATTTCTTTGTGTTGTGAGCATTTGCAGCGCGTGTGTTTTCAAATTGATGAAGTTGTTTTCTTAATTTGCAGGTGTTTTTTCTATTTGCAGCATGTTGAGCTCTCTCGGCCACCATACAAACAAGTAAAAATAATACTGATAACAATTTACAAAAATTGTTTAATTTGTTCACATTAGGCTATTCGATAGCATCTAAACTTCTAAATTTTTTTTTTAATTTGAGGTATTTATATTAATTTCAACATTTACTAAAATGTATATTAATATTATTTTTTAAAAGTTGTTAATATTATTTATTGGAGCTAAGCTTACTTGAACTAACAATGAACAGTTGTATTTTATTTAATCTGTTACCTAGCACAAGGACGCCGGCGCACTGAACGCTCTCTGTTTGCACATGTCATTGTTTACAAACATTAACAAAGATGAATAAATTCTGTAACAAATGTATTTCTCATTTTTAGTTAATGTTAATTAATCGTATGGTGTATGGCTTCACAAGTACATTTTTCTTGTTTCAAGGATTTCTACATATTTTCAGATTGGACAAAAAGCTTACATTTTAATTTAAATCATTTAAGATCATTCATTTTTAAATGTAATTTAGTTAAATAGAAACACACTAGATGCAGAGCAACTGACAAAATGCATATCCATATTAAATTCAATTTGTTAAGATTGTTTAAAAAGAATTTGAAGTGTTAAACTTTTTTTTGTTATACATGCTACAATTGTAACTAGGCAAAAGAAGCTCGCTCCACTTAAAACCTGCCTCTGTGTGCAATGAAGCGAAGATTAGATGTAATTACTCCATTTACAATCAATGGTAATGAGTGGGGTGTTATGTGAGTTTCAATGCAATCTGAATGAAATGTAAACATGGCCAGATTTACACAAAACACCGAAAGCACAACCAAACATGCAACACATGAGAAACAACAGAAGACGGATGTGGAGACACGTATAACATCTCAACCTTCAAATTACTTATTGTATTATTTTGTTAAAATATATAACAATTTAGGCTTCATAATTTGAGATTTTTACATAACTAGCCAAGTCAAGTGAAGAGGACAGAACATATTTAGAATTTATTGAATTTATTTTATCTGTAGAAGCAGTCTATGAAAAATCGAAATGAAAACTAATGAAACTTGAATTGATCGAATCCTTTTGCCTCTGTAACTTGAGGATTGAGAGCTAAGCAGTCAATGAAAAACATGGAAAAGTTGGGGTTTAGAGGGGACTGGCTAAATTACCATAATGCGGGTTAGTAAATGAGGAAGGATGGATGATGATCAGGGCTTGACTCAGAGGTGTGGAAACAGAAAAAACAGAGGTGAGATGATTCATGCGCACTTACACAGGTGCCCGGCTCTTCTGGGCTTAGCCTCAGATTCAGCTCTAGATAGAGCAGCGTAGCATGCAAAGAGAGAGTGAGAGAAAGAGGGAGAGAGGGAGATGGAGAAAAAGAGAGAGAGAGAGAGTGAGGGGCAATGAGAGAGAGAGAGAGAGTGGTCGGTTAGCATCAGTCCATGACAGAACAAAAACAAACACCACACACTTCACATCCTCAACAATGTCAATTGAATGCAAACCAAATGCGCAGCGACACAGACCAGAGCGCAGCTAGCCCCAGACCTCAGCTTTCAACGGTGGAACGTGCACATATAGACATTATCAATAAAGAGTGACTTTTGATGATGCGAAATTAAACAGCATTTCTTTCAATACATCCTCTGTCTGGGGTAAGATGCCGTTCTGGTCAAATAAAACAAAAAATAAGCAAAATGAACAAATATGCATGAAAAAATAAACAATGCATAAAATTACATAAGCGACAACTTTTTTCTAAGAAGAAGCCAGAGCGATCACTGTGTTAGCATGATTAATGGATGAAGGTGTCACAAAACACTTAGCAAGTACAGTAAGCTTGGACAGCATGTTTGAATGGAGAGAAAGAAAAATAACGACTACACAGACTGAGAGGAATGAAGTATTATTATTATGATGAAGACACTGTGATGGTTATGTTGGTTTTATGTTGGATTATCCAATAAGAAATTACAACTTTCAGCTGGTGTAATTAATTTAAATTTAATCCTGTTTTAAAATAACTATTGATGGTTGGACAAACATGGGTTTATAGCTCACGATTACTGTGATAAACATGAGTCAAACAACACATTCATATCCCATGATGTTGCAAGACAAAAACCATCAGTCACACATGGACCCACATACATACTGCTAGCACAGTGCCATAGAGAAGCAGGCCACAGGGAAAAGCTCACTGAGTTAGATGTGACAGAGTTTGGAAGGTGAGGGGTCGAAGCTTGAGATGGTGCATGCCCTCAGGCCATCTGTTACCTTGTGAACACCCAAATGGCAAGACAGAGGGACTTAAAGAAGTGCTTTTCAAATTTATGCCACAATGTAGTCACCCTACTGCATGTCGACAAGAATGTTTTTTGAGTCACATGATCACTGAAACACTTGTCATAACCGAAACATATGCACTTAGAACACTTGCCAATACTGTCAAGGGACAGGTATTTTGGTTGATTTGCCAGGGTGGACAAGGGAACATAGAACCTGCAGAAGTGATTAATAAAACCCAGAACAATGTCAGCAAAAGTGATTGAATATGGGATTAGTGGATGTTAAAGAATAGAAAATAAAATAATGACATTTGATTTACCCTAGTGGCTAAAAGCTAACGTTTACTGTCTTCCATGTCCTTGTCACATCTGTTGGGATATAAAGGACTTCAGCTGTATTTAAGGATATAAGAAAAATAATACACAGCTGGTGCTTTGAAAAAAATCAAGACAGAAAAAAACATTGACTTTTATTGATTTTATATGAAATAGTTATATGTTATAGGAAACATTTTTTATTGAAATGAATTATTTGAACTGAAACTGTCCCTGTAGCTCTGGTTATGTACATTGGTGTATCTATAGAAAAGTCTGTATCACTCTAACTATTGTCTACGGGTTATATGGTAGAGCTGTGAGATCATCCTGAGGCCGTTCTTCATTACTTACCAGTTGCCGTCCAATGCTGAGATAGTTCGCGGGGCTCCAAACGTCTCAATGAAGAAAGCATGTTAAATATTAACACTTAATGCTTCTAAACGAGTAAGACATTTTAAGGTTCTGGATTAGCTTTCTTTTAAATAAAAGTTTAAGGTGACTGCTTGTGAAACTCTGGACAGACACATGTTATGTTCTTTGGTATTCTTTGTGGTTTTTATGAGGATGTTTAATATATAATTTATGTTAATTTTATTTCATATTACTAAATGCAAACTGTGAGCTTCGATTGAACATTGTTATTCAGATATGGGAAAAGAACGGCACAGTGTTCACACTGTTATTTAACCAATAGGAAACTTGCATTTGCAGTATAAACAACCAACTTCTGTATTCTATTTGCAATGTTGCTTAAGAAAAGGTGTTACATTTGTTTTCAAAGTGCAGATAGATTCATTTGGAAAGCTGATTTGCATTCAGTCTTCTCCAGGATTCACGCCTTACCTTGCACCGACCACGGGCGATTTTCTTCCGGGGTCAAGCGAAGCTCCAAGCGGCTCTTCCCCGAGTGAGTGCGTGTCCTTGTTCAGCTGCTGCAACCGAGAGCTGAGCTCGCTGATCACAGTGGGTTTGCCTTCCTCTGCCCCCGAAAGCGGATGGGGTTCCACGGGGTCCCCCCACAACTTGGAGCGTCTCTGGAAGAGGTAGCGGGGTCTGGCCAGGCCTGAGGCTCCCGCAGCAGCAGCCAACGCAGCCGCGTGGTGCTGTGAGAGCAGTTCGCTATCGGATGACTGCTTAAGCAGGGGGTCCCTGAATGTCACCGGGCCCTTGCTGAGCTGGGACTTGAGCTTTGGCTTTGGAGGCACTGGCGGCTTATCAAGAATGAACGTCTGGCCATCTGCGTAGGTGGTGTAGGTGTCCGTGGGCTCGCCGCTTTCCGAGGACAGTGTGGACATACTGGAGACGGTGGAGATGGTGCTTGTAGTCTCCAGGTGGTGATCACTTGAGCTACGAGTGTCTACCTCTTCCACCCCGGAGTCAGCAGCAGACTCTGGGCCCAGGTGGGACTCAGATGGCTTCCCTGAGGCTGCTTGCGGGCCACTGCTAGCAGGGACCTGTGCTGCAGCGGCGACCGCTGCTGGAGGGGCGGGAGGTGGGGGTGGAGCCAAGGGCAGGGCAGAAGATATTGTCTGTGCCAATGTAGAAGCAGGAGGTACTGCAGTTGCAGGTGTCTTTCCAAGAAGGCCATTGGCAAATTCATTCGGTGGAGGAACCACACCGATTTTGCGGAGCTCCTCACGCGTCTCCTCATCACTGGAAGAGAGAATGGCAGGTGGCAATGTGACCGTATAGGGTTCCACATCCTCCTCAGAACTACCCTGTGCCAGGGTTTTATCTGAGGACGGGCTGGGAGGTTGTTGGGAAGTTGGAGCTGTGGCTGGAGGCGGGGTGGATCTCAAAAGAGCATCGGGACCAGGGGACTTGGCGCGTTTAATTTCGGCTAACATGGGTTTCGGGCTCTCTGACAATGCCCCCTTAGGAGAGGGAGAGGGGACAGTGTGTTCTGGGCTGGGCCTCACGGCCTCCCCATTACTCGTTGCATGAACCATGATAAGCCCAGCAGTTTTCTGCTGAGACGTGTCCATGATGCTGATGATCATACTCTTCTTGTCCTCAATTTTCCTTTCCTCCTTCGATTCTGTCCTTGTTTCTAACTCTTTCCTGGTGGATATGGGACTTCCCCACTGGATTCTGCTAGTGGGGGCGGAGGTCTCGTAAATTCTTTTTGTTGCAGGGGAAAAGGGAGTTGAGGCAAACTTCCCCTCACCCTCTGACCGTGCAGCTTCTTTGGTCTGGGTCTCCATATACAGCACCCCTCCAGCAGCTTCATGTTTAGTTCTGGGCTCAGGGCTGCTTGAAGGGGACTGCCTCTGGGAGGTTAATGCCCGTTCCCTTGCGGCCAGCGCAAGTGCCAATGGAGAGTTGGGGTCCAGGGGCTTGCCTGTCAGTGGGTGAATGAACGTGGTGCCCCCAGGAGAGGGCCGCAACGCCAAGGCGGGAGGAGGCAACTGACCAAGTTCACGTGTGAGCATTCGTTCATCAACAGAACGGGATGGTGTGAGTGAGGGGGCCTCTGGGGGTGGTGCCGAACTGCCCTCCATAGTGCCCACTGATAGGAAGACTGTGGATTTCCGCCTCTCCTCCAGACGACGTTCCCGGTCTTTCACAGCATCAGCAATGGCGGCAGAAAAAGGTCCCTTTCCTTGCAACAGTCCCTCAGCCTGAGCTTTACTGCGTTCCTGCAACAGCTGCTGCTGCTGCTGATAGAAATCAGCCCTGCTGGTATGGTGGGCAGCTAGGCGCCCAGAGGGAGAGTGCTCTCTTGCATGGATGGATGCCAGTGCTAGCGAGGCTCTCTCCTGAGCATCTTCCACCTGCAGTTGCTTTACAAGCGGGCTCTTCCTCCGCTGTGGCTTGCTCGGATGCGGCATGAACAGGCCCACGCTGAACTGGCCCACATTGGCGTAGGGGTTATCGATGACTCGACCTTTCCGCTTGATCCTTTCGGGCGGAGTTGAAACAGGACCTGGCCTGGGGATGTCAGTAGGCTCCACAGGAAGGTGGGACGAGTCCTGCAGGATGATCATGGAGCGGGCTTTCTTCTGCCGATCCATGTGGGAGGCATGGCGAGGCGGCTCAAACATCTCAGCAGACATTGTCTGTGGCAAAGCGTGCAGTCTTGGTTCAAAGCCTGGTTTAAAACTGGAACGGCTGGGGTCGTGAATGCGGCCAGGGGGAGGAGGTGGGCAGAATGAAGGAGGGGATCCAGTATCTTGATAGTAAAGCGATGGGGGAGGTGGGGGAGCCATTTGAGGAGGTGGAGGGATACTATGGCTGTCTCTCAGGCTGTCCGTCATGGAGGAGCTCCGCGGAAACCTGTGCTCTGCTGCCAGGGCAGACAGTCGATCCTCTTCAGTTGGTCCTGCACAGACAGACAGATAGATCTATAAAAAAATATTTTGGGTTTGGCTGAGCTTTGATGACGAACAAGTATGCAATAGTTTACAGATTTGATATTTGGTCTTTCTTTTCTCTGCTTTCCTTATTCTTGGCATTCCAAATGTTAATGTGTGTCAAAGTTTTGCATTTAAATTCATTCAAATGTGAAGATCAAAGGACAGATAGATAAAAGAAACTAGAACAAAGCCAAGCACTTTACTACTATTTCAAATTGAGGAGCTTAATTGAGGAGTGTATGTAAAAGATTCCTGAAGAATTACCAAAAGACTTTGTTCTAGCCATGCTTTTCGGCAGCTGCATATGGGCTTTTTCCAACGCTGGGTGTAGAGCACCATGGAGAGCAAGTCCTTGCCGCTCAAAAAGAGACTGCACAAACAAAAAACTTTTATGTTTAAAAGGGTCAAGCAAGTATATTTAGGAATATTTTCAACAAAGTGTTTCTACTTGCTACTGTTATTGTAAGAATCTTCATCCCTGCTGAAAGTACCAGCATACAGCTGTGTTTTGGAAAACTATGCTGGTACATTAGACTACCATCAAACCTGCATCAAGCCAGTTTTTCAGTTTGATAAATGTAAAACAAATAAATGTTTCAGTTCACTGTGTACATACAACGTATTTGGTCAATACTGCTAAAACGGGACACTTTCTGATCATCTGAGCATGTGCGCAAATACTGTATCTTACACTGATTTCTGCTGGTGTAATTCTGCGACTAGTAGGACGTTGCTTCACCGTTGCTGTTCTGTAATCTGCTTCCACCTTTGGCCTCAGTACCGTCTCCTGAGAGGCCAAAATTTCATCTAGCCTTTCTGTTAAGATACACACACATAAAACAAAGTTAATTATAAACACACACACAGGTAGTTCTCAACAGGTTGTAATATGGATCTCATTTGATCACATGCTTTGAAATAAAAAAGGCAAAATACATATGAAATGGAAATGTTAATGACACATAATTAACTGAATGTATTACAGCTCCTTATTTATGACAAAAGGTGTAGCATGGCAAGCTCGGTTCCAACCCATAGACCTGCCAGGCTGTATACTGTCTACATAAGTAGTGCCTTACACAGGATATATTCCTATGTTCTTCTGAAGTTTATCAAGGTATTGCATGTTGACAAAGAAAAACAATTAAAAAACATCACAGATGGAGGCAAGAATGCATCCTGTGTGAACAGTCCCTAAGGCAGCATCCTAACTGAAATAGAACTTCATAAGTGACTCATTTGGAACACTCCACGTGCCACACAGATAGAATTCCTTGTGTGAAGCACATGAGAGGTGAAACTCACAATGGATTTCCAGTTTGGCATCAGCACATTGCAGTGTTAAGAGTGTGAGATTCAAATAGACAGAAATACTGAATAAAAGAGCCATAAATCAATTACATTTTGAATTTTTTTTAAAAATGGTAATAATATAAAATCAATGTATGTTTAAATTAGTATAGTAATTTTAAAATTAGATTTTTTTTATTTTGAAAAATTAGATTCAAACATTCTGAGACATCCAAAACAAGCTATTTTTAAGAGAGCATAAGTTTACTGCCTTTGTTATGGGAATGCCTAAAAATACTGGTTAGGTAGGTAGCTCACTAGGTTTTGGAACAGAGCTAAATAAATCATATTCCAGCATGAGCAAGGTGAAGATGGTTGCATACACATATTTCTGTGATTTAATTTGCTTCTAAAAACCTCAACTTACCTCCTCTTCTCCTCCTTGCAGAGGCTGAGCAAGAAATAAATGTACAGAACACCTCTCCATTAAAGTCTCACAGCAGCAAATGTCTTTCGATATGTGCTTCAGTGTGTGAATGTGAGTGAATATGTAAAATGAACTCAGTAAACTCAGAGCACAGATTGAGCGAGAGAGGAAAAGACAGCTGATGTTTTGAACAGCCCAAATGGCTGCAGGAGGGAGATGACACAGTTAATAAATAAACAAGAAAGAGCAACACAGAGAGAGAGATAGATAGAGAGAAAATGTTGCATCCAAATGTGTGTGTATGCTAGGGGAATAGGATGTGTTAAACTACCTATTTTCCTAACTGACTTTTTCATAATCTGAATGACTGACTAGTTGGAAGAATCCTGATGCCCAAAAATGTTCATCTTCATATGTATATAGGCTTAAAAAAGTGCACTCTGAATCCAAGAATGCACAGCCCTTCAATAGAGTAAATTACAGTGTTTGTTTCTTCATTGGAAATGTAGCATTACATCACTTACTCACAATTGGATACTATGCAGTAAATGGGTGCCACCAGAATGAGAGTCCAAACAGTTTATAAAAACATCACAAAAATCCACAAGCAATCCACATGACTCCAGTCCATCATTTAACATCTTGTGAAGTGAAAAGCTGCATGTTTGTAACAACAAAATCCACCATTAAGTCATTTGAACTTTAAACCGTTGCTTCCAGTCAAAATACATAACACTTCCTCCAGTGAAAATATCTCCTGTTGTCCTTTCACATCAAAATCCACAGACATTTTTTAGAACTGTTTTCGCTTGTAAATGAAGATTGGTCTGTGCATATTTCTTTATTGAGTCAGAAGAGATGGCTTTTTCCAATGGAGAGCACAGTATTACACCATGTCCTAACTACATGCGACGCCGTGACACACGATATAAGTCATCTGTTCCATATTAATCAGAGTTTTTGTCCTAACCAGCCATGACGGCGACAAGTTTCTATTTTAGAAACGATTTCTATTTCTGCGACGTCACGGTTGGAACAACAAAATATAAACTATGAAAATGATCATCTCAGGTACTGATTATGTGCTTTATTCAATGTAAAAAGTGTCTAATGTGAGTTTGAATATCCCATTGTGTGATATTTATAGCCATACTGAAAGCAACAACAGATAGTTTACTTCAGATCTTGAAAATAACATGTACGTTAAAACTGAACTCAATGCGAACCAACAAGTGTATTCCATGACAAAGATGGTATCAGTCACTCGGTATGTATGTTTAATAACGTTAAAAAGGTTTAATATTTATGAATTCGATTATGTGTCCATCTCGTTGGGAGTGCATTGTGCTTCTCTCTTCTGAATGGCTGTAATATTTAAATGTTTATGTCGCATCGCGCCTGGTGTGGACATGGTGTTATGGATGTAGGACTCGTATTTTATAAACAACTATTTGAAATCAGTTTTGAACATCTTGATGGATTTGCTTTTTATAAACATGCAGCTTTTCTCTTCAAAAGATGTTAATTGATGGACTGGAGGATTACTTGTGGATTATTGTGATGTTTTTATCAGCTGTTTGCACTCTCATTCTGACGGCACCCATTCACTGCAGAGCATCCATTGGTGAGTAAGTGATGTAATGCTACATTTCTCCAAATCTGTCCTGATGAAGAAACAAACTCATCTACATCTCGGATAGCCTGAGGATGAGTATATTTCAGCTAATCTTCATTTTTGGGTGAACTATTCCTTTAAGGCAAAAGCTGAAAGCTCACAACATAGCGCATTTGTTTGTTTGAGGAATTCTTACCTAGTTCTTCGAGCTCAGCGGTCATGCTTTTGGATCTCAGGGTGAGGGTGGTGCTGGACGCTCTTTTTGGAGGCGGGGGCGCTGTGGAGGAAAGGCAAGGAGTAGATGAGAAGATAGGATGGCGAGGCGAGGGCCCTTCACGGCTGCTGCCCATCGACAGCTGCCAGCGCTTTTTCACCATCTTCATCCGAAGATCAATGTACCACACTGCCGCACCACGATTAAACTCTCTCCTGCCGCCTTAGAATCATGTAACTATCAGACATCTCCTCTGTGATTGCACGACCAGAAACCAACTTCCGTTCTTGGTGGCCCTCCGATAGTAGAAAGAAATACTCGTCTCCCAAAATCCCTCATATCACATTCAGCCTCTTACAACCCAAATGGTGGACGAGTTTCCCTTTGTCTCTCAGAAACAAAACCTGATGCTATGTCCAAAGCATTCTATAAATTCCCAAGCAGCGATACAAGAAGCACCAAGAAAACGATCAGCGTTCCAGAAGATCAGACACTTCTGTCGTCTCAGTAACATCGGTGTAAAACTCCTCACTCCTTCAGCTAAAGACCTTGCAGACCAGAGTGGAGCTGGAGAGAGAGAGAGACGAGGAGAGAAACAGCAAGGCACTAATGCAATACTTACTTCAAACATGCATTGTAGTAACCATGGCAACTCTGGCAGGAGCAAGGCCTGGGTTTGTGCATTTCAACTGTGAGAATCTGTGTGTGTGAGTTTGTATGTGTGTGTGGGAGGATATAGACACAAAACTAACAACAGACACTATTATTACTTCATCAGTAGTGTCTAAGTGTGTGGTAGCTCGCATAGCCCAGAGTTATGCAATAACCCTGCAATAACTTTGCAGGTGACTGTGATTTTGCCAAGTAAGAACAACATTCTCATCGACATTCAGATTTTAGGGTAAGAATCTTTCTTTGGGGTTAAATAACACAGCACCTTCCTCTGATTGCAGGGATAGTTAATTTCTGTTGCATGCTGTAAAGCATCCTGCTAGCAACACCGAGGTCAAGGGTTTGACTCCCAGGGACTGCATGAACTGATCAAATATATAACTTAAATGCAATGCAATTTGCTTTGGAAGAAAGCATCTGCCAAATGCCTTAAATAGAAATGTAGTTAATGCATTTTGCATTTGAGATACTCATTGTTGAACATATCAATTACATTTAACCAATATATTAAGCTGTGGATCATATAATCTACTAAATGTGTTAATACTGGTATTTTTCTTGGCTATTTTTTTTATTTTAATAAAAAAAACTCCACTTAATTTTAAAATGAAAATTTTAAATGTAGTCATTTTTCATGGTGAAGAATCTAGCAACTTAATAAATAATAAAATACAATAAATTGCTTAGGATGATAGCACCTGACAAATGCATTAAATATAAGTGTAGTTAATGCATTTTGCGCTTGAGAGACTCACTGAACAAATATGAACTACACTTAAACAATATGTTTAGCTGTGGATCTTATTTATAAACTACAATCTTTGTTAAATATACAGTACTCACATTTTCTTTGGTGGAAATCCACTTAATTATAAAATAAAATGTATTTAAAATGATGAAATAAAATAAAATATTCATGGAGTATGTTAAATGTGCAGCTATTTTCATTAAATCCAGAAATTTAATAAATAATTACATATAAAATTATGAATAATAATTATAAAAGAACTACAGAACAGACACTAATTTAACTAGACATGTGCATTGAGTGAGATGCTGAAAAGACAGAGAGAATGTCTGATATATCTATAAAGAGTTGCAACAAAGCATAGCGTGAATGCAAAAACGACATTTACAGTACTTTAGAGCTAGGGATGGATCTGCATAGTCAACACCTGATTCAATCTATACTGTAAGACGCTTGGGATAAAAGTACTATGCTGTTCCACCAACCACTAAAATCAAACACAGGTCAATGAAGGGTTCGGATTGTGTGGGAGTTGCAGATAAAAGTGAGGATAGTTTGCATGGATATTGAATAGACTAACTCTTTGGTTTGAGGTTTTGCCGTGGTTCTAATAGCTCTACCGGTGGACTCATTAAACCGCTAATCGATTGAGTGGGTGTAGGAATGCACAGATGTGTGCATGTGAAAGACTGCACAGAAAACACTTCAATCTGCTTGGTCATCACAATTCCTTGAGACAAATAACCCAGTCATTTAGTTAATGCTTCTGAAGTTTTCTCCTCTGACAACACAGTCATTACCGTCACGATCGGCTATGATCATTACACTCACGCCTTTATTCCTTCGTGCAGCTTTTCTTTTCCTCGTGTCTGAGACTAGATTTGCCCTGCTGAGAGAAATCTCTCACTGTCGGATCATGATATACAGTAGAGAGCATCAAAGACTGGTTCCCTAGCAACCCGTGCCTTTAAGAGCTCTTCTGTCTGACTGCTGTAGCCCCGCCCACAATAAACAAACAAAACCAGCAGTCAGCACATTCCCTATAACTCAACTATATTACCACATACTCAATATTACACCATCTGCGTGTAACTGACTTAACCGCAGGATGTTATTCTTGAGAGACACATGAATACAGATGAACTACTGTACATTTAAGCAATATATTAAACCGCAGACCTTGTTTGTAAGTCGCAAATCCTGTTAATAACAGTTGCATTTTCATTGTTGGAAAGTCAATTCAAATTAAATTACATTTAAAATTAAGTAAATTTAACTTAAAAATTAAATGAAAAACATAAATAAAAATGTTAAAATAAAACAAAATATTATTAATACTTGCATTTTCACTGCTGGAAAATTCAGCAATATATAAACTTGCATTTTCCTTTGATTGAAAAGTAATTTAATTTTAAATATTTAATTTTTTTTTATGTTACAAATAAAACATACAATAACATATTAAATAATAACAATAATAATCATATTTTCAACTTAATTTTAAAATGACAAAATAAAATAAATAAAAATAAATAATATAGAAATGTAAATAAATACAGAATATATAATATACAATTAATCACATCCAAAATAAAAGTTTTGTTTACATAATATGTGTGTGTATACTCTGTATATTTGTTATGTTTATATAAATACAAACACATGCATGTATATATTTATAATATATATATATAATATAAAATATAATAATACAAATATATAAATGTATATACATGTAAATATTTTCAAAATATATACTGTATGTGTGTGTATTTATATATACATAAACACACACAGTAAACAAATATATTACGTAAACAAAAACTTTTATTTGAAAGCAAATATTGACAGCACTAAATATAAATAAAGAAAATATTATATAATGCTAATAATAATTTACATTTAAAATGACAAAATAAAATGTAATGAAATATAGCAGCTTTATTATCTAGGACAGACCAGTTCTGTTTGAGGTGAACCAGCATCTTACCCTTCTTCCTGACTGACTCCTCAGACTCTGGCTTGCGTGTGACTGACACCACCTTCATCAGGAGGTTATTCCCACCCTGCCGTATGAGTGACACCACCTGCTTGTGTCCCACTTTTACCACGTTTACACCATTCACCTGAGAGAAAAATCACAAAGAAATCATAAGTGTTTTTCCAACCCTCCGGCACATTCTCAGAAAATCAGACTAGACTTAAGGTCATTACGCAGCTGCAACAAACATTACTGCATTTTAATGTCCTGAAAATGGGAAACATGATGAATAGTAGATACAGGAAGATCTGGGATATTAGTGGACAAACCAATCCTATACCTCAATCAGGAAGTCACCAGTCCTTAGCCCCGCCCTCCAGGCCACGCCCTCAACATCCACAGACTCCAGGTACTGCAGCGCAGGAAAGGCAGGTGTGGGTGTAAACTCTTCAATGGGCGTCTCCGCTACACAAACACAGAGAATCACATGGAACATCACTTTATCGGTGCTAAGACTCTTTGTGAAGTCAATGAATAGCTTGCATATAATAGTATATACTAATATAAACGTGTCCAAATAGATCTGTAATATATTCCTTTTAATCTTTGAGGAAGTCATAGTATAGAAACTATGAAAGCAATAAAGAGACTGCTGACATCCATAGTCGTAAGAGATATTAATGCACCATGTGGGTAACAGATGGCATTAGGAACTCATTACTCCTACCCAGGATGGTGCCACCCCAGAGTGCGCGCACACACGCACACACACACACACACACACACACACACACACACACACACACACACACACACACACACACACACACACACACACACACACACAGACACACACACACACGCACACGCATGCACACACACGAGAGCGCGCACACACACACCCTGCTGATCTACACGTGTTGTCAAACACAACTGTCTAATAATGCTGTTGAGTCACCACTACATGTGTTTCAGAAATTTCACAATATGAACCAGTTACCTCGATATTTGATTATGTAAGTAATGAAGTTAACATTCACTTAACTCTATTTTATGCTATCATCAGAACCGCATCAGTAAAGCACACACACTGTTGCACTACTGATATGCATTGTATTTGTATTGTATTTATTTCATATAAATGATTGTAAATGTGTGATGGATGTTATTTCAGAGTAATATTCATTTTAACTCTAGATAAAAACCACATTTTGGTTCAATGCTTGGGTTTTTTATAATTTTGATTATTGTTAATAATAAAATAACTATTATTAACTATTGCTAATTAGTGTTAAACTCTAGATAAAAACTACATTTTGGTTCAATGCTTGGGTTTTTTATAATTTTGATTATTGTTAATAATAAAAATAACTATTATTAACTATTGCTAATTAGTGTTACAACAACAACAATTATTAGAATTTTTTTTAATATGTATTTTTTATTTTTTATTTATTGTGACAGGACATATCGAACAATTTGAAAATCCTGTTTTACTTGGAAATGCATCACATTACAAAAGTAAAATGTGCTGTGAACAGTGTTCCATGTTGACTTTAAGTGTGTAATGTAACCCAGTATTGTGAAAGAAGCTTGAACTCTGACTGTAAGAGCAAACAAGGCCATGAACTCAAAGCCACATCTTACCTTTAGCTCCCCGCAAGACGAAGCCGAATCCCTCATTCTCTTTCTTCTGGAGCACAGCGTTCTTCTCCTCGATGATGTAATCACTGGGTATAAGAGAGAGCAGGACAGTGAGGTCAGACTCCAGCACCATGAGTGTATCAGGACCACCACGGCCAGACCCCCTGGACGTACCCCAACACACCGCTACTCTCCCTGATCCTGTCCCGCTTGCTGATGAGTCAATCAGGTTAAAAGCTGAGGCTGTGAGAGTGAGGACAGTATGAAAAAGCTCAGGTGGAAGCTCCTGTCCTTATGTTTGACTCCAGCGCAGCCTCTTTAACTGCATTAGGAGATTGGACCAAATGCTAATATCAGCCTCTTATACTACTAAATGAAAGGACAGAAAACTGAGGGCCCTCAACTCTTTCCCCATCCAACTCCGAATGAAGTAGAGAGACAAAAACATCCTTTAAAAGCCAGAAATGTACAAAGACAATATCAACCATGCATCCATACCTTAAAGTGCAGCCCATCAGTGATTAAAAGATGGGACGAGTGCTGACAAAAGAGAAAGCGAGTCCAGAGACACACAAAGGATCTTTTTCTATGGTGGTCTCTTCCCCTCAACACACACACACACACACACACACACACACACACACACACACACACACACACACACACACACACACACACACGGTCCATCTGTCTGGATGCATGGAGATAGTTATCATCAGCGTGAACAGCAGGGACAAATCTGTTCTTCCTTACTCATGTGAGCCACGGTTACCCGCCTGTAGACACCATCAGCCCCCCCGCCAACACACACATACAAACAGCACTCTAGACATACAAATATCACTTCACTAACCTCACTGCTATGATTAACTATGCTGTTCTGCATTTGCATGACATTTGGCAGATGCTTCTATCAAAAACAACTTGTGGGCTTTGCATGCTTAAGGCAAGACACTACAGGTGAAAAGGGTACAAATGCCAATGAACAGATATCACTGTACTTTCCTCAGTCGATTAATCACAGTACATTAAGATAACTGTTTTTATTACAAGTTCTCTGAAATGTTATGTTTTAATTAGCAAAATGAGGCATTGTCTAATTGAATACGCGCTACATTTCCAGAACAGAAGTCTGAATACTGGAAATTTCATTCATTTTGTTGAGTTAACGGTTTTTACAGAGGGGGTGTTGAATATCTCACTCCAAAAGCATTTTCAGGAGAAAACACTTTTTTTTTTACAGATAGCTTGGGATTACACAAGATTTGTATTTTAAAGAAAACTAGTTCGAAGGGAGCTTCGAAATAGTTAAAAAAAGTTTTTTGGGTTAAAATAATTTCTTAATATGAAATTCGAATGGTATGACAATTAGATATTAGACTGTACAGAAATTGAAATCTACATGCTAATACTATACTCATAGTCACGCAATTCTGATGTTGTTAACATGAAATAATTGAAAATAAAGTATAACAATGATAATACTTTGCACGGTTTGATGTGATATGAGCTAACTGATCTTTAGATTAATTCACCATTGGTAGCGTGATTTATGGTAGAACAAACGTGGCAGACTTGTTACTTGTTCAGATGGCAATACATGGTGAAATTCTGATTTGGGTCATATATTCCAAGACACAGGCTAGAATCTGTGATTGCGAAGTACAACAAACATCCACACCGTTGCAGTGACTGACAGCTACACATTCACCTCAAAACATTAGATTCATCCGCGCTGAAGCCATGCCGGAGCACAACCCACACAAGCAAGATAATTCTGCACACAGCTGCAATTCCAGGTTTTCAAACAGAGATGGCGACAAAGAGGCAAAACTTACGAACTGCAGCTTTAAGCTCGTCATTTCTAATCAAACGTTAAAACTGGATCTTCCAGTGAAATGACAGACTCTCTGGAGACTTGCGTCGGATGTTGAAAACCAAAAACACTGGAGATCATTGACTTCCATATTATAGAATAAAAAAACACATAGCCATTTCTCAAAATATCTTTTTTAGGTTTCACTGAAAAAAGTCATACAGGTTTGAAACGACATAAGGGCGAGGGCGAGCAGTGACATAATTTTCATTTTTTAACTACCCATTTAAGTATTAAACTTATACAACATGTATAGCATCTCATCTGATGCATCAGTTTTAGCTCTCCTTCAGATGTTTAAATTAAACAACACGTGGATGTTTCTGCTAAGTGCATGAATATTGAATTGAGTCAACATAAATTAGTCTATGATTGGCTATCTGTTGCTAAACAACGCTGTAATATTCAAGCCCTGCACTGATACACACTGCATGCCTTTTACACCAGCAGAGCGTGTAAAAATACATTAATTAAAGCAATTAATGCAATTTACAGTGATTTCATGATATAGATCAGTTTGTGTGTTCCCTGGGAATCAAAGCCATGACCTTGGCAGTGCTGGTGCCACACTATGCCAGTCAAGCTAAAGAAAAATATATTCATTTTATTACAGCAAAATCTCTATCTCTAAACACAGCACCTCATTTATAACAACTCCAATACATCTAAAATCTGTTTTACAAACAGAGCATAATAAAGTCTTGTGAACAGCTGCTTGCAGAATAATTACCACAAAACGACTAAAAGCTGTCTACGTGATCACACGAGACCAGAGCAACAACTGGTGTCTGCATCATCAACTATTAGAAGAAATCTCATCTCTCTCTCTCTCATACCCCCAGGGTCTTCATCACTGATGCATTAGGAGTGACAAGAATCTAATTAAGCAGTGGAGAATCAATTAGATCAATTACAGATGATTCGGTGTCGTTAGTGCCTCGGGTTAACGAAACGCTCTGTCCTACAGAACAGCAGTCATGCCTGTGATAACATCAGTGTATGGTCGAGGCGTCTGGAACTGGCAACAAAACCCCAGACTAGCCACATTAAACTGGGACAGTGGAGTTATGAGCTATTTAATAAATGCAAAAGCTAACACCAAAAGCTTAATATGATATCTCGTCCCTTATAATATCATAGTAAAACCATGGCAATACCATAGTAAAAATAACTTGTATTTAAATGAATTATTTTTCACCAGTTATTTTTCCATAATATCACCAGTAACAGTAAAGTTTTGTCTAATATTCGTCTTTTAATCATATTTGTAAATGTCTTGGCTCCACAGCCAACAGAGCAATTTTGTCTTTACTGTTCCAATATTGGAGGGCACTGTAAGTGTGTGAACATTGTCTGGGTTGATTTATGCACTGTTATATAAATGCATGAACCATTTCAAATATTTGTTATAAGCTTACAAAAGCCCTCACAGTCAAGTTCAGCTAATCTAGCGCCTAATGATAATTTGATGAGATAATGAAGTGTGAAAATGAATAGAAACGCCATTAGACCTCAGGAGGAAGGCTTCCTGTAGCGCTGACTTCTTGTAAATGTAGTGCACACAACTCCCTAAAATGATCCCCTGAGCCGAGGGGAACGTGCATGAGCGTGTTAACTCCACTTTGTCCCAACGATGAAGCCACATCTCTGTACGGCGACTGACATTCACATATAATGAACACTTGTGAGAGGAGTGACGAGGGAGTTGACAGAACACATTTGAACTTCAGCCAACGTGTAATGCTAAGAGAAACTGTAGAAGATATCTAAATGTGTTCATTCGGAATAAAATAAATGCATTTAATAATATAAAATGATGTATAAAATATAGAAAACACATTTATTTTGTCATTATTTTTATATGAAAGCACATCTCATATTGGGAAACAGATGATTTGAAGAGTCTGGGAGAGGCTTCATTTGTCTTGTTTGTTTCGAGAAGGTAATTGATTTGACTCGGTCAGTTCTTTAGGCTGCTGTTCTAGACCTGTTTGCTGTTGTTGAGCATCCTGGCAAGAGAAGATGAATGGAGTGAAAAGTACCAGTTTGACAGAGAGACTCCAGTAATTAATCCTCTCTCGTTCTCTCTCTCTCTTCCTCCTTTCCCAAACTCATCTCATCTTATCCCATCAATCAGTCTTTCATTTCGAAAACACTTTACAGCGTTAATATATTACACATGCAGAATCAACAGAACTAAAATAGCAGTAACACAAACTTGCTTATGTGTTGTGTTCACACTAGGTGGAATGGATATGCGAGAGTATGTCAAGAATTTGCCTCAATAGACCTTAGTGGGTTTGGACGGCAAACTGAATTTACCGTGGATGAAAATGAGGAAGTGAGGGATACACTTAGAGTCTTTAGAACGGCACACACTGTATAAATCTTAGATCACTTAATCTTCACACCTTATAGCTTTCAAAACGTTTTATGGAGTTTTTTTTCTCTCAGAAAGATGGTGAACAATCGGTAGGATTGTTAAACAACAGTACAATCCATTAAACTGTACTTCTATCTCTCATAGCCTCGTTTTCATCCCCCAAATTAAATATCCACTAGCCTGAATAAAGTATATAGCTGCATATAATTAAAAATATTCATATTTTTTAAACATGATGAAGTCTGTCCTGCAACTTTGTATAGTGAAAAGATATTTGAACAATGTCACCATTTGGCTTCTTGGGTGTAACTATAATCATTTTGACAGTTTTGCGTCAATATAAGTATTCAATATACAAACGTTTTACTGCTTTTGTACTACAACACTATACAAACTTTAAATGAGAAGCTGTGCAATGCTGAGAGAAACTGTAGTAGACATCTAAATGTATTCATTCTGAATAAAATAAATGCATTTAATTATATAAAATGATGTATAAAATATAGAAATACATTTATTTTTTTATGAAAGCATATAACATCATATTTTGTTGCTCATATTCGCTGGTGGGACAGAATTAACTACATTCATACAATCTAATTTCACTGTCTCTTGAAACACAGTAGATATTATTCATAAGTAGGTTTACATATCCAATTACACTGTAACATTGAGCATAATGTAAAACACGACGTCTCTTTTAATAGCTTGCGCTGAATACATTCAGCAGTAACATTTAATACAGTTCTCTGTTCTCAAGGGAATAAAGTTATTATGCATTTATTTTTTAATCTAAAAAATATGTTGCATGCAATAAAATGTGAAATGAGAACTGAAGGTGTAAGCAAATATGAGTGGTAAAAATCAAAAGCATGATGTAATGTGTGTTCACCACCTCTATCCTCCAGATGGCAGTAGAGACTCAATACTACAAATGACAGACTCCACCGAGTCAGACTAACTTTCTCAGGTTTGCTATTACTGTTGATAACCAAAATGCCCTACGTATATTTTTCTGCACACACACACACACACACACACACACACACACACACACACACACACACACACACACACACACACACACACACACACACACACACACACACACACATATACATTACCTATATGAGGTAAAGTTGTCGTAGGAGCCCACAGTGTAATGTCTGAACAGCCTCTTGGTTCGGTCCTCTCTCGTCTCTGAAAGAAAAACACGATTAAACATTAATCATCATAAACACCCTATTTGTCATTTTCAGGGCCGTTTATCATATTTGCATTGTATTTCAGAGCCGATTGCATGTCTCAAATCAGCCTTCTGAAAACATGTGGGAGTTTGTTTGTGTGAGAAAATGCAGACGATCTTAATTAAATGCACAGGCAAGGTCAACTGTATATGTGTGTGTGTGTGTGTGTGTGAGAATGTGGTCTCGTTAATCCAGTCAGAGGGTCTGGCTAATAGGCCTGGTGTCTCAAGCCAGACTAGATTTATGTGATTGGACTTTGGGCTGGAAATCAATGCACTGCTCTCCTGCAGAAGGCCAATCTGCTGACACACATATACATATATTCACGTTCACACACAAACACACCCTGACAATCTCACAAATAATGAATCTTACAAACATTTTCTGGCAAGAACAGACAGTGGAGCACATGCATTTCTTTCCTAGATACATTAGAAATTGTGTTACAGCGGTTATTGAATTACACTTTGCTCTCTGTGTTATTGAATTCAACATGTCTTCCTCTCTCTCCACTTTCTTAATAAACTCAGTGACCCACTTGCTCTGGTCTGATTACTAATGCATGTTTCCTCTGTCTTTTCTTCCACTCCTTCCTGTGTCACACACTGGTATTCCCTTCTTCAGTCCTCTCTTGCTTTGACAGGCTGTGAAGTGTCTTGCTGAGTGTGTGTTTAAAGGACTCATTTTATGATACATCAAAGTTTCCTTGATGTTTCGAAATAAACAAGTTCAGCACACTATGAACACATACTGTAATAATACTGTGTCTTTCAGCCCCCCCAAAAAATGACAGAGGAATACTGTGTACATGAAGCCGGATTTGTTCTGATACTATTCAAACTAATAAGAGTAAACTGTGTGCTACTCTGCATTACTCTGCACTGCATATGACTTGCTCTACTTCTGACAAGAGACAAAGGATCAGAGAGATGATAAAACATGTAAATGTAAAACTAAAGTATGACTGCAATTTCTGCAGAAAAAAATGAACATATATATTATTAAATAAAATGATGAAAATGACATATTTCAAATGAAATATACAGTAGTATATGTAATATACAGAAATGAATGCATGTAAATAAATGAATACAAATAAATATAATTACATAGATTATAAATAAATAAAAAAGTTCATTACAAATTATTTATGCTAAATTATAGAATAAACTAATTAATTAATTAATAGATACATAAAACAGCTCATAACTCAACGCTGGAAAAATTAAGCAAATAAGAACACTTGCTTAATAAATGTGAACTCACAATACTCACAATGCCTGCTATACTCACACTTTAGTCACTTTACAGAGACTAATGTGATTAATAATTCCATTATATAGATAAGTGATTACATTTCAAAAGAAGGAATATAGAGAGAGAGAGAGAGTTAAATCTACTGACTGTGTCCTACTCTGTCACCACAGAATTGAGAAGTTAAAGCATGCATTAGCATTTTAATGACTTGAAGGCAAGGAAGGACGCACAGCTTAAATTCACAGGAGAGGGAAAGAGAGAACGAGAGAGAAAGAGGGTGATATATATATATATACGCACAATCAGTAAGAGCAAAAAAAGTCAACATTTACATACACGATGCAGAATCTGCAAAATGTTGAATATTCTACAATAATCAACTTTAAACTTGGCAAAAATCTGGCTTTAAACTTGAAAGAAATCAAGATTTGACATTTATCGTGATAATTATCGATATTGACTGATGTGAAAAAAATGATTGTGATAATTTTTTGGGCCATATCGCCAGTAATAGTTCAAACACACAAAAATAATTTGTGGGAGCTGAAGGATTTTTCTGAAGAAGAGCAGACAGTTTAACTGTTCAGAACAAACAAGGGACTCATGAACAACTATCACTAAACAAAAAACACAGCTGTGGATCATTCAGATAACAACAGTATTAAGAATTAAGTGTGTGTAAACTTTTGAACGGGGTCATTTTTATCAATTCAACTATTATTTTCTCTTGTGGATTACATGTAAACATATTTTATGTGAAATATCTTATTCAGGTCAGTACTAAATAAACAATAGCATGTATTTTGTATGATCCTCTTACTTGGTAAAATAATCAACATTTTGCAGATTCTGCAAGGTATATGTAAACCTTTCACTTCAACTGTATATAAGCACTGGTTTTAGTATTGCATATAGCATTGGTTCACGGTCTGTTTGCGCATCAATAATAATGGATACACACCTAATATTCAACTCCTGTATGTCACTGTTATCATCTTAACTTTGATTACAATTGTCATCCATCAAAACTTTACTAGCGCGACACTGGTTTGCTTTATCCAGCCTCATGCAGCGGTCGGGTGTTTCGAGACGCTGTTCAGTCTGTATTTCACACAGCATGATGAAAAACAGCTTGAGCTGCTCCGAAACAATATATATAAACTGATTTTATATAAACACAATTATAAATTATAAAATGTGATGATAAAACACAAAAACTCTGATCTTACTTGCCCATGATGCATCATCTTTATTCATAACTCAAAAATAAATAAAATAAAATCAACATATGGATATGTGGATGTGTGTGTAGTTGATTACACGGGTCCTCACCATCTGTGCCCAGAGGAAGAATAACGCAATCATTTATCTTTCATACAGGAAGAGGAGCGAGAGAAAAAAAGACAGAGAGATCTCTGAGGGCTACACGCAGCAATAATCTGTCAAATGACAAACTACATCAACACACACTGTATGAATTGCAGTTGTTTGCGTCATGTGAACGGCCACACAGACAGGATCCGGAAATGAGATTAAAAGTTCATAAAGCACAGCTGAGTCACATCCATTCCAGATGACTAAAGAACAACTAGACCATTTATTACAATATAGTGGCCAAATGAACACAATCCCACACACATGCACCGGCACTGCCTCACTAAACTCGCAGTGAGATAAAAAGCCTGCCAGAAAAATTACGAGTAACCTGAAAAACACTCTTGAATAAGAACAGAGCAAAATGAAACTGTAGGAAATGACAAAAATCCATTCAGGAGAATCAAGCCATCTTGGGAGAAATAATCAATGACTTCAATGACAAATCACGTATTTCTGAAGCAAAAATGACTCTCTGTAAAGTCTTGATCAGTTGAGTGACAGTCTATAAAGAGTCTCAAAGCTTCATCGTGGCAACTTGATGAGGTTATCAATGATTGAACCCATAACCAATCACACCCCCCTCCGGCTCAACAGTTTAAAATATGCTCCTACTTTAAATGAACAGCACCATGCATGGCCGTGCGTCGGTGCCAGCGAGGGATTATGGGAAGCGTCCGTATGCCACAGATGGGATGTGGATGGCCAGAACTCAAACAGATTTAGAAATGAAAGCATACTTAAAGCCTAAAAAATCGAATATGCAGATTTTTGTACAAATCAAAACAAATGGCAGAATAGATCTCCAGGATATGAGGCACTGTGAAACTTTCTCTGATTTACATCAGCTATGTGAAAGAGGCACGAAGCCATCTTAAAGAGTTTAAGCGCCGAGGGTATAAATATCATCTTTCATCCCCATCGAAACAGGAAATGACACACAAAAAAGTAGTTTTTGACCTCATTGCTTTATAACTTTCTTTTTAGATAAATGACACTTGAGTTATATAAAGATAAATATATATCTCTAAATAAATACATAAATATACATAAATGATGAATGAATACATTAATTATAATAGATTTAAAATGAAAATATAATTAACAATTATAATATAATTAATAAATGTTGAATACAAATAACAATACAATTGAAAATATATAACAAAAACTATGTATAAATAAAATTAATACATCTGTTATAAATTAATATATAATTTGATAAAATATATGAACTAATATAACATTCTAAACATTAATATGAAATTATAATAAACTGTAAGACTATTATATATCTGAAAATATATATATTATAAATTATAATTAAGGATATAAATAAATATATATATATATAGATGCAAAAGCCTCTAAGATCCATCTGAAATCTTCTTCTAAAAGTAGCATTTTTATCAGGCTCCTATGTGTAGGTTCAGTAATTTCACTTTAATGGCAATGAATAGGTTATCTTCTTTGCTATTATATTGAAATAACTGAACATAAATATAGGAGCCTGAGAAAAATTATAATTTTAGAAGAAAATTTCAGATGGATCTTAGAGGCTTTTGAACACTTCATATATATTTATAGATGAATAAATTTCAAAATATCTGAAACTATAAATTATAAAATAAATATATTAAATAACAATAAATAAATTGTAATATTTCTAAAATATATTATGCATAAAAACTAGAGTTTTTATTAACGTTTTTATTTTATTGTTTTAATAAATTAATAAATGACAAAATATTTAAAATAATACATTTTAAACGAATAAATAAATAAAATGTCTGTTGACAAATGTAATGTTCTAATGAAATTCAATGATATAAAAATGTTAAAAACAACAAACAGAAATAGTTTACTATCCATTGACAGAGCTGTCAGTAGAATTTGGACCTGGCAAAGCCGGGAGATAAATACTTGTTAAGTGTATGTCTGTTAATTGAGCAAGTGATCAAATTATCAGCTGATGCTGTTAATCGTGAAATGACCAAATATCATCAGATGGATTGATTGTTGTTGGCACACTGCAGGTGTAGTCGTGTCTCTGCTGTGGATATATAGAGCTGAAGGGCCAGTGCTCGAAGAAGAGCTTGTGTCTTTAGCCAGACAACAGCGTCCCAGTTCACCACACTGATAGATACATTCAGCCCTCGATCTCTCTCTCTGCCGCTCTGAACAGACATGTGTGATTCATTCAGAGCGGGGTCCGTCCTGTTCTCATCTCCACAGTTACCTGATACGGTCTGAGTTTGCTTTCAGAGCGTCCTTCTTTTGCCAACATTGTCCCAAACACACATCAGTGAGACTCATGAGCTTTAGAAAGCCATTCAAAACAGCAGAGCGGGCGACCCAAACTAACTAATTCATTCCAAATATTAAATTAGCAGACTTTAATTTCACAGTGGTGCTGAATAAAACTAGACATATCTATATCTAACACACTCTTTCTCTCTTTTACAGCAACTCCAACACACACACACACACACACACACAGACACACACACACACACAGACAGACACACAGACACAGACACACACACACACACAGACAGACAGACAGACACAGACACAGACACACAGACACACACACACACACACACGCTTGATCAGTGTTCAGAAGTAGAATAGCTGCTGATGTGATTTCGGCATTACCTCACGCTTACACTCTCTCCCTTCATCCTCAACACAGTTTTTAATCTCTCCTGTTTTCTCCCAGACATCTCTGTCTCTCCATGGCCTCTGGCTGCCCTGCACAGAGCCGACCCACTTTTTTGCACCGAGATGAGAGAAAGGGGTCGCTGCATTTGACTGTCTCTCTTACGGCAAGCAGCCCATTTCCCTCAAGTCATAGGATGAGGATTATGAATGGTGAGACCTGAGAGAGATGAATCTGGGAGACTCAGAGGGAAGCAATCTTTTCTTTCTCTAAAAACATACAGCAGTGTACATGAGCAGTAAGCAGCACTTCAGCACAAGAGTCTTACAGTACATTGGTAAAGATAGTGCTGAAGTTTAGTTCTCAATCACAAAATGCTGATCATTTTTAAATCAACTCTCTGAAATGATTTTTCTGCTGATGTTACAAGGATTGTGCAAACAGAAAAATATCTATCAATCAATCAATCAATCTATCAATCAATCAATCAATCAATCGATCAATAGAGTAGAAATACACAAAATTTGACCTCATTTCTATACAATCACAATAACACATAACAAGTAGGAAATTGAAATGTATTTCTATTGTTGTTATTCTACAACAATTATTATTCTAATTTTATACTAATAAAAAAATAGACCTTAAAAAGTAGTGTAATGTTTCACCACCTCAAAACCCAAGTGCAACCCATTTTTGTCCTGTGTATTATTATTATTATTATTATTTTGAAATGTATAAATAATAAAACAATAATACTACTATAAATCATTTTTATTCATATAGCACCTATACAAATTTAACGATAGTTTACAATCAGTCAGATTAATCCCTAAAATGTATAAATAATAATAATCATCTTCATCATCATCTTTATTTATACAGCACATTTCCAATTAATGATAAATTATAAATTAATAAAAACTACTATTCTACTATTAATAATAGCAGCAGCAATAATAATAATACTAATAATCTTTATTTATATTGCACATTTTCCAAAACTCATGATACTTTAAAAACTTTCAACTCAAATTAATTAATAAAAACTATATTATTCTACTATAAATAATAGCAGCAGCAGCAATAATAATAATAATTCTAGTTTATAAAGCCTTTCCAAAACTCAAGAATACTTTACAATCAATCAGTCTAATATTAAAAATTATATATTTTTATCTATAACAAGCCTTTTCAAAACACAAGGATACTTTATAAACTTTATACTTAGATTATTACAGAAAAAGTATATTATTTTTATTTAACTATTATTATTATTATTATTTATTACTACTACTAATTTTGTTTGTAATGTGCATTTCAAAAACTTTACTAAATATCAATGTACTACACAGTATATATGGGGCAGTCGTATTGGTTAGAGTCGGGCTTGTAACCTGAAGGTTGTGGTTCGAGACTCGGGTCCGGTGGGAATTGTGGGGGGGAATGTACAGCGCTCTCTTTCACCCTCAATACCACGACTGAGGTGAGACCCTTGAGCAAGGCACCGAACCCTCAACTGCTCCGGGTGTGTGTTCAATACTGTGTGTGTGCACTTTATGTTTTGTGTGTGTGCATGTGTAGAAGTGTAACCCTGCCAAAAACCAGGACTGTTATCTCATCAAATGCATTGTCATGGTAACTCTGAAAGCATGGCAACACAAGAACACACAATCACCAACAGCGGCACTGTGCCCTGGGAATGAGTTCTGCCCTCCCAGAAACACATTAGAGCAGATTACAGGCCTTCATTAGATCCCACGCTCTCACCTTCACCCGCTCGACAGTCACACCGAGCCAAACCTGTCGTCCTTCAACACATCTGATCATGTGACATGCCTCATTCACTTCAGCCTGTGCAGGCACATAATCATTAGTGCTGTTTGATAAGGCCAGCATCATCACTATCACACCTGCTGAAGGACTCGAGCTGTCTCTGGAGACCCGTGTATCAAAGAACCTAGCAAGTAACATTTCATTTTCAAAGGTATAAAAGATTACTGTAGTATGTTTTTAAAGAAAATACTGTTTCATTCTGTCAATTAATGTTTTTTTTACATTTAATCATACATTTGTTTCTCTTTGCAACCATGCAGAACACTAGCAACAACATAGCAAGCAATACATAGTTACAAATATAGTTGGCTCTGTTTTAAAACTTACCCTTCAGGATAAAGCAAGGTTAAACATAAAAATACATATTCAGACTATCCCGTGTTTCCCATGGTAACTATCTCCGAATAGTATGCAAAAAAGCCACCGTACAATGAAATCACATTTAATCTGCAGAAAAGAAATGAATAACATGAAAGCTAATTTAATGGAATACATTCCTGCTGTTATCTCACTAACTTCCCTCTCACTTACTGATATCTCTCTCGTTTTCTAAATGCACATTTATTCATTCATTTGCCAGAGGGGTTTTATCTAAAGTGACTTACAGTGCATTCAGGATGTACATTTAACCAGTATGAGTGTTTCCTGTGAATCCAACCTAGGGCTGCTCGATTCATCGAAATGAAATCGCGATAAGGCAAAAGCTGCGATTGTCATGCGCATCTTGTCAGGGAAGCTATGGCAAGCCGGTTTGACTTTTATTCATTCTCAGGATATGAATTCTTGATATCAACAATTAGAACCGGCTGAAGCAAGATATCCAAGAGTGCTGGTTTTCCTACCGCTCGAAACATCCTTCACATTGCACATCCCGCTAATGTCTTAGCATGCTGCCTCCGTAAGAAGCTCACTTGGTTTTGAAACAGAAATGGCCTCTGTCCCGCTCTCTTCCTCTGTCACTGTCTGTACCCTTTAGTCACAGAGTCAAACACTTCTCACCATGTGACTGACAATCCTTTTGACAGACCCAACTGGGTCTGACATATTTTACTGAGTGACAGCGATACAAAAGACCATTTAACCCCCAAGACTGTTTTTAGCCTATCAGGAAGAGGAAATAGCACATTTTAAAACTTATTTTCTTCACCAAACCATTAACTCAAGAAAATGTATGAGTCTCAGTGTACTGGAGAAAATGTGTGTGTGTGTGTGTGTGTGACACAAAAATGCTCTCTCAGTATTCAGTGTTTCACATACACTGTCAAAAATGATTTTCCGAAGTTATAAATAAAACATTACTAGAGTATGTTTTACAAGAAAATTCCATTTAGTTTTTTCTACTTCAAAATTTCACATTTAATTCAGTGAGCTACTTGCCATTTCTTAGTAATTGTTTATGAGATTTACTATGATTTCTGAGTGAAAACGGTCTCTACATCATTTTCTTCCCCTAGTGTACTAGCTCTGTTCCAAAATCTAGTAAACTACTTTATTATATAAATACACTTATTTCATTCCACTCCAAAACCGTATCTCAAAATTGTTAAATCTATACTGTACTTGGTACTTAGAACAAGATAATGTTAGCTTAGCGACAAGATATCACTATTCACAGAATCTAAGCACTGTTTCAGAGTTGCTGTCTTTGTAGAGCGTTCCCAATCAACCATTTCAGTTAAGATACTCCCTTAGAAGACAGCTGCCGATGTATGCCGTACACTCAACACTGTTTGGAACAAGAAGCTGAGATAAGCAGCAGACATGTTAATCGATGGATCTGGCCAAGCACACACTAGTAACCTACAAACAGCATAAAGCCACACACTGCACACTAGCTGAGCAGCCACTGGGGACATGCTGTGAGACCTCAACTGGATAAATGATTTTAAAGATATTTAATAATAGCACACTGGAAATGTTAATGATATATTGACGTCTGAGTTAGAAATACACTGAATTTTCAATCCAGAAATCTGGTCATGGTCTGTCCTCATGCAGACGGCTTTATAAATCATGCCCGCGGGTCAATTCACTATCTACATTTTCAAGAGGGCCGTATCCATGGAGACTATTCAAACTTGCTCTATTGATTCAATTAATCACTAATAAGAACATAAATGTCATACAGAGTAATTCCAGCAAAATCTCTGAAATCTCCAAATCTCTGTCTGTCTCTCACACGTTACTCTAACAGATGTTTCTTAATGTGACACTCATTGGGCCAAATATCTCACACTACTGTTGAAAAGTTTTGAAAGATTTCCATCTCAAATAAATACTGTTCACCAAAACTACAGACAAATGTATCAAGGTTTCCACAAAAATATTAAGCAGCACAAGTGTTTTCAACATTGATAATAAAAAATCAATGTTTCTTGAGTAGCAAATCTGCATATTACAAGTACAATGATTTCTGAAGGATCATGTGACACTGAAGACTGAAGCAATGATTATGACAATTTGCATTTTAAAATATATTCAAATAGAAAACAGGATATGAATAAATGCAGCCTTTGTGGTGCCAGGTCAAAAGGGTAATAAAACACGTTAGTTGTACTTTAAGAGCAATTCATTTGCTCAGTAAATCTAAAACCTAAACCTATAAAGACCTAAAAATTACTAATTTGAAGTGTGTGTGTGTGTGTGTGTGTGTGTGTGTGTGTGTGTGTGTGTGTGAAAAAGTGTGCTGGGAGACCTGAATTAATTTACTGTAGGCTTACTGTATTTACAGTTAGGTCAATATATATTTGGACACTGACACAATTTTCATAATTTTGACTCTGTATGCCACCAGAATAGAATTAAAGTGAATCAATCAAGATGAAAATGTTCATATTTAATATTTTGTTGAGAATCCTCAATGACTGCCTTGATTCTGGAACTCATGGACATCACCAAAGACTGTTTCCTTCATTGTGATGCTTTGCCAGGCCTTTGCTGCAGCTGACTTCAGCTATTGTTTGTTTTGGGTTTTTCTGTCTTTAGTTTGGTCTTCAGCAAGTCAAATTCATGCTCAATCGGGTTGAGATCAGGAGATTGACTTGGCCATAGCTAAATAATACACTTTTTTTACCTTAAAAACTCCTGGGTTGTTTTGCTGTATGTTTTGGGTCATCGTCCATTTGTACTATGAAGCGCCGTCCGATCAACTTTCCTGCATTTGACTGAATCTGGGCAGACAGTATATCCCTATAGACTTCAGAATTCATCCGGCTGCTTCTGTCCTCTGTCACGTCATCAATAAACACCAGTAACCCAGTGCCACTGGAAGCCATGCATGCTCATGCCATCACACTGCTCCACCATGTTTCACAGATGATGTTGTATGCTTTGATCATGAGCTGTTCCAAGCCTCCTCCATACTTGCTTCTTCCCAACATTCTGGTACAGGTTGATCTTAATTCCAGCCTTCCTTTTGCAGAAGTGGTCTGTCTGTCTTTTTTTAGATGTTTTTTGGAAAAGTCTAATCTGCACCTTGTGGTGAACCCTCTGTATTTGCTCCCGTGAAGTCTTCTCTTGATTGTAGACTTTGACACACGTACCTCCTGGAGAGTGTTCTTCACTTGGCTGGATGTTGTGAAAGGGATGGAGAGGATCCTCCGATCATACACCACTGTTGTCCTCCGTGGACGTCCATGGCTTTTTATGTTGCTGAGCTCACCAGTGCATTCTTTTTTTCTCCAAATAAACCAAATTGTTTTGACCACTCCTAATGTTCCTGCTATCTATCTGATGGACTTGTTTTGTTCTTGAAGCCTAACTGATTCACTTGCATGGAGACTGGAGAGCTCATTTGACTGCATGATGTGGGTTCACAGCAACAGCTTCCAAATGAAAATAGCACACTTAGAATCAACTCCAGACCATTTACCTGCTTAATTGATGTAGAAATAATGAAGGTATAGCCAACATCTGTCCATGAAATGCTTTAGAGTCAACTGTCCAATTATTTATGGTCCCTTGAAAAAGGGGGGAGGTACAATTAAAGAGCTGTAATTCCTTAACCTTTCCTTCAGTTGTGATGAAAATACCCTCAAATTAAATCTCAGAGTGTGCAATTTAAGCCCATATTCATTATATAACCTTATCTTGAATACGTTTTGGTCAACAGCTAAAATAATAAAAGTTGTGCCTGTGTCCAAATATATATGGACCTAGATAACTGTACACACATTATAAAATGACACAATAACTAGATGAACTACAACACAAAAACAAAACGTAATGCTAGGGTGTTGTGAGTGCTAGGTTGTTTCTATGGTCTTCTGGGTTGTTACTCACTGGCCCAAGTCAAAAAACTCCACCACTGTATGATATTCTGGTCACAAGTGTCTCAGTTCTTTCCTTCAATGCAAGTCTACAGGATTTAGTTTGTATTGCCCACAGGTGAATTCTGCAAGTTTGATCACATGGAAAGGCAACAGCACAAGTCAAGCGGCATAATTTCCTGCATCATTCAAGTCTGTAGTCCAAACGGTGCAGGATGTCAAACGCTACTTACATACTTAAAGTTATGGATTTCAAATCACTAATCTAAACTATTTTCAGTGATGCTTACCTTAGCAAACACATCTAATAATTCAGAATGACACAAGGCGGCACCATTAAAAAGTTTGAATAAGTCAATATGTGAAAACCCCCAAAAAGCGCCTGTTATCTACGTAAGAGAGAGGGATCGTGAGAGTCTGCTAAAACAACATCAAACAAAAGAAGAAGAAACTGAGGGAGTTTCTGCACCCAAACCCATAAATGAGACTAAAAATATCAACGGAAGTATTTGGGTGATTCAGAAGGATGAGTCATCGACTAGACGAGAGAGAGCTGGTACGCCGGTCTGTACGTGTTTACTGATTCTAGATATGCTCTCCAGATCCCGCTGCACACCGCAGCACCGCTGATGGAAATTCCTATGTGTTGGTAAGTGTGTAGAAATGTAATCTACACTTGCTGAACAGCATACTAAATAGTGTACAGGTATTCCGGACCATATGAGAAGTATAGAACAGTGTTAGTATAGAAGTGTTCAGTTTTCCATTACAGCCGTGAATAATAAGTAGCCAACTGCTACTCCCAAGAAAAGGGAGGGAAATTCAAGAAAGAATTTCATTGGATTCAAATTTGAAAATGTCTGTAAAAGGTTTACTTCTGCTATATGTACTTCATCTCTATTTTGTCTCATTTTCCTAAAAAATAAGTATGTAGAGTATAAATGTGTACTTGTGCTAAAAGTGATTTTGTTAAAGTTTAAGAGTACAGTAGCATATAGAGGATGTCAACACATGCACTAAAAACCACCAATTTAATTTCACCGGGGTTTATTCTACTGAATGCTAAAGATTTAGGTAAACATGTTAAATATATTGTTAAAAATATGCCTAATTAAATAAAACCTACGCTTAATACACATAAATATGCTAATCTTCTAACCTACAACACTCTAATCTAAGTACAGAGGTCAACTACAGAGAAAGAGGGATGAAAAGAAGAGAGAGAAAGGAGGAGGAGAGAGCTCAAGAGAATGAGACTGATGTCACTCTAGTCACGACACAGCAGTGAGCGGAGAAAGAAATCTGAATGAACATTAGTTCAGGCTTCAGAATATGACATGCATGAATGAAATCGCTTCAGTAATCGATGTTAAATCACACACACACACACACACACACACACACACACACACACACACACACACACACACACACACACACACACACACACACACACACACACACACACACACACACACACACACACACACACACACACACACACACACACACACACACACACACACACACACACACACACACACACACACACACACACACACACACACACACACACACACACACTTAAGACAAAACAATCCCAAGCTTAAAATCACACACATTTGTGGACATGCACAACTAAACACACGCATATGTGTATACACACACAAACACACACACACACACACACACACACACACACACACACACACACACACACACACACACACACACACACACTTAAGACAAAACAATCCCAAGCTTAAAATCACATACATTTGTGGACATGCACAACTAAACACACACGCATATGTGTACATACACACACACACACACACACACACACACACACACACACACACACACACACACACACACACACACACACACACACAAAGGGTAAGTTAATTGTACACAGCGCTGTCTTCATCGCTTCACTGAGGCGAAACATATTGCCTCCACTGTCAAAGAGCTTTCATCTGTTATTGCTGGATAAACGCTAACATAAGAGACACACACAGACACAAACACACACATGCTTATTTTCACTCTTGCGGGTCTTGATAGAGATGGACAGATGACAGTTCTGTCTTCCCACATTGTTTAATTGACCGATAGCTTGTGACGAGTGTCTGGACAATGACACACAGCAACACACTCTCATAAGCAGCATTATGCAATCCTATTACAGACCGCCTAGTGTTACCAACTTTAGAGCACAGATACTAGAGATCAGAGTGTGCAGATGTAGACACACACATTTCACAGTGCATCTGTCACACAGTGAAGCGCTGCAGTTCTGGACTAGTCTCCAGTTTCTTGATGTGCAGGAGCTGTCCAGTGAAATCAGGGAGCTGTTCACCACAGCTGGTGCTGAAACACACTCAAAGAGCACTGGAATACCTGGAGAAAGCTGCCTGTAGCATGCCAAACAACGTACCACACCTGCTAATGGCCAATAACTTCAGCCAGGAAACTATAGGTGCATTATTTCATTATAAACCAGGTAAAACTAATTGGGGAAACACCATTGAATTGAAATTGAATATAAAAGTAGAATATAAAAATTTAACAAATCAATAAAGACATATATATATATATTATAATGTAACAGCAGTACAATTACAATAGAACTGTTTTTTTAAAGAGCTTTTATTTTGGTGGAAAACCGCAAGGGAAACTTCTCAATTGAAATGCTTCTCTGCACTTATTTTGGGTCTAAATGGTGTAGTTACAAACTTCCACCAGCAGGGTAATAATGAATCAGTCACTGAGTCATAACTACGTCAAAGGTCCAATTACACAAATGTTTGTTTTCTAACAGAGACAAAACCTTCTTAAATTAGAAAAACATATAGTTTAAATTTCTCTAAAAGTACTCCATAGGGTATGTGTACATTTGTGTACACTGAAACCCACTATATCCACACATACTCCAAAATAATGTGCACACAGATGACCATAAAAGAGTATGTACATGGCAAAACAAACAGTGCTTCCTCCATTAGAAAGACATTATAAATGGTAAAATTCAATAGCACTGTGCTAACAAATGCGTTTGTGTCTGTGTATACATGTGATCTGAAGCTGAAAGGAGAGAAACTGTTAATTTTACTCTAATGGGAAGAATGAGACCAATTACAAATTAAGTGTGGTCTCGAGGGATCTTACTGGTTGTTACATTCTTTGTTCTCTGGAGTATTGGTGCTCTTTTCTAATGAAACTAAAGGAAATGAGAGAGGAGAAACTATCAGCCTTAGGACTCTCACACACACAAAGGAATACAATTATCAAAGCCTTTTATACGTTCACTATTGTTCAAACAGACTGTTTGGAGTGGGTGTGATATTTTTGAAAGGATTCTCTAATGCTCAGTAAGTAAACCGAATTGTTTTCATTACAATTAAAAATAACTCTTTTCCATTTGGATATAATTTGAAGCGTAATTTATTCCTGTGATGCAAAGCTGAATTTTCAGTCTTCAGTGTCACATGATCCTTCAGAAATCATTTTAATATGCAGTTTTTTGGGGGATTATCATATTCTATAAAACAAGCCTATAAACTTAGCATATAGCTTTCAGTCTAACATATTACAGCCACAATATTCCATTTTTTTTAAAGATGGCTAATGCCTCAAGATGTTATTAAAATCCCACATCAGCATTTCCACTTTTTTTTCTTCCTGAATCAGGCTGGCAAGCTAACATTAACCAAAACATCAGGCCTGTAGTTTTATATAAGTGTTTTTTAAATAGTAATCCTAAACACATGTTCCTTCAGAGCATCAGAACAGAAACAAACTCATCAATCTGCCAATTCATATGTTTAAAATGTTGAAAACCGAAGTATTCTGCAATAAAACATCTCTCTGCTGATGGGAAAACACCCTGGTGTTCTACAGGAGACACCTCTATAGGGACTCGCCGGTGGTTTTCTGGCATCATTAGATCTTTCATTTCTAGAAAGCTCTCAAAGGATGGAGGCAATGCATCACTCTGAGCTCCCCTTTAACCTGTTTCTCATGCGAGCGTGTTTGAATCATTGGACACGTGCCATGCGTGTAGTCAGAAAAGGTGTGTGGGAATTTTTCATCTCTCTTTCTCACACTCTCACAATGCATTTAAATGGGATGTTTAGTACAGACACCCTGGCCTGCCTGCCTGATCTCAACACACGGCCCTAAAAATGACAAACACCTCCAAAAACAGCATTTATTAGTGAGAGAGGGGGAGAGAGAGTAAGAGCGAACAGACAGCAAAACACATGGAGAGAGGAATATTTGTGTGGATCTTAATAAATATGATTATGAGTTTTGATCTACAGACATACTGTATTGTTGAAAACCATGCAAGTGAGACAACGGCTTTAGGTATATATATATAAGTATATAAGCATCTGCCAAATGCACAAATGTAGAAGTAAAAAAGGTGATTCAAAATACTCGGAGCAACTATAAGAAAAGCAGTAAAATACAATAAAAATATAGTAAAATCTAATAACATAATATATAAATATAACATTCAATACAATAAAAGTATAGTGTAATCCAACAATATAATATAAATTCTATACAAATCTAGTATACTTGGACAGTTATAAAGGCAAAAAAAGTTAAATTCATCACAATTCTCAAAGTTGTTTGATTTTATTTTGCCAACAGTATAATATTTAATACAGTATCAATATTGAATATATTGCCCAGCCCTAGTATGCAAATGTGTATTTGTGTGCCACTTACCAAGTCGAGGATCAAACTGTCTCATCTGTACCTCCTCCACACAGTCTGCAGGAAACCAACCGGTTCTTCCTTTCACCGTCCCTTCCCAGAAACCTCCTTCTCCTATACTTAACACTGAGAGAGAACCAGAGATGAATTATCATCTCTTCAACACACATTCGGTTATTGATCACACATAGAACCTCATAAAAGTTAGCTAACATCCTAGATGATAATACCTGGATTAAACATGAATAAATAAATAAATAAGTTAGTAATTGACAGAATTTGCATCAGTTAAAATTATATAATTATATATTATTTAAAATTATATAAAGCAAACTGTATTTTCTTACCCTAATTTTTATTCTAAAAATGCAACAAAAAAACTTTCCACTTTATAAAAACAAAAAGTCTATGATACATTGTCATTTAGATGTGTAGTGTGTGCATGAATGTGATCTCAGCACGCATTCAAAAATCGTTTTCCTTTCGGAAATAAGCTTGAAGAGGGAGAACAGATAGATGACGTGAGTTGAATGACCAGTGGAATCTGAAACGGTGCAGAACATTGTGTTCAACCGGAAACTGATTCATCTAGTGATGTTCTACACTAACTGAAGAAACACATGTGGTGACCACACCAGACACACTAAAAACATCTGCAGTCACATGCAAGTCCTTCAGCATTTAGTTGCTAGGATACTGCAGTGTAACAGCAGTGTGTATGAGTTTTGTGTGTGTGTGTGTGTGTGTATGATTTTTTGTTTGTGTGTGTATGTGTGTTGATCGAAAGCACAAAGTAATTTTGTGGTACTCCAAGAATTCTATAAATCAATAAGGAACAATGAAAGCGTGTGATGTGTATTGTACACACATACAGGGTTTCATTAATGCTGAAGTAGATCTTTAACTGCAGATGGCATATAAGTGAACCCCCGCTTACACAGATCACATAACAAATGCAAACCACACACTTTCTACAGTGTGTCTTTAAGCCTCTTAGTGAAGTACTTGTTCCCCCTGCTCTCATAGTGTAATCCATGATGAAAGTGCTGCTTGATGGTCTACAAGGCCAATTGACTCTTCGCTAAGCTCCGCCCCCTCAGCCACTGTTGCTCATTAACAGAACTGAAGATTTCCATTGACAGAATTTAAATTATTTTAATGTAGAAATGACAGAGAAGAAACCCATTTCAGTATGAAAACATGGCAAATGGCAACAGTTGCCATTGCATGATTGGTCAGTAACATTTTTAAAGGTGTCCTATTATGTTCAATGTTCAATTTATTTATAACGCACATTTAAAACAACTTTTGTTTACCAAAGTGCTGTAAATTAAACATAAACCAAATTACAACACTATTTTGTTGTAATTTGTTGTAACTATTATTATGTAGTTTATGGAGTCTTTGTTTCTGTTTTTTTTTTTTTTGGTTGGGGGTGTACTATAGGTTTTCATGCTTGATTGTTCCAACATGTATATCTTTCACATATTTTAAATGATTTTAGCACCACTCTTCCCAGTCTGTCTCAAACACCCTGTTTTGATAAAAACCCTCCTTCTGAAATATGAAATGTGCTCTGATTGGTTAGCTGGCCTAGTGTGTTGTGATTGGAAAATCACTTAAGAGTGTGTTCCAGAAATGACACGCCCCTTACCATAAGAGTTTAATCTGTTTAGCTGTAAATATTAATGATGCCGCCAATTTCGACATTCCAATTTGAGCCCAATCCAGTGGTATTTATTTTTTCTTTACAGTCTATGATCTCTAGCACAGCTCAACCAGGCCTGTTTTTTTGATTCAAACAGCAACATTAAACACTGACTAAAGTAAAAAAAAAAGTGAAAAAGCATTTGACAGGGCTTAGCGAATGTTCAGTTGATCTGTACAAACCTTCCATCACCCCTCAACACACACACACACGCACACACTCTTTTCTCTTGAGAAAGACTCGAAACCTAATCATCTACATACAACCAATTATACTGCATTTTTAATCAGGAGATTTGAAATTCTGTGAGTGGTTTTTAGTGATGATCTAGCTGGCAGCACAGCCATCAGAAAATTATCACCTCAGTGCTACTGAATGAGGTTATCCATGCATGCACACACACACACACACACACACACACGCCTCCAGACACATACAAATAGATTCCTCTGCAGCCTATGTCATAATTAAACACTTGTGTAAATGGGGCTCGTCTTGTAATAAATTCAGGAGGAAAAGAAATGCACATCTCATCAGTGATGCTTCTCATTTTAACATTTTCAATATTTGAGTCCAATCAAATCAGTGTAATGAGTATTTCTGGACTATACGTATTGCGTAGAGGGGACATTACAGGGAAAACAGGATTTTCCTCACTCTTCTGAAATAAAGAAGTTTTTATGTGCTGTCAACATAATCTAATGTTCATAACACAATACATCTATAACCCAGTCCACATAGACCAGTTATGCATATTAGGCGGAAAAATTGGGCATAATGCATGAAAAGAGGCAAATTTAGAAATATAAAGGTTCACAGACAGATTTGCTGGATGTGTGTGGAAACAACTGACCCGAGTAACACAGAACAGTACATTTTGGTAAGAAGCCAGATCTTTAACATATGAAAATATGAACATTAAATAAATAGTTCAATTCAAAATGAGTAACCATTATGATGATGATAATATAAACATATATAAAAATATTTTAGCAATTTTTTTTATTATTTTCTAGATATAATGTATGTTTGTATTTCTTTTTACAAAAAACAAACAATTTATCTAATTGTTTATATTTGATTAATTTTCTACACCACACACACACACACACACACACACACACACACACACACACACACACACACACACACACACACACACACACACTCTAACCAAGCCTTTCATTTAAGTTTAGAGCTTAGTTTACAAAAAAGATATGCCACAAAAGTCCTTTTAGAATATTTAAGTATAAGTGACGTGCGTGCAATTCTTTTGACACATCCTGAAGGATCAACTCATCCTTTTTTAACCACAAAGACTACAAAGAACAGCATGTCCATACAGACATGTTCAGGCCTGCGCGTGTCTTACATAACAATCACTCAACGGACTCGCACAAGTGTTTACAAAGTACCAGGAGTAGGCCCGCCGGACCTCTCCAGCCCTGCCGCGTGCCCGTACACGCTTGGCATATTGGAAACAGGCCTTCACACATACGGCACCATGGGAGAAACACTCGCCAAGCTCTCAGTGTCAGTCCCTGACCATCCTGAGGCACACTGCCACAGTGAGCTCTTGACAGAAGGACCGTTGTTTCTGAGGAGAAGGGCCTGAGTGTGTGTGTGTGTGTGTGTGTGTGTGTGTGTATAAGCATACAGGAGAGTGTTGCTTCTCGGATGCTGAGATACCATCACAACTCTCTATTCTTATCAGCTTCAAAGCCCCATTGAGTCTTAAAAAGGATGAAAGGAGAATGAGTAATTCAGCTAGTATGTAACTTTTCAACTGTGCACAATAAGAGCTCAACAAATACAGACACTGCGTAATAAGCGTGATTCTTTCATTTTTGTTCAGCATAAATCAGATGTGAATGAAAGTAGCTAGGTATTGTGTTTTCTGTCAGGACAGAAGAGACGCAGGCTATTGCTCATTCAATCATTTACAGCTCATTCACAGGTAAATGAAAACAACTGGGCCAAATCACTCCTGAACGAGACGGGAGAGACAAACACTTAAAAAGAGATGTAAAAAGAGATATCACACAGTGAAAAGGAAAAGATCAATATAGACACAAAGAAAGAGTTTTAAAGCTTACATAAAAAGAATGCTTTTTTGGACAACATCATTTAAAAAAAAATGAATATACACTATCGTTCAAAACTCTGCCTTTTTAAAATAAAGCTAAGCTTGTATTTAGCAGGGCTGCATTAAATTGATCAAAAGCGATAGTAAAGACATTTAAAATGTTCTGAAGTTTTAAATGTTAAAACTGTTTATATAATGCTGTTCTCTTTGTTTATTGTATTATTTAAGTATTATTGGTTACACAAAAATATTAAGCACCACAACTGTTATTAACATTGTTAAAAATAATAAATATTTATTGAACAGCAAATCTGCATATTAGAATGATTTCTGAAAGCAAATTCAGCTCTGACATCACATTTTTGCATTTATTATGAATTAGATTATTAACATGAATAAAATACATTATTTCATGCATATATACACTCATTTTTTGCATGAGTATTAGTATGAAGTACATGTCAATGCCTCTTCTGCTCACTGCCAGTGAAATGATCACAGTTGCCTTAAGAGAGTGTGTGTGTGAGTATACGAGAGCAAGTGTGTGTGTTCCAATCTGTTAACCATCTTATCAACTTGATATGTAATAAAGTTTGATCTGAGCCAACTAACCGCCGGTTGACTTGAGATGCACGTCAATCACATGCTAATCAACTGCGCTCTCTTTCCTTCTATAAATAGACTGATAGCCGCAGCTAAATTTCCAGGCCACTTAACTGTGATAAGCCTCTCCTTCTGAGAGAGAGACAGGGTGTATCAAATCTAATCATTTGTCTCTAATGAATCCCACTGCTCAATAACTTTCATTAAAGCAACCAAAAGCTAAATGGCAAAAACTACCAGCTTCAGGAAGGACGGTTTCCACGAATTCGTCTTGTCTAATATCTGGTTTGTTTAATGCGTTAAATAGCTTGACGGGTAAAAGCAAGGTCACATTAAGCATTTGGTCACACTAATTGCATTACAATGTCCATGCTATGGTATGATTTCATAACTATGCACTATGTACAATAAACAAATTATGTCGTTTAACAGGCTGTGATTACATGTACTTATTGCTATTGTAATTATATTAATGTGCAATATGTGCAAAGTGATGTAATGTTTGCTGAACCAATCAAATTGTGTGCCTGAATTAAAGGGTACAGCATGTTTGTCCTAGTCTGAAACGGCTCCACCTAATTGGCTGGAATTAACACTAAAAGAAGCAGCAAAAACGCCAAACCCAGATAAGATGTCAGAGTATAAGCAAGGACTGTAAAAACCAGAAATGCTCTTATGAATTAATGTAATTACAGGCCTGGAGGAAAAGAGGTGGGCTGGAATGTTTCTATGGATGACTAACAAGAGGCTGCCTGTTTGAAACGTGCAAAGTGCAAATGGAGAATGAAATGAATACAGTCACTTAGTGACGTGAATGTGACTAAGTGATGCCATTTGAAAAATGTATTTAGTCAAAAATAATATTCCAATCATTTTATTCCAAAAAAATCCATTGCAATGTAATAACGTTTTTGAACAAGAACAAATTTGAAAGAAAATAATATGATTGTTTCAAATGATTCAATGATAATTAATGTGCTTGACCTATTTGTGCTGAAATGTCTAAGTAAATGTTTAAATGTTTGCTATTTTATAAACTGAAATGTTAATTTTGACTAGTATTAGATGACATTATAGCCTAAAATGAATCACTAAAATAATATTGACCATTGAAATCTTGCATTAAAATAATAGTTTATCCACAATGACAGTTTGCTGAAAAGTTACTCACTCTCAGGCCATTCAAGATGAGTTTGTTTCTTCATCAGAACAGATTTGGAGAAATTTTGCATTGCATCACTTGCTCAACAAGGGATCCTTTGTAGTGAATGGGTGCCGTCAGAATGAGAGTCCAAACAGCTGATAAAAAAACATCACAACAATCCACACGACTCCAGTCCATCAGTTAATGCCTAATGAAGAGAACTGTTTGTAAGAAACAAATCTATTAAGATGTATTAACTCTCACTTGAATCCAAACAATTCCAGTAATAGTCAATCCCCTTTTGTCCTTTCTCATCAAAATCCACTGATATATTTGTTTAGAACACTTTTGAACTGTTTTGACATGTAAATAGTGATTATTATGTGCGTATTTCTCTCCTGATTCAGCTGAGATGATTTCTTTTACTAGATATGGATAGAGAACTTGAAGTTGAACCAGAAGCAATGGTTTGAAGCAAAAAACATCTTCCAGATGAATTTGTTTATTACAGACACTTTCTCAGCTCTCATTCTGACGGCACCCATTCACTGCAGAGGATCACTGATGAGCAAGTGATTTAATGATAGATTTCTTCAAATCTGCTCCAATGAAGAAACAAACTCATCTACATCTTGGATGAATATCTACATCTTGGAACTGAATATGCATTTTTGGGTGAACTATTCCTTTAAAAGCAAAACAACAAAAACAGTGGGAAAAAATGAACACTGGGTAATTATAAATGGAGACGACATCAATATGAATGCGAAGTGAGATCTGCATGAATGCAAAATGGAGTAAACATGTGTAAAAATCCTAGAGAAAGCCCAGTATTCAAGTCCCTCAAGTTCCATTACCGGTGCGTGTGTGTGTGTGTGTGTGTGTGTGTGTTTGAGAGTGCTTTGACCTGCGCCTTTTCATTCATCAAAAAGCCATTTCCAAACGGAAACACTTAAAGAAAGCAATAAGCTGAAAACACGATTTCATAAAAGCCTCAGCGATGCTCTGAGCTGCTGAAATATCAGATGACTTGAGCTCACTTCAGTCACGTCAGAATCATCCAAGGAGTCTTTTATAAAGATGCTTCTGTCGTTACAATCGTCATCTCCACCATCATCCACATAAACGTCATCATCTTCATCCGTGTCAAGTTATCTGAAAGATGCAGCTTCTCTCTCGTGCACAGACTGCTATATCGCAGTGAGTGTGATAACATCTGATCAGCAGACAGAACTCACACACCTGCTGGGAGAGCCGCCGAAGGATCAGAGATATTTGATATTCAGAGGAAGGCTTTCCGGCTGATTGTCCGTCAGGTTAATGAAAGAAAAATGCCTGAAGTGTTCTACCGCAACACACACATACACACACACACACACACACACTCATCTCAGACTGATACAAAAGAGTGCTTGCTGATGGTCTCTCTTCCAATTTAATTCAAGAGTGCTTTGTAGTTACATTACTAAAGCAAAATAGTTCAGCTCAACAGAAACTGTTTGAACTTTTGATTCTGAAATCTGATGAGCAGCTTTCAAAGATGCTGAATCAACTGAATTTTTTTAGACATACTATTTCTTTAATGAGTTCCTTTAGTTCACAAAAATGTTATAGACACTATGTATTAGGAAACAAAATGATGCACTTGTGAGTTAATTCGGTACCTTTTATAAAACACAATATCATCTTTCAGCTAAGTAAACAGATTGCCTTTATTTATTTTCACAGCCCTGAAAATCCTTGAAACTTTTGACACTGCTCCATCTTTGAAAGTGATTTTGGTATCAGTATTTGGGCCGTTCTGTCTGAAAGCACAGCAGGGCCTGTTCAGCTCTGAACAGGATCTCAGACTACATCGTTTTAGATATGCAAATCTGTCTCTTGCAACTGCCAAATTGTTTACGGCTATGTTGAGTATGCATCTCAATTTAGTACTCTTGGCAATATCTTTTCCATAGGTGATTATCCTTTCAGTGATCATTATATCTGGCACTGCACACTACAGAGAATTTGTGGGTGATTGATTGTTTATAATATTTACATGCATTATACATCACCAACCCCGAGGACAGACGTCCAAAGACACTTCCTCACATATACAGCCAGTTGTTTGATTATTAACACTAGATTCTATAATATCAGATTGTGATGATACAAGTATTTTGGCCTCATTTGGCTGTGAATGCAGTGGTGGGCATTTTCCAGCATCGCCCGAGGACACTTTGTTTAGGGAAAGTTTCCTGCTGATTTATAAAGGTTTGCCAGAGATAATTGTATTTGCTGTGTTAATAACGTTACTAATACTTGATATTTTTTGGGGGCTTTTTCAAATGTATCTGGCGGTACATGTGACTGTAGTCCACAGGGTTATTGATCGGTCTGTACAGAACGGATGAACTGTGATCTAGCAGATATGCAGCCTCTGGTAGTGAGAGTACTGGTGTATGTAATAATCTCATTTGCATACAATCATAATTAAAAGCTAACAGGACGTGGGCCGGGTGGAGAGTGTGTGTGTTGTGTAGTTACAGTGGTGGGCAGCAGAATGCTGACTCTGGTGGTACAGTATGTGTGTGGTGCATTACAACAAGCTCAGTGCTTTATTCAATAACCACGACAGCCCGTCTCACATTCACCACTGCTGGGCTCTTATGAAATTAATCTGCTGATCCACAAGCCCACATGCCATACACTGCCTGATGATAACTCTCTGTGATATCAGAGCCTGTCTCACAGGGAATTATGGGAACTGAAGTTCAGCGAAATTAGAAAAGAGCAGAACAGAAAGAAGAAATTAAACTCATTGGTGTGAGACTGTGAGAGAAGAGAGGAGAAGAAAAGAAGAGAAGAGGAGAAAAACGTAGGATGAGATAAGACAAGACAACAACAGAATAGAGATACAATCTATGAGTAGAGATGAGAAGATGAGAAATTAAACAAAATGAGACAAGATAAAAATGTAAAAAAGACAAAGAATGGGAGGAGAATAGATGAGCAACCTGGAAGCCTGTTTCTGTCACTGAAAAAAAGGTATTTGAGAGTTTTTATCTCACAATTCCAACAGTTTTTCTCACTATCGCAAGTTAAAGTCAGAATTGTGGTATAATCTCAATTAAAATACTTCTTTTTTCAGAATTGCATGAAATAAACTCGCAATTGTGAGTTATAAAGTTAGAATAATGGGATATAAACTCGCATTTGTGAGAAATAAAGTCAGAATTGAGAGATAAATATTAGCAATTATGACTTTTTTCTTGCAAATGTGAGTGTATATAACCTAGCAAATGTGAGTTATACAAATCCAATTCTGAGGGGAAAAGACTGAGACGTTTATAGAATTGTGAGTTTGTATCGTGAAATTCTGACTTTATAACTCACAATTGCAAGTTTATATCTCACAATTATAAGAAAAATGGCAGAACATAGCGTTTAAGAGAAGAGAGATTAGAGGAGGTGAGAAGAGACAAAAGAGATGACAACGGTGAAGAGAAGAAACAATAAGGAAAGGGGCAAAAAGATTCTCTGTAATTGTTTAAAAAGAAGAAAGGATGTGAGTTTAAGCAGAAGGCAGAGAAGCGAGTGTCACGGAGGTAAAGAGTGAACAGCAGAGATGAGAGAGAGTCACGACTCCACAGAGGAGAAGTGCAGTAGTGCAGTGGTGCAGTTCTGTGCTCATTGGTATGCTGAACCCTCAATGAGAGAGAGAGAGAGAGAGAATGATAGCGTTTCTCAATGATATTATCCACAGTCTAAAGGCATTAGGACTGAAATAGTGATTTGGATGCCCAGGAATCCCTCTTTGTTTCATCTCTTTCCTTCTGTCTTTCATTCTATTTTTACAGAATTCACATTTTCCCTCCATCTCTCTCTCTCTCTCTCTCTCTCCCCCAGGGGTGCAGCCCGAAATAGCCTGGCTTGGAAGTTTTATGACTCCAACCTCAGAGTCTCGCTGCATGCCCAAACTTCACGTCACCACCTTAATCTCTCCTTCACGCACACGCACGCATGCACAAACGCACAAACACACACACACACACACACACACACACACACACATAGGGAATGATGGGAGCAGCAGCTGCTGGGCTATTGGGAGCCATTGATAAGCACACGACTAATGCACTGGATAAGAAATATTCAGGGAAGCTACTTCCAAAATGTATCGACAAGCTACTCACATTTTTTAAATACAGTTTCTGAATTTCTCTAATTTGACCAGATTAAATCAGCTCGTGAATTCTGGGTGACGTCAACAAAAAAGGAAAGTTTTTCCTTGGGAATTACAATATCATTTCATATTGCGTTTAAAGTAGTCCAACTACAGTAAAAAATAGTAAAATTAGCCAACAATATCAATATCAGAACAATATTGATTTATTTCATAATTATAAGAAGATATACACACTTATTATAATATATACAAAAAATTCAAAAGTCGGGGGTCAATACAATTTGTCATGTTTTTGCAAGAAGTCTTTTATGCTCACCAAGGGTGCATTTAAAAAAAGTAATATTGTGAAACAAATTTTAAATATCAAATAACACTGTTCTATTTGAATATATTAGACTGTTTTTTCCCAACACTACACAACACTATACATCAGTACAACCCAATGAACACTGAACTTCTATCACCCAACTTGTTTTTAGTTAAATATGTATTAAATATAAAATACAATTCTAAATAGCACATATCCTAAAGCAACTGTACAGTAATAGTGATTTTAGTCTTAGCAAGCACCAGCAGCCTAACCGCATACAGAAATCACAAATCTAGTTTTTAAAGATGGTTTGGAGAAACACAGTGACAGCGAGGATGAGAAAGAGAGAGAGGCTATCTGTCCACATCAGCTCTGGTCATAATTACGAGTCTCCTTGTAGTGCCTCTAAGCACTCAGTATTATTCCTCAGCTTGCCTCTCCTCCACATTCACTCCAGAGCAATTACGTTTAGATGCTGGATAGACGGAGATTGTGAGAAAACAGCAAGAGAGGGAGAGATAAGGTGAGCGAGAAGAGTGTGAGAAAAACGAGAAAGACACAGCCCTTAAAAAGCGAACAGATGAGCTGCATATCAAAGCAATGGATTTGCTGGAGCCGGAGGGAGGACACAAAACATGTGGAACACGAGAGGAGAAAGCGTGTAAGAGCGAAGAGCAGCTGGGAAAGTTCTTTTGTGAGGCGGTCTCTAATGGACATGCAGCGAGAAAACCGTTTTGAGGAATGTTCTGCTCTTTAAAACGAAGCACGAAGCCCACGAGCCTCAAAAAAGCAACCCAGGACAACAGCATATCCCAAAGCCACCCTTAAAACACATTTACAACTGTCCCTCTTAAACGTTGTTCTCATTTTGAAGAATGTAAAACGATCAGAGCTGCAGGCGCATCGCCACAAGGTGGTCATGATTATTAATGCTACCAATGATTACGTCCTACAAAAAATGATGAAGCCGGAGTGTAGAGCTGGAGTGTGTTATGAGGTTATAGAAAGAGTTCCCATCACCTTTGACCAATAATTTCCCCAGTTATTTATAATTACTGGACAAGGAGAGTGTGCCCAAAAAGAGCAGCCTCTAGCCAATAAAATATTATGCATAACTAATAAAAATATATATAAAATATTTGTATGTACATAGTCATGAAATGTGTGTATTAATATGTAAAAATGTAGTAAATGATAAAATCTTTTATTTTCATCATGTTTACTACTTGGGAGTTTATCTTCAACACATTGACACAAAGACAAATTGCTATAAAAATAGTTAATAGTAGTCTGAAGTAACTATTGCTGATCTCATCAGAAACATACAGGCTGGCACACCTACTGTAAATGATGAACACGGCACTCTAATTATTTAATATGTCTGTTTAACACAAGCACAATTTATGGTAAGAAAATTGTAGATGAGGAATATTTAGCATAGCAATTATTGCATTCAGTTAATTGATCTCATTTAAAACCAGCCTTGATTATGGTTTATAATTGAAGGAAATAATATGCAAATGATTGCTTCTATATGCTATGATTTAATAACAAATACATAATTTGAATACACAAATATTATGATTTAATTTTTATTGCTAGGTTTATTTATGACCATATTATTTTATTCATGATCACGATTTCGACTGCTTTAATTAGCAGCTTAAAGCAATCAGGCTGAGCTTTATGACAATCAATATCATTTATAAGAATGTTTTACCAGAAATCGGTTTAATCTTGAATCTTATATAATATGCAAAACAGTCTGAGGTTTATGACAAATAGAAACTTGTGAAAATAATAACGATATTTGGTCAATAATACAGTAAAAACTGCAATAATGTGACACATTTTTACAATTTAAAATAAATGTTTTCTTTTTGGGATATAATGGAAAATGTAATTTATTTCTGTGAAGCAAAGCTGGATTTCCAGCATCATTACTCCAGTCTTCAGTCTCACGTGATCCTTCAGAAATTTTACTGCTCAAAAATATTACTGCTTAATAGTTTGTAGAAACATGACATATTTTGATGATCATTTGATGAATAGAAAGTTCAAAAGAACAGAATTTGTTTGGAACAGAACGTTTTGATTTTGATCAATTTAATGGATCATTGCTAAATAAAAGTAATGTATCTGAAATATAATCTTACTAGTTTATTTATAAATATCTACATATTTGGATATGATGAGGTTATAGGGTAGTGACTGATTCAGAAACACATTAAATAGAGTTCATAATGATCATTTGTTCAGTATGTTTCTGTATTTGGATAAGTAGGCGTTCTATTACACACAAAGGAAATGCAGAGTTTATTTGGCTCATATAAAAGATGCCCTTCATCAGGTCTGCAGGCACGCTACATGCCCAGAGAGCTGTCCTCTCCCCCACTAGCGTGCTAATGAACTAACACAGCCAGAAACAAACAAACCCGCCTTTTGTTTTTCCCTCTTCCTCCCTCCCATCTTTACCTGTTTCTCTATATTGGGTCGATCTTGTTGTGTGTAATTCGTTCTCTCACTAATTCTGGGCAGGTTTCTTCATTGATGAGTCAGGCGCTGTTGTGTTTCACTGAGGCCTATCAAAGCATTTCTACACCGGGTTCAATCCAGCCTTTGTTCTAAACGCAGTCGGACCCGACACCTGCGCGTGAGTCCACTCTTTTCCAGTATAAGCCATATGGACACACTCCGGGAATTCTGAGCAAACTATTCTCAGCCTCTGACTCAACCACACACGCCGGCTGTGTGTTTACAATCTACGACTCTGTAAGAATCCGACCTTGTTGGTCGCCTGAACTGAATCACGGCATCTCGTACTTAAGCGCCTAAACTGTCATGATGGCTTCACAGTTGGACATGTAAATGTAAACATACAGACGTGTAACAGCATGTTTCTCTTAAACCTAATTGCCATCATGCGGAAAGATTGGGAAGGGGAGCGGGACAGCATGTGCACCGGCAGACGGAGCGACAGGCTTTCTTCTCCGAGTTAATGACAGAAATCCCATGGAGGGGATTTAGGCGATCTGCTTTTTGTTTCCAGCGTTTAGAGCAAATCGCAGTGTGTCGGAAGCAGGACGGTTTTCCAAACGGTTCTGGGTTGGCTGGAGAAATAGAGCGGTGTGCTGCGCAGGGCAATATTAGATCCTGATGGACATGTTTTGGACAATCTGGTTATGTCTGCAATCATCATAGTGATGTCCTAATGAAGAAAAAGCTCTCGTGTCTCACCTCTAACTGCTCGCTGTAGCACAATACTCAAGTCTGGTCACTGCCGCTCTGTAAAACTAATGTGTAAACATGCACTGTAAATCCCACTGGTCATCATTAGATTGTCAAATCACGTTTAAAAAAGCAATAAGCCATATAAAGCCATGCATTACAGGATTTTACTGCTATTTTGAAACTATAATTTAAAGAAGTGGTAACACTTTACAATAAGGTTCTGTGTGTTAATATTAGTTAATGCAATAGCTAAAATAAAACACAATGAATAACACTGTTAAAGCATTTATGGGTCATTTTTATTTCAAGTTGTAGTTTATTCATTAGTTTATGTATTGTTAGCAAACAATAAACAATATCATATTTATAAAGTAAATACACAAATTCAGCATTTTAATAATGCTGCAAAATGTATGAACCACAATTTATTGATGTGAATCAATTGAATCTTACTGAAATGAGTTTGCAAAGTAGTTCAAACTGAAATGATAAATGACTGACCGGGAGTATTTAGGAAATCCGTTTGAAAACAGTCATTGTTTTTACATGCATGTTAGGTGATGCTAGAAATGGTGCAGAAATTGGTGCACTAACAAACTTACAAAAGTTACTAACAACAAAAACTTAATGTAAGCTACTTGTCTTTTTTCAAATATATCAATATTTTATAACATATTTTCCCAGCCAGCGGTTTTTAAAAAAGTTGCCATGCAACTTTTACAATGAAATATACTGCTGTATTTTTTATGTTGCGGGCCTATATTTCTACTGGAGGTCCTGGACATCTTGTTTAGACACCTAAATCATGGATTCTATCAAATACCAACAGATTAAAAACCAGTAAGTGACTGACTCTGTTAGAAATCGTACGGTTGTCCAACCAGACAATAATCCAAACACAAACCTAAAAACAACACAAAAATGGGTCACTGAGCACAAAAGCAAGCTTCTGCTATGACCATTCAGTCCTCTGACCTGAACTCTGTAGAAGATGAGTGAGTGAACTGAAGAGAAGAAGCTGTGAATCTGAAGGATCTGGAGTGATTCTGGATGAAGGAATGGTCTCTGATCTCTTGTCAGGTGTTCTCTGACCTGAACCTGTAGAAGATGAGTGAGTGAACTGAAGAGAAGAAGCTGTGAATCTGAAGATCTGGAGTGATTCTGGATGAAGGAATGGTCTCTGATCTCTTGTCAGGTGTTCTCTGACCTGAACCCTGTAGAAGATGAGTGAGTGAACTGAAGAGAAGAAGCTGTGAATCTGAAGATCTGGAGTGATTCTGGATGAAGGAATGGTCTCTGATCTCGTGTCAGGTGTTCTCTGACCTGAACCCTGTAGAAGATGAGTGAGTGAACTGAAGAGAAGAAGCTGTGAATCTGAAGGGTCTGGAGTGATTCTGGATGAAGGAATGGTCTCTGATCTCTTGTCAGGTGTTCTCTGACCTGAACCCTGTAGAAGATGAGTGAGTGAACTGAAGAGAAGAAGCTGTGAATCTGAAGATCTGGAGTGATTCTGGATGAAGGAATGGTCTCTGATCTCTTATCAGGTGTTCTCTAACCTCATCAGTCATTATAGGAGAGCATTTAGAGCTGTTAAACTGGCAAATGGAGGTTTCAAAAAGTATAGAATAAAAGGGTGCCGTTAATTGTAGCCAATGTGTATTAGATAAAAACATTTATTTCATAATGACATTTCCTCCCGTTTTAAATTCTTATCCAATGAAAGGTTAGATTTTTGTGATTTTTATGCATCGATGCATCTTTGTTCATTCCTGAAGTGGACATTTATAATAACTGTTTTAGACTGCTGTCTTGAATTGGGTGCAATACCTGTGAGTTGTTCTAAACGCGGCTGCGCTTCTCGTCTGGTGTGCGACTACATTTGGCACATGTATTAAATGCGCATCTTTGAGAGCAGTTTTCTAATGCATTTACTTTAACTTGTTAGATAATAGCAATGATATGACGTTTCAGATGCGACTGAAATGACAAAAAATATATACATATTTAATTATTTGTTCAAATAATTGCTAGGGACAGTTTAGTATGGCTGGATATTGGTAGGGACATGTCCCTAGCGTCCCCCAATTCTACGCCCCGCCATTAGCGGCCATTAACGCAGCCACTTTTTCTCCTGCTCACTCTCTTACCTAACTCATTATCTCTCAAAGCACCAGATAAAAGAAGATAGAGAAGATTAAACGCACAGTTAAAGCATTTCTATCTGACAGTAGGCCGACAGGTACAATAGTCTCATGGAAACGCTCTCAGTCCATCACCCCTCCCCCTGTATTCTCCTGCATTCGTGACTTTGTTAACACTGCGTGACAGCTTAATGAAATTAATCAGAGAGAAAGATTGCAAAGTTCACCTTTGATGAGCGATGTGAGGTGAAAAAACACTTCTTCGCTGGGAGAGTTATGTGCGAGACTGACGATTTTTCATGACTGTTGTTGCAATAACAAGTATTGGCTCTAGTTGTGGGAGTTTTTGGGTTTGGATCTAAATTAAATTGGACCCTATCCTATCCCACGAATAATTCACCCAAAAAATGAAAAATCCTTATATAATCACAATTATGTTTCTTCAAACCTGTTAGCTGTTATCTATTTATATCCATCACACATTCACAAAAAATAGTGTTTAAAAGATCAGAAACACCAAAATTATGTAGATACAAAAATTATACTATACATTATACATATATATATATATATCAAATATATATATATCAAAATCAAATCACTTTTATTATCACATCGCCACAGCACGTGTGCTTTGGTGAGTGAAATTCTTGAGAGCGTGCTCCAGACAGTGCAGAAACAATTTACATATAGACAGTACATACTTACAGACTTATCAAGAAAGACAATGTGCAGAATACACATACATATACTCAGTACACACAGTATACTATTTAAGACATACTTACAATTATCAATACACGTTATGCACCGTAGGTACACATTTTACATTATGTACACATATACACACAATAGTATGCAAAAAAAAGTTGCAACAGATTATACATAGGCCGGATACGAAATGTCATGAATGTACGTTGCATGGTATCCAGTGGTAGCAGATAGATTGTTGTGTTAGTTGTTGTGTTAGTGCAGTGTGTGCTTGTAGTCTAGTTGAACGGTGTTAAAGTGCAGGGCATGGCATATTGTAAAGTGGGAGTGTGCTGTAGGGTGTATTAGTTTTTTCTGTTCATTAGCCTGATAGCCTGAGGGAAAAAGCTATCCCTCAGTCGGCTAGTGCGGGATCGGATGCTGCGGAGACGTCTTCCTGAGGGCAGCAGAGAGAGTAGACTGTGGGACGGTTGGCTTGAGTCCTTGATGATCCTCCGGGCTTTCCTTGTACACCGCCTGGTGTAGATATCCTGGAGGGAGGGAAGCTCACCTCCAACAATGTGGCGGGCAGTTCGCACGACCCTTTGCAGAGCCCTGCGGTTGCCAGCGGTGCTGTTTCCATACCAGGCGGTGATACAGCCGGTCAGGATGCTCTCCACAGTGCAGGTGTAGAAGGACCTGAGGATGCTGGGGCTCATTCCAAACTTCCTCAGCCGTCTCAGGAAGAAGAGACGCTGATGTGCCTTCTTCAGCACTGCATCTGTGTGAGCAGGCCATGTAAGATCCTCGGTGATGTGAACGCTGAGGAACTTAAAGCTGTTTACCCGCTCCACAGGTGTCTTGTCGATGGTGATGGGTGTGTGTTTTCTGCTCTGTCTCCTGTAATCCACCACCAGCTCCTTGGTCTTGTCGATGTTGAGTGAGAGGTGGTTCTCCTGACACCATTTAGTCAGGGTACTCACCTCCTCTCTGTAGGCCGTCTCATCGTTGTCAGTGATCAGGCCTATCACCGTTGTGTCATCTGCAAATTTGATGATGACGTTAGAGCTGTGTGTGGCTGTACAGTCGTGTGTGTACAGGGAGTACAGGAGTGGGCTGAGGACGCAGCCTTGAGGAGCACCAGTGTTGAGGATCAGGGGAGATGATGTGTTGTTGCCCATTCTGACCACCTGACTTCTGCCTGTCAGGAAGTCCAGGATCCAGCTGCACAGAGATCTGTTCAGTCCCAGAGTCTGGAGCTGCTTCGCAACCAGTGTGGCAGGCACTATGGTGTTAAATGCTGAACTATAATCCACGAACAGCATTTTCACATAGGTGTTCTTATTTTCCAGGTGGGAGAGCGCAGTGTGTAGGGTGAAGGCAATAGCATCGTCTGTGGAACGGTTGCTGCGATATGCAAATTGTAGTGGATCCAGTGAGGCAGGCAGCACAGAGCAGATGTGTTCTCTGATGAGTCTCTCAAAAACTTGCTGAAGATGGGTGTCAGAGCAACAGGCCTCCAGTCATTCAAGCATGTGATTTTCTTTTTCTTTGGTATGGGCACAATGGTGGATTTTTGTATATATATATATATATATACAGTGGTGTAAATGGCCAAAATTCACTGGGGGGACTCTATCTTGGAAGGGAGGGGTGTAATGATGGTAATTTGTGATTACCCTTTAGATATATTTAATTATAAAACACTTTATAATCTATAATAACATTAAACTTATTTCATATTTTCTCTAAACCTTCTTGGAAACTAAGACAGGCACAGGCTAAGACAGGTTATAATGTAAGCATCATTAATGCATGTTTGTATCACTCTGCTTAAAGTATTTCGCCGTGTCGAGTAATTTTGAGTGTCACGGCTGACGCTCAAATACACTACAATTTTATAAAAAAAACAGTTTCTGTGTCACGGAATGTAGCTTTCTGGGTCGGGCAAGAATATAGTTGTTTAGACTTCAAACATGCAGTTTCTAAATAAAGATAACGTTTGAAAATTTGCTTCAACATTTTCAGAGGTGTGAGCTCCAGGGCATCATTTTTGGGTGAATTATTTCTCATTCGCATTCACTGTCAGCACGGCTTCCCCAGGTTCAGATCAGCAAACAGCAGTTTGTTTATGGAGGGACTCCATCACCGTCAGGATTGTTGCTGTGGTGGAGGTGGAAGTCTGCAGTCAGCAGCATCAGTGACAGAGGAAGCCCATCTCTGCCATCACACCCATGCGCTGCTTCAATCTATTGATTAGTCCCTATCAGAACATCAATCATGGGCTCCTGATCAATGGCGTTTTGTTAGTGTGTTCAGGCTGCCCTTGGGAACAATGGGCCTTTACATGAAACGGTGCTGCCCAGGAGGCTCTAACCATTTAGAAATAACACAGCCTCGTCCCAGAAGCCTGTTGCAATATCATGTCAAACATCATTAATGTGTGTGTTCATAAAGGGATGGGAGAAAGACCACGCTCGTGTTACCTGTTATACTATAAACATTATAATGGATTTTGTTATTGTATATAAAGGTGAACTGGCTTTTATATTCTACTATATTCTGTCGTATCCTGCGCTCTTTTAATGTTAGGTTCTTACTGTACTAATTGGTATAAACACACTAATTAGTTTTACTTGACAGTTTTCTACACTCTCCAATTAAACATGCAACTGCATCTTAAAAGTCAACAAGTCAACGGTTTACAATCAGTTTTACTTCCACAATGTGACATTTTTGAATGATCTGGGCTATTCATTGAGAAAAATTGGGGGCAAGGTAAAGGTAGCAGAGAGAGAATACAGGTGGTCAGCTGTGACAGTCAAAAGTCAAAATGTACCGAGTGGCGCATTAACCTTGGGATCAAAGATATCGCATACAAACCAGCGCAAGCTGATGTAAGCGAAACATTGACTCATTATAAGCAGACACAACACGAGTACAAACACCAGCGCTGATCAATCCCTCAGATATCAAAACTGACATTTGAAATGATTTTCAGAGATAACTACCACGTAGTCACTTATAATAACTCTCATAGCCAGACTTTTGATTATCAGCAATAAATGCAGTTCACAGTGCAGCTTATTCTGGCCAAGAATCACCCACTTAGACGGCAGGCGGACATTTCCATGATGTAATCCAACCACAGTTTCAAATACAAAGCAGAGTATCCAGGTGCACTGAAAGATATCTTGTTTACTTGCTACTAAGTGTCTCAAACAAAAGTCAGATAGATGAAACTGTGTGTTCAGAAATTACAGAAAGCCAGCCAATCAGATTAGAGCTCGATGTTATGATAAAGCTGCAATAGTTGTACTGAGCAAGAGGTATAGAGATAAATACATTAATTAAAAAAAATGACAGAAGGGCGGGCACACACACACACGCACGCACGCACGCACGCACGCACGCACGCACGCACGCACGCACGCACACACACTAAAGTGGTAATAATATTTATATATTAAGTATATCTTATACATATCTATATATTTTTTATAATCTGAAATAATATTACAATTTAAATTATCTGTGCTATTTTGTAGTATATTTTAAAAGGTCATTTATTTCTGTGATCCAAAGCAGAATTATTACTTCAGTCTTCACTGTCACGCGATCCTTCAGAATTCATTCAAATAAACTGATTTTGTTCTTAAGAAACATTTTTATCATCATCAATGTTGTGCTTTGGTAACACTTTATTGTAAGGACCAATTTTCACTATAAATAGTTGCTTATTAGCATGCATATTACTAGCATATTAGATGTTTATTAGAACTTATTAGGCACGTATTAATGCCTTATTCTCCATGACCATATTCTAGATCCCCTAATCCTGCCCCATACCTAAACTTAACAACTACCTTACTAACTATAAATTAGGGAAAAATGCATGTACACATTTTACGTCATCATATATGTTTTCAAATCTTAGTTAAGATTAATACTTTGTGAAGCTGCATTATCAGGGAAATGGTGTGTGTCCTAAATCTTTGAGCGAGTGTGTATTCTGTGTAAGTGCAGATGTTAAAGCAACATATGTTCTACTCTGTAATAAAAGTTGTGAGTGAGTCAGCACAAATGCACAGACCCTATGATACACAGGCATGAGTCAGCAGAAAGCCTCTTACGGCCATATGTGGGTTGATGAGATGAGTTCCCTACAGCTGCAATGGGACAATACGAACCTACATCAAAACCGCCATTCATTACGCTGACAAACGCCATAAAACATCTACAAAAAACACACACGGACAAACATAAATCCAAAACCGCCGCTTGATTTGAGCATCATCTGCGACATGACCTTGCAAAACATAAATTAAGGCTAGTCCGACTTACAAACATCTGTATTTATGCACACTTTAAATCACATTTCAGATGGCGGAATCATTTCCTGACTGCTTTTGGATGCAGAACTGGGTCATATTTATCTGCATACACTGCATGAGAAATTATATTTTATATATCTGGCACATTTGAGAGCGATTACACCATGTCGAACATGCATCGCCCAGAGCGTCAGAGCGTTGTGGGTATTTATTTAGGTCACTGTCTTGGCAGAGTCCGACCAAACACAAATATTGTCATATCACCGAGAGTTTAACTTTGCCAGTCAAATGTCACATAATTTGGCAAGCGCACATTCCATACTGAAGCACATACACCTGTTGCTAAGAGACAGGCAGATGTGCTCTTGTTTCCCGAATAACTGCAGCTGCCTTCAACATAGTTACGTCTCTACCGTGAAAAGCAAGAGATCGTGCTCTTGGCACGGAAAGCGGTAGATCCTGCCCGAGGGCCGCCAGGACAAGTGGCTGTTTACAAATGTTCACTTTAAGCACAGCAACACAAACTTCTCGACAAATACTAGGAACTAGTGGGCTCTTCAAATACCAATTCTATTAAGCTGCTTTGAAAAGTAATGAGGCTCTGCTGGGGGAAACGGGCCACACGGTAACACCGCCTCAAAACAAGTGGAGAAGCACAATTAAAGTGAATTGATTTCTTTAACTTTAAAAGAATTGCAGTTTTACTGTTGGCCGATGGGAAATCTTTAATGAGGTGGACAAACATACCAGGAAACGTTAGAGGAGCTAATCAAACCCTGGAGCCCATCAGTGAATGCCTATTTTCAATTACATTTATTTGAATGCTTAATGTGGGTAAGACAATCATTAAAGTCATGAAATCAATATTTAGGTTTTTGGTCCTATGGTGCATGATTTATCACCTAATACTAAAGATCAAATGTTTGTTATTTTACTTATTCTCAATAATAATTAATCAATAATCTTATCCAAATATAAGAACCTTCCCTGCTTACCAGTCATAGTGACAATCCAATTAATACCCAATAGATAAAAACCTAATTAACCTACATTTGTACTCATTGAACATCCTGTTGTATTGAATTACATCATATTATGGAAGTAAAATGATTCCCATGTTATGTTGGCTAATCAGCCAGATCGTTTGCATAAGCAGGAATGCATTAAGTTGTGTCCGAATCCAAAGTCTGCAAACGGTCCTGTCTGCTCCATCTGACCCATTTCTGCAGGCGGTACAGATGTATCCCTCACTGCCTATAATATCCACATTCATGTGCATGCAGCTAAAATTTTTGAGCTAAAAGTATAAAACTAAATATGTTAGAAGTAATATATAAATATTATTTATAAATCATAAATCCCCATAAATCATAAGCAGTGTCTCAGAACAAGCCGTTTGCTACAAAGTGACATCACATTTTACAGGCCCTGCCCATTGTACTGTATATTATGCTGCTATCACTTAATACACAGATCTAATATAAACATGCAATTACTTTTCCAGAAATAACCAACTGTGTTTTTGTAACTTAAGCATGCTTTTAACATAAACTTGTAACATAAACTTGTGTATTTGACAGTTTAAGCGCAATAAGACATGAAAGAGAACTTTGTTTAGTACTCACATGCCTTGTGACAGTCGCTTTCTGTGTACATGCTCGGATGTGTGCACAGAAAATCATTCATAAGTGGTTTAAACTGATATGGCTTTGAAACACATGATGTCAGCAGACATGATAATCGAAACCAAACAGATGATTTGTTTTGGGCATAGTATCTGAGGTAAAGGCACCGCTCTATTCTGAAAAAGTGGGCGGGGAACAGCAGCTCATTTGCATTTAAAGATACATACACAAAACAGTGTGTTTCTGTTTTCACTCAAAATAGGCATTTTTAAAACAGTATAATACATGATCTGTGGAGTATTATGAGCTAAAACTTCACAGACACTTTCTGGGGACACCTGAGACGTATATTACGTCTTGTAAAAGGGGGAATAATAGGGACCATTTAAAAGGAAACTTCATAAAAAAATGCTGCTTGCTTTTGGCACAGACTTACTGAACAGCGAGCAAGCAAATCGACTTCTTTCGTTGGAAACAGCCATTGTTTCTAGGACAGTTTTTAAGACAGTTCCTTTATCCCTTGCTTCAATAAAGGCCATTTTTGAACCAAGAAACTCAACAATTTCGCTCCCATTTAGCTAAAGATGTGTTCAAACTACCCTGCAGACCTTGAACTCTAAAATGACACAGTCACATGGTCTTTGATTGAACTAGCCATTACTTTGTCACAGAGTAGATTATCAGTGTGAGCTCATGTTTCCCAGCATCCTCTAGTCTCGTACACCTCTACTTATTAATCTTTAAGACAGGCATGAAAATGAAATTGCTGCAAATAACAGCCAGATTAGACATTCACAAACATGATTAATGGCTGTGGGACACTCACAATGCTTGTGGAATATTAACAACATCATGCGTGCGACAGACACGTTTCCGTTACACTGTAAGACCTTCACATGCATCAACACCCACTAATGTTAAACAACAACACCCGTAAGACCAGCGGCCGTGTTTATCTCTCTTGAGTGCCGACAAATTGATTTCAATCACCGTTGACATTCTGATTGAGCTAAACAGGATACAAATTTTAATATTACCTTGTTGTCGAATGGAATGAAATGAACAGGGAATGCATTCAAGATCATGCAGGAAAGCATTAAGAGATTTAAAACTTATCACAGATATAAAAACAGACATAAATCTATTTTAATCTACACCTACAGCAGACTTCTCTACATTTAGCTACAAGGGTAAGATTACCTTTATCGTCCATAGAACCATGGCCATCCTCCTCCTTAATTTCCTGCTCTACATAACGGTCTACATAGGGAGATTCTTCTGATGACATTAAGAAAAAAGGGAAAAATGAAATGAATGAATGAAATGAATTTGACAGCACGGGACATAAAACAGAAAATATAACCATATTTACACACTGTTACAAGATCTTACACGATATCATAGTCAAAATGAAAAAAAAAAATACTTGTAATGTAAAATCAAAAGGATTAACAATGCAGATTAATTTGAACAGCCTTCTTTGATCATATTTACCAAGGGTGCCGATATTTTTGTCCATGACTGTACATATGTATGTGTGTGTGTGTGTGTGTGTGTGTGTATATATATATATATATATTTAAGTGTTAGACACATATAGATGGATAGATACTGGTCAAAACCTTGGAATACTTAAGATTTCACAGTTTCTTAAAAAAATTAAGCAGCAAAACTATTTTCAACATTGATATTAATAAGAAAAGTGTCTTCATCAAATCAGCAAATATAATTTCAGAAGGAAATAGCAAAGGCAAAAAGACTATCTTTCAGTATAGATTTCTATTTATTTATTTTTAACTTTAATCTCTCAAGCTGACAATGTTTAGGGAAAAACAATCTCTAAATTTAGCCAAATGTAATTACTACAGACCCGATTGTCTGTCATTTTTACATACAAAACAAAGCACAAGTCATTGTCAATGTCTTTATGAAGTTGTTTTACTTCATATAATGTTAGGCTTCCTAAAATGTAGGTTTCACCATCTTTGTAAGGATATGTGGACACACACACACACACACACACACACACACACACACACACACACACACACACACACACACACACACAACACACACACACACACAAGCACACAGCAAACCTCATCCATCATTCCATCCTTTTACACTAAAACCTAGTAACCTACTGCACTGGATCTATGGGGATCTTCATTCTATTGGTGGTCTGTGGTCTCAAACTGGTTCTGTATGACCTAAGGCAGTCTACAGATAGTCCAGCAGGAACAGTGCAGTGCACAGGGCTCTACACTAATGAATTTACCTTCCTCTTCACTTTCTTTGACAGACTCTGCCAGCGAGAGACAACACACACATACGTCAGAGCTCTACAACAAGACAAAGTGTGCATATGTTGGTCTACGATGCTGATTTTACCAGCATACTTTTCTACAGATAATGTCGGTACTATCAGTATCTACTGAACATCACACAAGAGCTATGAACAGGATAGAGGAAAGTCAGGTGGAGATGAGTGGGCTTCATGTTTACCGAGCATGATCTCCTCATAAACATTCTCTTCTGTCAGAAAATGGAATGAGAGAAAAGAGAAAAAGACAAAGAATAAGAGTGAGGGAAAAACAGGTAAACAGCATGGTAAGAGAAGCAGAAGTGTTAGACGTACTGTCTCTGAACAACAGACAACAGCTAATTGTGAATGTCAGTTGTACTCCTCAGTATTTATTCTGGAAGTCCTTGGCTTGGGCTTCCAAATGTGATGTCTATGATTATGTTGACTTAGTAATTATAGATTGGTACTTAACTCTTGTACTCAAATTGATCATGGAGAAATCAGAAGTAGGGATATCAAATGTACTGGTTCAAAGTTAACACTAAAATGAAAAATATGTAATAAATTCAAATCATATACTAGTACATGTGCAAGTCACATTTGGGTAAAAACATACACTCTAACCTTTGGTTTCTCACAAATGTATCAATCACATATCAAGCCTGAGACGAGAATTTACCCGATCTGCCCTAAAAATGCTAAACTAAAAATACTATTCTTCAATAGCAGGACTCACCCCTGTGAGGGGGATATATTTCCAGCCCTCATCCGTTTATCACCTGTGACCTCAAAGCAAGGCTGACGTTAGTAAGCTCCAATGAACTGAAGCCAAGCAGTCAAAATGCATTTCACATCTGTATGAGGCAAAGGGACCATCAAAATATTCCCACATGAGCACGTTAAAGGTTATCAACCTGAAGTCAAGAGCGGGTTTATTCAGTCCTCAAGGTCTCTCAGACATTTGTGCACCCAAACGTGATTTTATCAGGGAGCGAGAGTGGCGAAAGGTGAACTAATGCGATTGGGGCACAAAATCACATCACACACAACACTCTCACCGGGTCTCATTCACCAGTAATTCTACACAAGTTGCATACATGGGTGCGCAGAAGAGGTTCTAAAACAAAATCTCTGGATTATTCTAGATGAGGAAAAATGTGCTTGCAGTTATTAATGACCATAATACACACTTAAACCATGTCCATATAAGCTTCTTTTTTTCACAAAGTTGTATTATTTAAAATACTGAAAAAATATGCACAGGTTCATTAAAATAATAGAATACTGTGTAAAATGTCAATGTTTTGCATCAAAATAAATACATTTGATATAAACCCAAATTTCTCTTTCTAAGAGGTGCTAAAATAAGAGTAAATTTTAACGTTTTTGACATATGGTGTCATTACATCAGAGATGCATCGTGTGTCCAGCATATGGTTTGTCCTGCCAGTTTCTGAGCTGGCACAGCCGCCTGTCATGGTGCCACCAGATTAAAGCGGGCTCCATCTCCACCAGCATGGACATCCTGGCACTTCACGGCCACTAATGCGGCTGAGCACAGGAATGTGAGTCAGGATGTTTTCAGAGGCATCGTGCAGCTGTTCTGGACTAGATCATGACCCATAGGGCAGTACAATTACAAATAATATCTCTATGATATCTCAGATGTTTCTCCCAGGCAGCAATTGATTAAATTGCTTTTTTCTTAAGAACTAGTATAGAAGACTAGTAATGCTACCTCAAGACATTCAGAAAAGATTACAAACTGAGCTAATAATATACCAAAGATCTCAAGATGATAATTTCTTATAAAATCCATCCATCCAAGATCAATTATCTGAGTTATGCAATGCACATGAATTTTTGTGTATACTGTTACCGTATGACTTATTTGTTTCCTTTAGTGTTACTAAATACATTTTGGGGTAACATCTGAGACAAAAGTAATATTTAAATAACTAGTTCATGAAGTCTCATGAAAAGCGCAATATAATAATAATAATAATAATAATATTATACTTACGTTCAAATTCCTTCAAGCTGTAGAGATATATCTAATACTGTATGCAGGTATTCATTGTGTATGTCATGTACAGTATATCTGTATTTCTCTCAAGGAATTTTGAAAAGCACCTGAGACAAAGCTAATATTTAAATAAAACACAACTAGGATCTTCATTGAGTCTTAAGAACTGCAATAAAAGCAGTTCTAAACATATTATATTAACAACAATAACAACTTCTATTCAGATTATTCAAGACCAAACGATTTGAGAACTGTCAGTGGCATAAAAATAGTCTTTTTACTCGTACCGTATGCAAATTAATCTTCTCACACCTGAGGTCTATGTGCATTTCAACAAGGCATTTGTCACATGACACATCTGAGACAAAGCTCATATATAAATGCAGCATTACTAGACATTTATTAAGTCTCAAGAACTGCAATAAAAGCAGCATTTGAGCAATAATAATCACAACAACAACTTCCATTCAAATTCATTTAAGACCAAATGATCTAAGCTCTGTTATACAAATATACAAACATTTACTCATGCTACAAGCAGACATTAATCTAATGCATGTCATTTCTTAGTGTTGTCACATGAAAAGATATATATTTAGCAACATCTGAGACAAATTTTATATTATACTCCACTTTTAGCTACATGAGCATTACCATAAATAACATTGAATCCTCTGGGTTATATATATATATAAATATATATTCATAATATAAAAATAAATACATTTGATATAAACCCAAATTCAGGATACATTAAAGTACAAAACTGAATGGTTAACAAATGAGACCCACTGCATAGCTGAAAATGAGATGTTGTTTTCCCACCAGTGACTCCTACATTAATGAACATCAGTGAGACAGGCATTATGAATATATCAGGAGCTGGGAGTCAAAGAGAGAGTGCTGGTTTCCTTGCTCGTCTCTTTCTAAGGTCACAGAGGTGCTAAAATAAGAGTGCACCGGAAATTTTAACGTTTTTTTGACATATGGTGTCATTACATCAGAGATGCATCGTGTGTCCAGCATATGGTTTGTCCTGCCAGTTTCTGAGCTGGCACAAGCCGCATGCTGTCATGGTGCCACCAGATTATAGCGGAAACTCCATCTCCACCAGCATGGACATCCTGGCACTTCACGGCCACTAATGCACCGGCTGCCCAGCACAGGAATGTGAGTCAGGATGTTTTCAGAGACGCGTACGTGCAGCTGTTCTGGACTAAATGATCATGACCCATAGGACAGTACAATTACAAATAATATCTCTATGATATCTCAGATGTTTCTCCCAGGCAGCAATTCGATTAAATTGCTTTTTTTTTCTTAAGAACTAGTAGTAGGAGAAGACTAGTAATGCTACCTCAAGACATTCAGAAAAGATTACAAACTGAGCTAATAATATACCAAAGATCTCAAGATGATAATTTCTTATAAAATCCATCCATCCAAGATCAATTATCTGAGTTATGCAATGCACATGAATTTTACAGTTTTATACTGTTACCGTATTGACTTATTTGTTTCCTTTAGTAAGTTACTAAATACATTTTTGGGGTAACATCTGAGACAAAAGTAATATTTAAATAACTAGTTCATGAAGTCTCATGAATGCAAAAGCGCAATATAATAATAATAATAATAATATTTACTTACATTCAAATTCCTTCAAGCTGTATAGAGATATATCTAATACTGTATGCAGGTATTCACCTTGTGTATGTCATGTACAGTATATCTGTATTTCTCTCAAGGAATTTTGAAAGAAGCACCTGAGACAAAGCTAATATTTAAATAAAACACAACTAGGATCTTCATTGAGTCTTAAGAACTGCAATAAAAGCAGTTCTAAACATATTATATTAACAACAATAACAACTTCTATTCAGATTCTGCAAGACCAAATGATTTGAGAACTGTCAGTGGCATAAATATATACTTTTTACTCGTACCGTATGCAAATATTAATCTTCATGTATGTCTATGTGCATTTCCAACAAAGAATTTTAAGAGAAACATCTGAGACAAAGCTCATATATAAATGCAGCATTACTAAGGACATTTATTAAGTCTCAAGAACTGCAATAAAAAGCAGCATTTGAGCAATAATAATCACAACAACAACTTCCATTCAAATTCATTTAAGACCAAATGATCTAAGCTCTGTCGGCGGCATAAATATACAAACATTTACTCATGCTACACGCAGATATTAATCTAATGCATGTCTATTTGTATTTCTCAGAATAAATCTTTTGTTGCAACATCTGAGACAAATTTAACACTTAAATGAAGCTCCACTAGCTACACATGAGCAACCTCAGAGCAATAACAGCCTCCTCTGGGTACAAGCAGAAGAATTATACTCTATTAAAATGCTTTAAGCATTAAATGTGACAGAAATCAGAATATGTGCATTATTTTTATGTACAGCTTCAAGAGGGAGGAAGGAAACATGGTAACATTGCCATGTATGTGTTCAGGGTGCTGGGTACAGATGTGTGAGCGTGCAGTTAGGGCAGTGTGGGAAGAAAGAGTTTCTGAAGGATAAAAACACCACTGTATGGGGCTGTGCACGGGACACACACACTCATACACACTGGAGGGCAGTGGGATGGATGCAGAGTTATTTACCTTCCACTGTGTTTGAGTGGTAGTCTGGTTTGAAGCATGAATGGAGACAAGAACAGAACAACACATAAGCCATGAACCTGAGCCATGAGCATGCATACACTTCTACAGCGTTCATTCACACGCTCAACAGTGAGTATGAGTTACAACCACATCTTTTAAGAGCATCACACGTAGACAGCACAAATGCATGAATACTGTCTGAGCTGAATCTCCTCTGGATCAAGATTCCCTAGCTAGAGCACATACGCAAGCGAGCATGTCCCTTACAGCTGAGCGTCAGTGTGTGTGATGTGAGAGACGGTCTCCAGAGAGCAGTGTTTGACAGACGACAACCCATAGTCTCCCCGTTCTCAGACATACCAGCACAGATGACATGATAAAGATGGAATCTTACAAAACAGACAATCTGTAGGTCACTGTGGATCCAGCTACATCCTGTTCAGAACTCAGCCAGCAGACTTTAACAGGTTTTCTCACTGTCCCAAGGATATTAACTTTCAATGTTAATATCTAATTAAACACATATTTCTCATTATGATTGTGCATTTAGAAAATGATTCATACATCTATAACACTATTTATGTATATATTTTGTTTTATTAAAATAATAAATATGAAGAATAATAATTGACGCTGGGCAACAATTAATTGAAAAATACAATATATTATATAATATAAGTGTGTGTATATTTATTTACATGTATACATTTATATTCATATAATTTATATTATATATAAATACATTTAATATATAAACATAATATATATTTCTTAAATATATACATGCACGTGTGTGTATTTATATATACATAATAAACATACACAGTACACACACATATTTTATGTACACAAAAACTTGTATTTTGGATGCGATTAATCATTGCCCAGCAATATAATAAATAATTTAATTACATTTAATTCAACACATCAATTTTATAAATAAAAAATACAGCTGTATAAATAATTTACAAAGTATGAACACAGGGAAAATCAGAATTATTATCATTATTTATTTAGATTTTTTTTTAGATGATCAACCGATATTACTCCGTTTTAGTTCCTAAACAAAATTAGTTGAAATCAAATAATCCAAACAGCCTTGTCAGTTCATGACAACAGTTTTCCCCCTTCCATTACTCATTATTATGTGAAAAGCAATTTGTATTTTTTTTGCAAGAAAGTAATAAGTCAGCATGAGAGACACATTGCAACGCACAAACCATGATCAAAGAGCAAACTTGACCTAACCCCACCCCTCTTTTCCAGATGATTGAGGTTCTGCAGTCTTCCATATTTCCACACCTCCTCTCCTCTTTCTTCCTCTCTCTCTTCCTTTTTCCACCTTTTGAGAGCATTTGTAACGGCAGCTATAGATTTGAAGCAGTCAGCCTCCGTAGATGACATTAACGGCACACACGCCGCACACGCACTCGCTCATGACGAGGCTGTTTCCCGGCTGGGCTGGTGCGCTCCCGCCCTCAACATTCTATCCGTACGCGGACGGATGCAGACGACAACGCGCGGGCGCCAGGGGTCCGGATTGATTAGTGTGTGGGGGGGTTGAGCATGACTCACCTCACCCCCCTAAAACAGCCCTGCACCCACAAACACACACATACACACTCAATCCTAGTGCTGTAATCAACAGCCCCTCCTACCCCCGCTCTCTCCCTCTCTCTGCCCTCCAAGTCCTCCCCTCCCTCTCTCTCTGCTCTCCCCGTCTCTCTCTCTCTCTCTCTCTCTCTGTCAGTAAGACAGCTTCTGAATGTTAATGCAGTTGCAGGCAGAGTGGCTATAGCCCTGTCTTTCTCATTCAACGCAAATCGTTCACCCATTCATTCCACAGGCGCGCACGTGAACACACACACGCATGCACACCCACCCACACACACACACACACACACAGGCGAAAAGGCAACATCTCATTATGATTCCTGTTTTCTGTCCAGTCAGGAATCAAACTAGAAGTACAGCAAAACACACACGAGAGAATGATGTTTAATGGGCTTTAACAGGTTTTTGTGTCCTAAGGATATTAACTTTCCCTGTTAATATCTAATTAAAATGTTTTGGGGTGAATTCATTGAGAATGACTCACGCTTGTTTATGCATTGTTTATTTGTGCTGTTTTATACCTGATACACTAAAGGTGCTATGCAAATAAGGTAAATAACACAAACATGCACTGAAGAAAGCAGCATACTATATATATATATATATATATATATATATATGTGTGTGTGTGTGTGTGTGTGTGTGTGTGTATATACTATATTATACTTCATATTATATAATATACAATGCATGGGGTTTGATTTCATACTAAAAACTTTTTTTTACTTTTTCTTTATTTTGCAGCAACTGAAGCTGTGCTTGTATGTATAATGTATGTATAAAATGTAAAACAAAATAAAAATATGTATATATATATGGCTTACACCAGGGATAGGCAACTTCGGCTCCAACCCTAATCAAACACACCTGTCTGTAACTTTCTAGTGATCTTAAAGACATTGATTCGCTTCTTCAGGTGTGTTAGACCAGGGTTGGAGCTAAACTCTGCAGGACCGAAGTTGCCTATCCCTGGCTTACACAGTAGTTAAACTGGATTGCAGGTGGTCAGTGAACATTTAGCAGGTTTTTGTGCTAGATTTTGCCATGCAAAAACAGGTGCAACTGTCTAGTGAACAGACTCCTCTCTTTTGATTCTCAAAAAGCTGATATCTGCCAGCATGAGTGAGGAAATTCTTAAACCGGAAACACTTTTCAATAAGGTTCCATTTGTTAACTATATTTAATGCATTAACTAATAAGCAATACTCTCTTACGGTTGATTATTAAATGATTTAGAAGTATTTTGTATTGTTAGTTTATATAGTTAACTACTGTTAACAAATGAACCCTTACTGTAAAGCGTTACCCTTAAACCTTTGTCTTTACTGTCAAAATCAGTCGGTCCAAACACACATGCATATTCATGCACTCTTTCCAGCTATCTCTCTCTCATCTATCCCTCGCTCTAAACATCGAGCTCAGTGATGGCTTTCCAATTACTGCAGCGGTACGGGACTAAAGTGACTGCAGCATGTACACGCAGAGTAACAAGAAAGAGAGAGGAATTTAAGGGCGGAGAGATGATAAGAAACCGAGAGAGGAAGAGAAAAGGGCCGTAAAGCAAAGAAGGATGGAAAAGAGAAAGTATCAGAGAAGAAATGATGGACAGAGGCTGTAAGCAGTGAGAGGATGGATGAGAGACAGAGGTCCTGTCGTCACGGTTTCCTCTGACTCAGTATTGATCAGTCAGAGCCGCCTCAAGCCTGTAATAAACAGCGCTGAAAATCATCAGCAGGTTCTGCAGTAATACCATATTTCACACACATCAATCATCATAAAAACAGACATACACAGCCTCTGACAAGTGTTCTTTTTATTTAGGACATTTGTAAGACGATAGATTTGAAGCAGTGCAGCCTGTAGATGACATTAACGTCACACTCCGGCAGATCTGACTCTTCTCATGCACGAGGAACTTCCACAAAGACATGTGCTGCGTTTCAAAACTCACAATCTACCTACCGACAGTTCCAGCATTCGATTTAACTGTGCTTGTGATTCACAACTATTTTATACAAGATTTGAACATGTATGATGCCCAAAAATGACTGATTCAAACATTTGAAAATGAAAAAATGTGTTTCATTCAAACGTGCCTATGAAACCCAATTCAATCAATCAATTTTCAAAGCATTGAATCTGTTTAAAATGTTTAATTAAAACTGATTAAAAATATTCAGTAACAGTTTAAAATAGTTGCAAAGTTTCTGATAGTCAGTATGTTGTGGACCCATCAAAATAAAGTGTTAGAAGATAGTTGACATGTAGTTGAAAAGTGACTTACTGTAGTAGAATGTCTAAAGTGGACTATATCAAGTGTCACCTTCAAACTTTCTTGTAATGTTTAACACGGTTCGATTCATAGGTAAATATGTCTATAATGGCTAAAATGTTAAACTAAAACATTCATATATACATAAGATGGCCATAAATGTTTCATTTGAAAGCATTTAATTTGAACACGCCTATGATGCCTAAACAAGTGCAATATAACCGTTTTAATCTACGCGATGCTGTATAGACAGGTGCTTTCACTTACATAAATATAAAACAAATGTCTATAATGCCTAAAAATTGATTTTAATATTTTAAAAACAGAAACACAAAATGATACCCAAATGGTTTGTTTCAGATGTGCCAGCAAAGATCAAAACATTCAATTGAGAAAAAAATGCCCATGACGAACGTGTTCAATACAGCTTTAAAGCCAATTTTTTTTTATAAATATTCAAACATTCCTACATTGCCTCAAAATGTTTTATTTGAACATTCAAACAAGCATCTGTAGCCTAAAGCATACTGTCTAGGAAGCTCCCTGAGATATGAAGCACGGCCACATTCTATAAGACCAGAGACTAACTACTGTACTTCAGCTCTAACATGTGTTTCTCTGTCGAGAAGGACTGACTTCATTCAAACTTAATGACAAGCACCTTTAGGTATTAACTCACACATAGACATGTGTAACCCTCGGAACCCCACACACTGTTACACACAACAACAACTTACCCTAATCGACCACACTAAACCCCCCAGGCATACAGTGTCCTGGTGAAGGGTGTGAAAAAGTGATAAACTGGCTCTATACCTCCCCTGAGCATCCTCTCGGCTGCCTCCTTGGACACCAACTATACTACGGTAACCCTGGCAACTACCATCATGGAGAGATAAATTGAAAGCAACTGTCTTGCTTCGCCGGGTGCTCGTGTCAACAATGAATCAGAGGCTTCTTTTCTGCTGTTTTCACGACTCTTGCTCTCTCTTTAGGTAACAGCAGCTTGATCCGAAGTCAAAGACTACGTCTCCATGCTGTCATCATGCTGGGAATAACTCCACAAACGTACTTGTCATATGTGTGTCATCTGGGGCCAGAGCCCCAGAGCCCTCTCAATGCTGTTCCTTTTGTGTGTGTGTGTGTGTGTGTGTTTATATGATACATTCATATATTGTTTGATATATATTAATATACATCTTTTTGGTATTTTACAATAGAATACTATTTTTAAGCTACAGAAACTACTTAAAAAAATTATCTAGGTGAAATATTTTGCAGTAATTGAGGGAAAGATATTTGTGCTTTAGTATGACAGGTTCTTTAGCATATATTACAACTAAGGTCACAAAGAAATATTGATGTCATTGCTATAACAAAATAGACTCAACGTGACTTGCTTTTCATCAGCTGTCTCGTGGTGCTATCAAACTATGCTTTTCTTTAAAAATGTCTAAAGGAAGCTTCCATCCTCACCTGACATAATAGGAATAAAACTAAAAGACTTTATCTGGAAGAAATGACCCCTTGGGCTCTGAAAAAATGATGTTGAGACCAACCAGTCCAGCCACAATGGAGAGAGACTCGTATGCTTTGTAATAACAGAACAAGGCATCAGAATCAGTCATTATCATGCAAACGGTTATTTGCATAAGTGCACAATCGTAAAATGGTCTCTGTAGACGGACGAAGATGAAAGAATGAAATGAGTTACGTCTCGTTCTCTCTCATCAGCTCTTCCGTTCTTCTGTCAGAATCTCTCAGTCTGTCTTGCTCCTTTTAGGGGTTAATTGAGTGTAATGGAGTCGGTGTAAAGCCCTTCCTCCGACAGAGCCTAGATGTGTGTGTGTGTGTGTGTGTGTGTGTGTGTGTGTGTGTGTGTGTGTGTGTGTGTCTGTGTGTGTGTGTGTGTGTGTGTGTGTGTGTGTCTGTGTGTGTGTGTGTGTGTCTGTGTGTGTCTGTGTGTGTGTGTGTGTGTGTGTGTGTGTCTGTGTGTGTGTGTGTGTGTGTGTGTGTGTCTGTGTGTGTGTGTGTGTGTGTGTCTGTGTGTGTGTGTGTGTGTGTGTGTGTGTGTGTGTGTGTGTGTGTGTGTCTGTGTCTGTGTGTGTGTGTGTGTGTGTTTGTGTGTGTGTGTGTGTGTGTGTGTGTGTGTGTGTGTGTGTGTGTGCAAGCGTGCATGTGTGTGTGTGTGTAAGCGTGCATGTTTGTGTTTACTGGGTCATCCCAACCTCCCAGCAATTTTGGAAACACTGCTATTAACAATTTGTTTTTCCTTTTCTCCTCTCTCTCTCTCAAAAACTTTTCTTCCATTTTTGTTCTTTTTAATACTTCTGAATATTGTGCAAAGAAAAAGACAATAATTCTGTGAATCACATGAAACCTGTCAAGAAATTGCATATTTGCCTGTCAATAAATGACATATTTCACACCAAAAAAAGAAAGAACATTTTATATATATTTTGTATATATATATATATATAGAATAAGTAATCAGAAACGGAAGTTGTAGAATTATTAAGCTGTTTTGCATTATGACAATAATCATAGAAATTCATGGGAAATAAATAAATTATTCTTGAATTTATAAAAAATTATTCATTTGAAAATATTTTCAAATATATTTTTATATTTTGTAATAATTTACACTGAATAAAGTATTACAGTATTTTTTACGGTAACTGTTTACTCTGTTAATTGTAAAATTGATTTAATAGGAATCACCCCTGAGAAGTAAAATCATGATTTTAAAATAGGTTTTAATTATCATGCAAAACATTATATATAACTAATAAATATGTTTATTTAAATTATATTTCACACACTGCATTTCCTATTTAAAAATCAAATACATACATATTTATAATTTATAAACTATAGTTAAGATACATTTCATTTTTCCGTTGATTCCTGTGTGAAATATCACCTGAGCATGTTTTTGTGAGATTCACCCATAAATAAAAGATTTGATGCTTTGGTTTTAAATCCAAATGACCACGAGTGTGGATAAGGAATAAGCCAGAGATAAAGAACAAGCCAATAGGAATGCAGAAGATGATGTTGACCCCTTAAATCTCCCGTCGTCCAATAGGAAGTCAGTTTACGTGTGAGTGTCGAGGATGTCCTGAGGGTGGGATCCATCATGCTCTTTCAGAGTGACACCTCATTTACCTGCCTTGCACAAACAAAATTGATTCCCTTTTGCATCAATAAATCACTCAATTCTCCTTCCCTCTCTCTTTTTCCTCTCTAAACGGAGCTCATAAATCGGCAAAGTAATGAAACAGCAGAAGTGAGGTAAGGTCTCAATTTTAGCCTCCTAACCGGTGGTAAAAGAGACATGTTAATGATGAGTGATGAGCTTTAACCTTTCGTTCACTCCGGCCCATCAGAATGCTTTTATCATCATGTTTTCACAGGAAAGAAAACTTACTTAGTTTTCACTGTGTATTATTCATGAGGAACACTGCAGCAGATATTCAGAGCTTTAATGAGATATTTTGTAACTCACACGGTTGTTGTCCGGTCTCAATATCACCATTGAGCGGAGCACAAATCTGTAATGTGCATGTCACCTTTACTTATACAATGACATCACAAAGAGCAATCTCCCAGACGGTTCATTATTTCTGAACACACTGTCTATGACAGACTTCATCAAGATGCTGTCTCATTTATTATATTATATAAATGCTTAAAGGTCAACGTTTTGGAAATTACAATGGCATTTAAATATTGCAATGAATCCCATAAATTAGCATTCTGTGTGCACACTCTCAGAAATAAAGGTACAAAAGCTGTCACTGGGGCGGTACCTTTATAAAAAGTACACTTTTGTACGTATTAAATTGTTTTCCTGTAACAAAAATGTAATTATATTTATTTTTTAAAGATATATATATTTTTATTTTTTAAATGTGTACGTTTTTGGGGGAGTTCATAAAATATCTGGCAATAGGGTAAAGAATAAAAACTTAATTCAAAGGGAAAAGTTTATTTTATTTACCCCTTTATCATTTTCTAAATATATATTAACCATAAAGTCACTCAGATTTAGATTTTTCAGAAAATAACACTTCAGTTTTTGTCATTCTGCTTCTCAAGGAAATGTGTCTTGATATAAGAGTGATAAATCGTTACATATTTGTAATGGAAAACAAGATAAAAAATATGAATTGCAGTGTTATTTAAAGAGGCTGAGCTACTGTCACACTTAATTCCATGTCATTTATTTTGTAAATACTATATAATATAAATATGACCAATTTTCATTGTTATTTAATCTCTCCAAACATGAACACATTTGATGGTTTAAATATATGTAAAATAATTTGAAGTGACAACATATATTCCGTGATATAACTTCACCTAGATCGAAATCTTATTTTTATTTTCTAACTTAAGGATTCATATCATAGCAAGAGTCAAATCTAACTCGATATCATACACGGTCAACCAATAGCACTCGCGCTTGACCTCTGACCTTTGATTCCTCTGTGCTGTTGCCGCTCGTGCACCCAGCGACCTGTGATATCTAAATCCACTTTGACAATATTTAGAACAACGTGTCATGGCCTCGAATCTGACCCTGAACAGGAAGTGGGCAGCCAGCGCTGACCGCACCGCTACGGCACTAATTACACACTCTCCTGGTCACCACGCTCACCTCAGGGAGTGACAGGTGGACACAGCAGACAAAGGGCAATGACCAGAGAGACAGAGAGGAGACTTATAGAACGCCGGACACCAAGGACAGGCGCTTTGGCTTAATTCCTGTTGGTATCATCACATTCTGCGTATTAAACACAAACACACGTTATTATTATTAGCGGGCCAGGATGTCAGGAAACACTGACAGATGGACAACTAGGACAGAACACAGCAAACACCCCTCAGGACCTCACAATGAACGAGAGTGAGCCCTAAAGTGTTGTTCTACGGAAGAAGTACACTACACCTGCTGGTCAAATTAGAGTCCTGAGGTACAAATTAGCACACAAAGCCACTCGTTTTGCTGAAGTGAAGTTAAACAGCACAAAAGAAGTGCTTCAGAAAGTAGCCATCACTTTTCTAACCTCCAAAACAGCATTATCTACCCTACCCTGTAATATCTAGCCATTTTTATTTAGTCATTTAGCAGACGCTAAATATATTGAAATATGAATATTATTATATTTTGAAATATGCTTGTAGTAAACAATTCTGTAGATAATCTGTAGTAAGATCCCTATCTAGGAACAGACATGCTCTCCGCGCGCGCACGCACACACACACACACGCACGCACACACACACACACGTTGGTTTTTATGGTTTACGGGGACTTTCCATAGGCGTAATGGTTTTTATACTGTACAAGCTGTATGTGCTATTGCCCGACACCTACCCTACACCTAAACTTAGCCCTCACAGGAGACGGTGCATTTCTACTTTCCCCCAAAAAAACGCACACTGTATGATTTATAAGCGTTTTAAATTATGGGGACACTGAAAATGTCCTCATAAATCACCTTCTCCTTGTAATACCTATGTCATACCCATGTCATTATACAAATTTGTGTCCTCAAAAACCACATAAACATGCACACACACACACACACACACACAAATGTGAAGTGAAAGGGAATATTTGCTTTGTGAATAGGTATATCCAAAAATTAAATGAGATTTATAATTTGTTCAAGAGAAACTTATATAAACTATACACTACTGTTCAAAAGTTTGGGGTCAGTTTAAATTTTTATTCACCAAAGAAACATTCCACAAGGACACATTCAATTGATCAACACTGACAGCAAATACATCTATAATGTTATAAAATATCTTTATTTCAAATAAATGAATTTTATTCAGCCATAGGCTGTTCCTGTGGCTCAGTGGTAGAGCATTGCGTTAGCAGCGCAAAGGTTGTGGGTTCAATTCCCAGGGAACACATACTGACAAAAAATGTATAAACTGAATGCACTGTAAATCACTTTGGATAAAAGCGTCTGCTAAATGCATAAATGTCAATAAATTATGTACTTTTGAACTTTTTATTCTTCACAGATCCTGAGGGGACGGGGGACGGGGGGACAGAGTTTCCACCAAAAATATTAAGCAGCAACTGTTTTCAACATTGATAAATGTTTCTTGAGCAGCAAATCAGCATAATAAAAAGATTTCTGAAGGATCATGTGACCTCAATTACATTCTAAAATACACATTTTAAATGTTAATAATATTTCACAAAATTACTGTTATTGTGTTTTTTAGCAAATAAATGCAGCCTTGGTAAGCTTAAGAAACTTTCAAAAACATAAAAATCTTATTGATCCCAAATTTCTGAACAGTAGTTTATTCATACTGTATTTCATTCAATAACTCATATTCATAAAACAGTTCTAATTGAAATTATTACATGATATGGTGATTTATCTAATGCATTAATCTCACTGAATGAATCATACTATTTCCTGTGAAATGTCTCCAGATAAAGATTGTTTTTGCAGGTGAAAGCTTTGAATAGACAAAAGGGGTTTTAGAAGTCGATATATTGTTTGTTTTATTCCCATATAAAATGTATCATGTTGTTAGCTTAGCAAAATGCTAATGTCAAACTCAATCGGAATCAACTGTGATCGGGTCTCTCACTTTGTGTGGCACATAATGGTGTGATTTAGTACATTTCAGATGAGTGTTTCAGACAGTAGAAAAATGACACCTGCTATAAAAGGCAGTGTGGTGATAAACAACCTCTGCCGTGTCTCCAGTGTCAGATTAGTGCTGATTAGTGCTGCAAAACACCCACTACCCACCAACCCCTGCTATAATTCAAAGAATTTCTTATTTACATCGGACGCAACACTAAGAGTTGGAATTTCACATTAATCCACGCAAGTTTAACATTTCTGTCCATTTAGAAACAACACAATTATAAAGTGCCACGTCTCACGATCTCTAAAAACCCGTCAGTCATCTCCCAGCAATAAATACACAATATGAGATTCAGAGCAATATGCTGGGGAATTCAATAAGGGCCAAAACACAGTCGATTCCAGCAATGTCCTGCAGCTCTGCAGGAGAGGTGAGTCTAATCTGAATATATATGAAACATTTGAATAGCAGGATTTAAAAGCAGCAAATGTCGATCAAATGCTGCTTTGTGAGGATGTGATAGATTACAACAGTATTTAAGATGGAGGAGAACGAGCAGAGAAATCAGAGTGATTTCATTCAATACAGGTCTCTGAGGCCATAACTCATGATAACTTCTGATAACTCATAAAACACACTCAACAAAACTACACACACTGTTGCCTTTTGAAAACACTACAGCATTACCATAAAATGGTTTAATTGAATCAGTACTTCGTGAGGAGAATCATTTCTGAAGCATGCATGGGAATATGATTAAGCGCTACCATGGCATTACTCTTAGAGTTTCTGGGACTGTTTTGTGGGACAGTGATGAATCAGATGGGAATACTATGGTACTGTGAACATGTAACAGGGTAGCAGAATCCTGTTCTTGGAAGTATTATGGTATATTTCAAAGTATCATGATACCATGCTACTACAAATAAATGCGATTTAACATGAATTTCAGTACCATGATATATTTCAAAGTACCCAAGTACATTTCTCTTTTATATTTAAATAAAACTATACAAAACATGTATATTTTTTCTAGTTCAGCTAAATTCTATAACTTATTTTATTGCAACTGGTTATGATTAATTTGACTAACATCAAACTGACAGTACTATAATTATCATGTATGTTACTATTTGTATTTTCAAATCACTCCTTCAACAGTTTCACCCCGAGGGAACAAAACATGTCCAAATCCTATGGTACCACTGAGCCTTGGTGCCACCATAATACTTTTGCAAGTGAAGATTTGAGAAATAAAATCTGAATTTGTCATTGTTTGACCCCTCTTGTCTGACCGATACGTTGAGAGTTACAATCGATCATTGATTATTACTGGAGGAATGAATATTCACAAGCCCAGAGGGAATCTGCAGACTGTTCTATGCTGATTTGGTGGTGATGGATATAAACATGGAAAAATGTGGTTAGATGAATAAACTATACTCTAAAAAAAGCTGGGTTATTTTTTCAACCCAAATGCTGGGTTGAGACTGATGGCGATGGAAACTGGATTAATTAGACCTAATTAGTTTTTTTAATGCGTCAGTCCGTGGCACTTAAAGCTTGAGGCTTTGCCTGTAGTAGTGGAACTATTTTCACTGGCGGAAGAGAACAAATCGTTTAGTCATTTAGACCAAATCAACAAAACAACTGGTCAAATTTGGTTCATTCAACAATGTTCGTTGAACTTGTAAAAAGTAATTTCATTAAATTGTATAAAGAGTTGATTTGATAGTCTTTTCTGCACCTTTTCTCATTTATTTATATACATTATATATACACATTTATTTTTTTTGGTCACTTTATTTTAAGGTCCAATTCTCGCAATTAACAAACCATTACTGACTTTTGCCTCAATAAACTCTAAATGCTTGCTGCTTATTAATAGTTAGTAAAGTAGTTGTTCAATTTAGGTATTGGGTAGAATTAGGATGTAATATATGGTCATGCAGAATATGTGACCCTGAACCACAAAACCAGTCGCACAGGTATAGTCGTAGCAATAGCCAACAATACATCGTATGGGTCAAAATGATTGATTTTTCTTTTATGCAAAAAATCATTAGGATATTGAGTAAAGATCATGTTCCATGGAGATATTGTGTAAATTTCCTATCATAAATATATCGAAACTTACTTGTTGATTACTAATATACATTGCTAAGGACTTAATTTGGACAACTTTAAATGCGTTGTTAGATTATTACTATACTTTTGTTTGTTTGAAGGTTCTAGAAAAAAAAAATCTTGTTTTTTCTGACTAATCTATGGGGGTTCTGAGAGCTCTCGGATTTCATCAAAAATATCTTCAATTGTGTTCCGAAGATAAACAAAGGTCTTATGGGTTCAAAACAACATGAGGGTGAGTAATTGATGACAGTTGATGAACAGTTGATGATACCCAATGAACAGGTAATCTTTACGTCAGGGTTCTGCAGGTGCAAACAGCGATGCTCACCTGAGGCGTCCGCGGCTGTGGGAGTGGGTGATGGGCGCGTGTCGGCGTACTGCGTGTGTGCCGGGCTCCTCGCTGACGCGCTGGAAGGAGGGCGAGCGGGAGTGTGAGGAGAGCGAGCTGCCCGTGCTCTGCAGGCTGCCGTCGGCCGCCGCGTCGATCCCAGCGTGCACCAGAGGGGGCAGGCTCCTCAGAGATGGCACTGGTGAGTGGATGGGGCCTGTGTCAGCTACGTTGTTCAGATTGTTGTCGGAGGCGGAGCGAGGCAGCAAGCGTGATGATATCAGCGTGTCGCCTCCGGTCACACACCGACGATTTGTGTAGGAAGGCGTTTCCCTGAAAGGCACTGGAAACAGGAAAAGCAGGTGTCAACAAAAGGTCACATCGAACAAGAGGCAGCCGTACGTGACAAACTGTCAGGTGCAATTAGCATAATTTGTAAATGAAGGGTACAGAAACCTCATCGGGCATTCAAAGAGGTAAACACAAGGCGTACTGGAATTACAAAGCACCTCATCTATAATTCATTAGCAAAACACACTTCCTCCTGTCCTGACCGCTAGCACAGCGGTCGTTTGCTTGGGAAGTTTTTGGGGTAAAAACTGAACATTACACAACAAACTCTCTTGTTTACCAATAGCTGAGAAATGAGGCTGTTTTTTCTTCCCACAGAGGAAAGCAATTAGTACAGATCATCAACACTAGATGGCAATATCTCACCTCTCCTAGATGCAGGTAAACGTCTGTACTGATGCTGTTTTAAAGCTAATGTGTAGTTCAGGGTCAAAAGAGTTCATATGGCTCAATGACAGCCTTATTTAATGATACAACGAGAGAGAGAGAAGCAGGATAAAAGAGTGCACAGCGCTGTCATCCTGACATATGGTTTGCTGTCAGTCTCATAGCTGATTCTCTCTAATCTCTAATGTAAATTAAGTATTGATCAAACGCTGTACTGAACATCCACCTGTCACCTGATCAGATATGAACAGCTCTCTGCCAATCAGAGCAGGATGTGAGAACAAGAACAAGCCACTCATTACATCCTAGAACTGTAGTTCTATGCCAACTTATTAACTATTTACAGTTATCTGGCTAGTTGTGTGTGTGCATATTTGTGTATATATATATATATATCACGATTAATCATACATATACACTATATTGCCAAAAGTATATATCACCAAACACCAATGACTTGTACATATGGGTACAGTCATTTCATACACTTCTGAACCTTTGCAACAGAGATGGAAACACAATTTAAGTACATGAATTATGTTTCCATCTTTGTTGCCACAGTTTGGAAGTTACTTTTTCTCTTCTAAAGAAGGGGTGTCCCAGTACTTTTGTCCATATAATGAATGTACAAGTCATTGGTGTTTGGTGATGAGTTTTTGGCTCAAGGTCTGCATTTAAAGTCACACCAGAGGTGTTCAGCTGCTTTCTGCAGACCGGTCAAGTTCTTCCACACTGACTGAATCATCATTTCTCTTTGATTCTTGTCTCATACACAGAGACACTGTCATGTTAGAATAGAAAAGGGTTCTGTCCAAACTGATGCTATAAAATTAGAAGCACACAATTCCCTAGAATATCATTAAATGCTTAAACATTAAGATTTGTACTCATGGAAATTACTAAAGTAGTCAAACCTCTCATTAGAAGGAGGTGACCCAATACTTTTGGCAATATGGTGTATGTGTATATATGCACTAATATACATACATTTGTAAATCTACAGTTTTGTATCGAAAAGTACATTACTCTTATCTTAAGGATGAATATATATAACATTTACTGTAAACAATACTTTTTTGTGCAGCTCAATGTTACTCTTTTTACTGCATCTTATTATGATTAATATTACTATATATACACTATATATATATATATATATAAATCATTCATCATTCAAAATCATTCATAATTCTGAAATAGATTATAACAGAAAAATAATTTAAAATTAAATTTAAACAAAATTTACTGTTAAACAAGGTTTTTTTAACCAATGCAGCTCAATGTAACTCATTTGTTATTGCATTTGACTATGATTAATATTACTAAATGAACACGTCAAACCGACAGTACTAAAATGATCAAATATATTACTATTCGTAAATTCAAATCACTCCTCCTTCAATAGTTTCACCCTGAGAAAACATCCAGGGCCACTTAAGATGGGCCGTTTGTTTAAGCAGTGTAAATACTGCGCTCTGTAGTCAAGCTGTCTGCTTGTTTAGATCCTCTACTCTTCTGCCCATCCATTCAGACTGAAAAGGCCAACTGTCCAACCCACTCAGGACACCCTCACTCTCTTTTCCCTCTCTAGGTGACTGATGGGAAGGAAATGAGAGGAGAGAGAGACAAAGAATGGACACATCCTGCGAGGCTTCAGCATTAGTGACAAAAAATCTACTGAAATCATCATGCAATTAATCAGTGTTTCAGTCATGATATCAACAAAAGACAGCTTGTAAACATGTTGCACTGCAGAATATTTTCATTTCCACATACAGTGAAACATGTCTGTAGACAGGAACATTATTACATATGCACTGTATTATAACATTATATTAAAGTAAAATAAAAACATATTTTTAAATGTTCAAAAGTCATGTGCAATATAAATGTTTATATACAACGTTTTTATTTTAGTGTTAAAACATTATATGTAAAAATAAATAGCAATTAAATCTGAACCCTGTACCATACCAATGACAGGGTTTCTTGTATAATTTACAGCTTTACGTAAAAACTATTTTTTTTCTGATGAAAAGCTGACGTACTGTACCTGATATATATATATATCCAAATAAATCATTATATAGTCAGATCAAATCGACAAAAAACACTGGTGAATTGGATTTAAGCAGACTTGTGAAATTTGTGTCAATAAAACCCAGCCGTACAAAGTAGTGCCATAGTAGGCCTATTACCCTCAGATTTACATGATGTACCATTAGATTTACCATTGCACCAAGGTATTTTTTTGTAAGTGTGCAGTGAACAAACAGGTCTCAAATAAGGACCAAAGACCAATAACTCATTTGGTTCTGTCTAATATGATACTCTCTCTCTCTTATGAATGTGAGGACTAATGAACGTTTCTGAATCAAAGCAGCTGTCTAATGGTTTCCGTGTTGGTTTATGCAGCTGGTTCCCCCTCCCCTTGTAACAAATTAACTTTGATCTGAGCTGAAAATCTGTGTCAACATCAATTGTACTGTGAGTTCAAGCACCGAGCATCACAGAACAGAAGCAGACAAACACCAATCCCAATATGCTATTAGTATGTTCACATGAAGCATGAACATTGAACATTTGGACCAGAAGGGCACGAGTGAAACATTTGACTTGTCATGATAACATGCCGCTTACACTGACCAAATGCTAGCATGGCTAATACACAGATCCAGCAAAACCCAACAACTAATGGATCATGGTGTTTGTAGGGGCAGTGTGAACTAGACAGATTGACAAACTGGAGCACATTTCAATATTTGTTTGAAAGCTTTAACTCTGTTAGATTCATTTTTATGAATAATACTGTCTTTCAGCAAGTATGCATTAAGTTAATCAAAAGTGACATTAAAAACATTTATAAAGATCTCTTTTTCAAATAAATGCTGAACTTTGGTTTGGTTGAACATGACGGTTTCCACAAAAGTTTTAAACAGCACAACTGTTTTCAACATTGATAATAATAATACTAATAAAAAAATAAGTTTCTTAATCTGCAAATCAGCAGAATGATTTCTGAAGGATCATGTGACCCTGAATTCTGGAGTAATGATGCTAAAATTCAGCTTTGCATCAAATGAATAAATTATATTTTAAAGTACATTACCATAGAAAATAATTATTTTCTATTTTTACTAATTTTATATAATTATTTAATTGTAATAATATTTCAAAAAAATTCAGTTTTGTACATATATAATTAAGACAGTGGCATGATGGTAATATCATAGCAAAAGCACCAAAAAGTGTCATGGTTTCTTATCAATCATCTCTCTTTTTTACATGGTACCATAGCCAAACCACACTTTGAAATATAGTACCATTGTATACTTTTAGATTTATGTACCATCTTATACCATCACATTTTCATTGTACTATTAATTAAATATGTTTATATTTACTATCAACATTTCCCATGACACTGTCCACCACCTTTAATTAAAATGTTCTCTGAGGAGCTTGCAAAAGTGCTAAGATAAATTTTGGTCAAATGAAGGTGTCTCATCATTTGGCTGCCTACCAGCCTTTTCGTCAGAAGTGCCTACAAATGTTATCTAGGTAGACGTTTTCATGTCCAGTGTGAATTCTCAAGACGCAGCCCTGAAACTGCTCTTGGCCTAAAGTTAAATACAGTTTGGCTCTGTGGGCAGTGAACCACAGCATCAGTTTAAATAAGATCCAGCTCCATTGACTCTTCCACGGTGTGTGATCTCCAGCAAGCCAGAGGTCTTGCGCTCTCACCTGGAAGGCAGTTTGGCTGTTGTAGTTCTTAATCTCCTTATTCACCCCTCTGAACAGCAACACTCTCGAGCAGCTATCCTGGAGAGAGACAAACAGAGAGATTACAAGCGGCGTGATAATCTGTCGCTAGTAAAACGCGTACATCGCATGTCCATGAAAAAGTGCCCTAGAAAGTTTTGGAATGGGATGAGTGTGTAGTGTGCGCACGCTTTCACAACTACAGAAATGACAAAACTGATGTTCCACTGGGACCAATTAGCTCAGCAGCTCATATGTAGGTCTGCTATCAGAGAGAAAAACAGAGAGAAAGAGAGAGAGCTACTCTAATGGCAGTGTTTCTCTATGGGCATCCGAAACGGAGAGTTTAGAAGGTCAGCACAGCATCTGGCTATCATTCCTCGCTCTCTCTCTTTCTCTGTAGACAGTTTTGACAGTTCACACACACGTTTAGGAGCTGTACCACACAGACATGACTCAGCTGAGATTGGTGTCCTAGTTTCCTAACAGTGGTGAGTAACCATCACAGCGTCTCTTGGCCCACTAACACACCTTCAATGGAGCTTTAATTACACTTGTAGAGCACTTCCTGTCTCTCTCTCTCAAGCACACACAAATCAGAAGGGTCTCTGGTAAAGACACTTCTTATAACAATTATTTTTACAGATACCATTAAAATAAAAAATGTATTCAGCAAGTATGCGTTAAATACCTCAAAATTGACAGTAAAGGCATTTATAATGTTGCAAAAAATCTATTAAAAAAATGCTGTTATATTTTTCTGATTTTAATTTTATTTCCACAAAAATAATGAGCAGCACTGCCATTTTCAACATTAATAATAATAAGAAATGTTTCTTTGGCATCAAATCAGCATATGATTTCTGAAGGATCAGAATAAGGAGTCATGGCTGCTAAAATTCAGCTTAAATATTACAGAAATAAATTACATTTTGAAATATATTCAAATAGAGACTCATTTAAAATTGTACTAATATTTCAGTTTTTACTGTATTTTTGATCAAATAGATGCAACCTTGGTGAGCATAAGAAATTATTTCAGAAACATTTCAAAATTATAATAAACACAATTTTTGAATAAAAGTGGAGCTGATATTGACAAGTTGAGTGCACTGCATTGTGGGATATAATAACTCACACAGGGTAGGCCCATATTGAAATACTAGTTTACTACAGAACACTGCACAGTGTAAGATACATACTAGGAATTGCTTAAAAAATAACAAGTGAAATACTATTATAAAATACAAAATAAGAAATATTAATATTTCAAATAGTTGCATGCTACATAACTATTATCTCATGTGAAGTATCAAATATTTTGTGAAAGACGTCTCAACTTATGTCAGTCGGATCAGACAATAATCAAGAAACAAACTGCATCTGCTACATTCATGTCAATCTTTGAATTGAATACATCGTCTGGTTCCATGCATTCTATACAGCACATACTGTAAAAACAGCAGTATGTCAGTAGTATGAGAGTGTGCTATTCAGAACACAGTCAGTCATACAGGAGACAGAGTGGAGCGCTGTATGTGTTTAATGCTCCGGCTCTGTGCAAAAATCAATATGTAATTTCGACTGCAGAGTGAATTAACAGAACGATGATTGAGCTTCCACATCACACAGATTTTTCCTCTTTCTTTCTGTCGTTTGCACTCTATTTCTGATACGCTCTTCTGCCCTATTGATCCATTTATAGGACACAAACATTCAGAACTGAAAAATAATATGCTATACACACTAATGTAAAACAATAAATCAGAAGTCATCAGAGCTGCAGCGGTCTGGAGAAACAGTAGTATGAAAGCACAAACTCTACTGATTGTGGCCTTTTATGTCAATGTGACGTTTCAATGGACTGAATGTCTGCTGGACCAAAGAGCAACATGTGACCTCTAGTGGTGAAACTTTATAAGAACACAACTAAGAGACTATACTGGACATCACTGTTAGACTAGACTCACAGAGACAGATGGAATGAAGTCAGCATGAACTGTCCACTTACTGTAGACAGAACGAAGCCATCAAAGGTCAACCACAGTGTCTTCTTCTTAAATCCCATGCTAATAATACACTAGCATACATCAAAGCAATAAATCAATCAAATAGTGGTTATAAACAAGACATGACAAATGAGTCAGAAATTCTGTTCAGCAAAAAGTAATAAATGCTCATAATATTCAACACACTAGCAATCACATAACATACAATCACTCAAAACACCTTAGCAACCACACATCCATAGGCGGATTAACCATATGGGCATTTGGGCAAGTGCCCAGGGGCACCACATCCAGGCGGGCACCACATCCAGGCGGGCACCACATTCAGGCAGTGCACCATGCAAATACATTTTCTGCGGTAAATTAAGCGATGTATTCTCAAACATCTATCTAGCCGTGGCCTATACCCTTTTATCTGAACGTACTAAGTTCTCTGAATGTTTTGTTAAAAGGTATTTTTTTTCTCATGCGTGAATCAGTGGATGCGCGATCGATCGCCAGATTCACACATAGGCTATGTGTGAACCCGTGCGCTTTCGTTTCGAGGCCCATATATTACTCAATCAGATTCTAGTCGCATACTGTGTGGTATCGCGCACCTCCCTTCTCTTCAACTGAAATGAAACTGCCTCGCTCATGGATGTGTGAAACCTCTGCGGAGCGGCATCGTTGCACTTTCACGTTGTACTTTGCAGCCGTTGGCAATCAAGAAAGGGGTGTGTAAACAAGTGAGTTTATACGGTTTATTTTCAGTTCAAATCCTCACCAAACTATGCATATACAGTGTTTAACAAATGTATAGACCACCTGCCAAAAACTTGTTTAACTAAAAATTGTATGGTCATTAGGAAATAACTAACGGAAACGACTGAATAGTCTTTATTCTCTCATAATAACCATAAAACTAATAAACCAAGAAAACAAATAAGATCTTTATTTTGTATGGCCTCCCCCTGCTGAAAAAACCAATAGAACCCTGCCCAAAACACAATGGAAAATGTAATAGATTTAATGGTTATAATGGGAATTGTATTGGTTTTACTGGAAACTATAATGGTGTCTACTGGTGTGTGATGGATTCTATTGGTGGGATGTTAAATCCTATTGGAAAAATGCCCAAAACACACAACAAAAAGGAGTTTTGTAATGGTTTTACTGGAAAAAGCTAATGGTTTATAATGTTATTTTAATGGAAACCATTGGAATTTCTGTGATGGTTTCTATTGGGCTTCTATTGTTTTGTTTTTTAGCAGGGTTGGCCTTGATAAAAGCTTGCATTCTTGCTGGCATAATTTGTATGCACTTTTCCACAGTCTCTGTTGTTCCTGACTTCCCAATAGTTACTGTTGTTCCCAAAGACCTGCTTTTGATTAAACCTTTGTGCAATCTATCTTCGAATCATTCAATCACAACAATGATTATATTTTAGCATTAGAAACACTACTGTGACTAAAGATCTTACACATATTGGTGGATTAACCATTTCAGAAACATACTAAAAATATTTTGGTAATCACCAATACACCAATTCTTAGTTTAGGTTAGCTGTGGCACTATCCTAACATTGGGTGGTGGCCTAATAAATGTGTTAAGCGCTGAATATGTAATTTGTAAACAAGACCATGCACTCATTGTCACATTTCTGAAAACACCCTTTTTACACAGGGGAGTAAAACAGTAGAAAATGATTTTGTAAATGAAATATAACTGATTGAAAAATGAGCTGAGGACAACAATCACTCTAAAAAGACTATCCACAGTTTCTTTGTCGGCCATAGAGTCTGATTAACAGATTGGATTATTATACCTGTAACAGTTGGCTTCAATAGTTATAAAATGTTTCAATTTGCTGCATACGGTTCAGATTTATATCTCATCTTAGGACAGATTGCAATGATTCACAAGTTATAAATAATTTATCAGAGTACACTGTAAAAACTGGTAAGGATTTTTGTTGCCTTTTTATCAAATCAGTTTATTAACATTTTGCCAAAAACTAAAACAAATACAGTTAATGCAAATTGTCACATAAAGCACATTACATTCATTCATCCATTGATTTTATAATTTTTTTTGTGGTGTAGCGTGGCGGGTTGGGGCACCAAAGGGTCTTAATCTGCCACTGCACACAGCAATGCCCTAGCAACCACCCATAACATCCCAGTGGAAAAAATACATCCATTTGATTTACACAGTTTGAACAAACAAATACATTTAACATTGCATTAGAATATATATTTTTCAGATAGACATGAATGGAAATGGTAAGAAATAGGTACGGTTTCTTTAAAAGTGTTAATGAACTGAATGCGTTTTAAATACACAATAACCAGGTTTATGTTTACCAATAAATACATTAGTTTCAATCCCATACATTTTAAAATGAACTGAATACTGCTTGCTAGCCATATTTAAACCAGGTTCAAACATTTTGTTTTCAATTCACAGATTTATTCCGATTCTAAGCTATTTGAATAAATGCATTTTAAAAATATGATGAAGTAAAACCAAACAGATGCAAATAGTCAATAATAAATTATGCTATTATTTTGTTTATTAATTGTATTAATTGATTTTTGGAGTGGCAAAATCTTACCCATTTCATTTATGCATAACTGACAAGTATACATTTTATTAAGATTTAGTTAGTTAAAACTGTGTAATCCAAATGCATGGAAATGTTATATGCAATTCAAATGCATACATAAGGCCTAAATCAGTCTAATATATAACTACTGGAAATACAGTAAATTATAAAAACTAAAGTAGCCCTGAACATAAAATATTAATTTTTGGACATTATTATTTAGATATTTAAAGAACCATTTTTCTTTTAGGAACATCAACAAAATGAGTTCTGATAGACTTATATGGTTTTTATTATATATTATATTTTATATACTTTATTATAATGTGCCCTTGTTATAGTGTAATTATACATTTAAGTACTGAGTAATATTAAGTACATTAATTAAGTACATATGGTTAGGTTTAGGATTAGGGTTTTGCTTAGGGTTACTTAAATGTAATTTATTGTTATTGCAATAGTAATTAATTACATGTAACAAGGACACCATCAAATAAAATGTTAAATGTAAAAAAAAATGTTTTTTATAAAAAGTATGAAGTATGAATAGAAACACACATAAACTCACACATTTGCCTAAACATGCATGGAGATATTTGATCATGGAGAGCATGATGTAGGGGGCCGAACTGTAGCTTCTTCAGTTTTACTGTCTTCACTTTTGGTCCCCACAAAGAGAACGAAACCTGACCTCCCACACACAATCTCATCAGCCTTCTTATTATTCCTAGCTGTGAATTTACCCTCCTGTTCCACATCAGGAGGCCGTCTCTTTCCTTTCACCTCCTCCTGCTTTCCTCATCGTTTTGGCACATTTCACACTCTCTCTCTACTTCCATGATTGCCCTTGTAGATTTTCCCTCATCTATCCAGTAATGTCTCTCTCCTCGGACTGATACATCCTCTCTCAGAGCCTCTTTCTGGGAATCGATCCACTCTAACATCTCCTCAGAGCCTGAGCTAAACATCCACAGAGAGTCCTTAAACTCGCTATCACCGCTGAGCACTCGTAGAAGAGCACACGAACACGAACACGAACACGAACACACACACGCACACGCACACGCACACACACACACACACAGAGAGACAGAGACACACACACACACACACACACACACACACACACACACACACACACACACACACACACACACACACTTTTGGGCATGATTTAGACATTATTTGGAGGCTAAAGATGCAAAAACCTCTAAGTCCATCAAAGATTTTTCTGAGACTTTTTATTTTAAATGAGCACTTTTATCAGGCTCATATGTTTAGGTTCAGTAATTTCACTTTAATAG